>CM077234.1:9514218-10074218 GCA_039654775.1 Spinibarbus caldwelli
AACATCGTTCATAGCGCAAGATTCATTCGGTAGCGCGGCTCAGTCAATTGATCTGCGCCTATGACAGGTCAGCGCGGCATAAGCTCTGTAACATCGCGCTGTTTTGTCCCACTTTCAGTGCATTTGGCTTCCCATATGTACGGCTGAACACCGGTTCTCTCGCTCTCAGTTATGTTACTTCTACCGGCTGTTTATTGCTGTAGATATGCAATGCAGAGAGATGTATATGCGACACCCTCTTCTGGAGACGGGGCGGGAATATGCAGCTTATTTGTATTTAAAGCAATACACTACAAATCAGCTCTTTCTAGACACACCCCAAAAAATACATTTTCCAGCTGTTATAATAAATGATCTGTTGGGTATTTTGGGCTGAAACTTCACAGACACATTCTGGGGACACCCAAGACCAATATTACATCTTGTAAAAAGGGGCATAATAGGTGCCCTTTAATTCATACCTCTGACTATGTGCAGATGTATATGGAAGAACGTGTGTAGCTAACTTCAGTTTGGAATGTAATATGCAAAATGGCAATGCAATATGTAAAATGGCAATGTATTTCTGAATTTAAATTTACATTTTCCCATACATATGTGCAACATTTAGTGCAAAATGAAAATGAAAATTCAATTATATAATTTAAACTTGCCATTTTCTACACTAGTTTTAGTATGCAAATTAGTATTTTAAAGCTTTATAAGTTGCAAAATTAAAATGAAAATGTATTACCCAAACTGATTAGATATGTTTAAAGGAACGCTCCACTTTTTTTGGAAATAGGCTCATTTTACAACTCCCCTAGAGTTAAAGAGTTGAGTTTTACCGTTTTTGAATCCATTCAGCCGATCTCCGGGTCTGGTGGGAGCACTTTTAGCTTAGCTTAGCATAGATCATTGAATCGGATTAGACCATTAGCATCTCGCTCAAAAATGACCAAAGAGTTTCGATATTTTTCCTATTAAAAGCTTGACTCTTCTGTAGTTATATCGTGTACTAAGACCGGCGGAAAATGAAAAGTTGTGATTTTCTAGGCTGATATGATTAGAAACTATACTCCCATTCCGGCGTAATAATCAAGGAACTTTGCTGCCATACCATGGCTGCAGCAGGCGCAATGATATTACGCAGCGCCTGAAAGTAGTCCCCAGGTATATCATAAGTTACCTAGCTGGGGACTACTTTCAGGCGCTGCGTAATATCATTGCGCCTGCTCCGGCCATGGTACGGCAGCAAAGTTTCTTGAACTGAATGACATCATTCTGCCTAACATCTGCTTTTGCAAGTCATATAGATAAGAAACGACATAAAAGGTAAGTGATAAGACACTTTGGATAAACAATTTTATTCACAACATAATGTCTTAAAATACCTTTTAGGGTTATGATAACCAAAACAGTCCTGAGCTAGATCAAGCTTTGATCTCTGTAAACCAAACTGTAACTTTAATTTTTTTTTTCCCCACTAATAAAAATATTTTATCATTAGCTAGCTCCATACTGGAGAGCTGCTTTATAACACAAAATCAAGTTGTAATTCTAACTGAAAGTGACAATGACCCTGGTTTTTTATGTTTAATACTGTAAAGCTGCTTGAATTAAGGCCATCTATTGCATAAAGTACTATATAAATAAACATGATGTGACCGGACTTTACTGGAGTAAGTTACTGAACTGCAGAGCTCATGCAAACATCCACATCATTGTAATCAGATGTGTTTTTAACTGCTACTTTCACACTGCTGTCAGTTTTTGTTGTGTTTATTTCGTTACTGAGAGGAAAGCACGCAATATATATTTACATATTCATCCAAACACCGCTCAGGTTCGGATGCACTTTCTCTGAAGCGCTGTGTGTATGTCTTCTTCTCTTGAATTGCATCCAGGAGGGCTGAACTACAGTCTTGCGCTACAGCGCCACATTGGTCAAACCGTAGTATTGCAGGCTCCTACATTAGGTCATATGAGATCAAACGACTACTCGACAACAAAAATATTTATCGACAATTTTTTATTGTCGACGTTGTCGATAATGTCGACTAATTGTTGCAGCCCTATTATCAAACAAATTAATTTACATTGCACAATTACAACTGCAATAAATAATGTTATGAGATTAATGTTTTAAATGCAAATTTGAATATACAAATAAGAAATGTTGGGGGGATACATAATAATGCGTTTAATTTATATAGCGCCTTTCCCAGGCTCAAGGACGCTTTACCAAAGCAGGAACACAATGGACAGTCATGTCACAAACAGCCAGCACAAATAATCAATTAAGTTGGACAGTAGACATTTGCCCAGTCCAAAAACAAAATGAAATGCAGTTGCATGATACGGCAAAGACACATAGAAACAACATAGCAACACATAAAATAGAAAATACATACTTTCACATACAAATACCAGGGTTTCTGCAGGATTTTTAAGCTCAAATTTAAGACTTTTTAAGACCTTTTTTAAGACCTGCACAAATAAAATTAATACCATATGAAAGATTACCATGGACAGGTGAATCCTGAATTTTTTTGATATTCTTCATATTCTGTGTGGTCAGTTCACAGCAGTGATAGAAATGAGTCTTTTCCAACAAGTTTTATGGGCATTTTTACCTTTAAGCTATTTTTTCTAAAAGTGTGCATAATCTTTTAAGTCAAATTCTTCCATTTGGGCTGTTAACAAGCAAATGAAATCAGTATCAACAAAATTTATCTTTGCAATGCATCTGAAGTGGCATTTAGATGTATTTACACACTCTTTAATGCAGCTCAGAGGGACATAGAATGCTAACCTGCACAGTTACAAATGCATAAATGATGTTTTGATATTTGAAACATAAAACGTTGAAAACTGATGTTTGAAATTATTTAAAAAAATATGAATATACTTTAAATGTGAAATTAAAACGGCCAATAGGTGGCAGCAAGTCAGCGTTAATAAGTGAGTCATTGCGATTGAACCGAATCATTTAAACATTTGATTCATTCAGGAACGAAACACTGCATGTTGCTCAGAGACGCAAAACAGTCCTGTGGCTGTGTTTGGAATTATTTTTGTTGTAGAAATAGAGCAAAAACAGCCAATATTGTGTCTAAAACGTAAGTCTCTTAAAATTAACTTCTTGTTTATTGAACTGTTGCATAAAATCAATATCACATTTGTAATCATGCTGATTTTTGGAGAAAAAAAAAAATGGCACTCTTCGTGTGACATTAATTATATGAAATGATATAAATATAGGCTATACATTTTCTGCCCCCATATCTTAAATTATGTGATCAGTCTAAATGTATTTTAATAGACTGAATCGCACGCACTCTAGTTTAACCTATGTTAACTGATTCATTCTCTGCCAGCAGGTGTCGCGTTTGGCTGAAATATAAGAGTTTTCCCGGTAAAGACAGAACACAAAGCAGCGCAGCACCGGACTTTGAACTTGCAGTGCTCATGTTTATTTAATCAAATCATAGTCTTTTGAACTTTAATCGTCACATTCAGCCATATCGCAATTCTTGTCTTTCCGTCTCCAAATTTAAGACCTCTTGAAATCATAATTAAGACTTTCTTGTACAATTTAAGACTTTTTAAGGCCTTAAATTTGATACAACTAAATTTAAGACTTTAAGACTTTTTAAGACCCGCGGAAACTCTGTAATACATACA
Organism: Spinibarbus caldwelli; assembly: GCA_039654775.1. Lineage (NCBI taxonomy): Eukaryota > Metazoa > Chordata > Actinopteri > Cypriniformes > Cyprinidae > Spinibarbus > Spinibarbus caldwelli. The sequence goes on from CM077234.1 coordinate 9,517,885, forward strand.
AACAACATACTTTTAAACATACTAACCCCACCAGTAGGTGGCGGTAAGTCACTTAATGAGTGAGTCATTGAGTCATTCATTCAACCGTTCGCTGAATCATTCAGTAAAAAAAACACCGCTGTGTGTTCCTTGGAGATTGCGCAATACTTCTGCTGTGATCTTTGTTTGGAACTATTTTAGTTGGTGTAACAGAACAAAACAGTCAATATTGTGTCTAAAATGTAAGTAACTTAATTATGTGACTACTTAACTACTTGTTTAACTAAAATTAATGTAACATTTGCAATCGTGAGAATATTCGGCAATTAGCTCCCTTGTCATGGTATGTTGCTTAACTACATGTTATAAATAAAAAAACTCAACATTATGAAATTTTACCCCAGTATGTTTCTTCTATGAGTTTCTTTATGTGTCCCGTTCAGCTCTTTTGCTCATTTCATAGTCATTTGATTTGATTTCTCCATAAAAGTCTCTTACAAAGAAACAGGCAGTGTGAGCCTGAACAGTGCGACCTTGATACCAGAAATACACTATCCATTAATCAATCGCTGTTTACGTTAAATGTAATAAAATCAGAAGAATCATTCTTGCGTTTCGATGCTTCACTGGTTATTTTTTTGGTCACACAGGCTATTTGTCCGGTCGGGCAAGTAAAATTCTCAAGCCATTTTTCAGTAAACTTCATTTAACCCATTTTAAACTATCTAGGAAGCTGGTCAGCTAACTGTAGCATGCAGTAACTACAGCGGGGGAAAAATCTGTCTGTCCAATGATTGTAAACAGTCACAGGTCCGTCAGACTGGAGAAATATTTGAATTGGGAATTGGGACCAAAACTATTTAAGACCCATCGAATCTGAATTTAAGACATTTTAAGACTTTTTAAGGACCCGCAGCCACCCTGCCCCTACCTGTCAATCATTACATCAAGGCGGGGCTTGGCAACAGGACACACGATAGGTCAATATTTACCATTAACCAAACACTTTTCACCTGCCTGAACATCTCTCACTGTTTACACTCCGATTGTTGCACATAAGCAAACAGACAGTGCTATTCTACACTTATTTACCTATTTGCCACCTTACACCGTGTCTACATCGGACGCGACAGTTGTCGTGTCGCATCCATTGTAGACAGCATCACTGATTATGATGGGTTCAATGTTGTCTTTTGCCACGCCGCTCGTGTTAGGTGTAGAACATGTTGCCTTATTTCCTCTCGCACGTCCCGTGGCACCTATAACCATATAGAAAACGCTGCCACTTTCACTGTACCTGCCCCAGACGAAACTTCACCAGTCAGATCTAGGCGCAGCTGTCACAGAACATGCCACAGCCAAGGTGTCCGTTGGCTGTAAACAGTGAGAGATGCTGTGGCAGGCGCGTGAAGTTCCGGTGCCACGGAACACACGCTATTTTAGGGGTTTAAAATAAAAGTGTAGTAAAATATAAGGTAAGGTAGTAAATAAGTGTAGAATAGCACTGTCTGTTTGCTTATGTGCATCAATCCGAGTGTAAACAGTACCCTTTTATTGCACCTTTGGCTCAGAATGCATTCCGAAATTCTCAATTATCACGATGAAAATGCAATACCAAGTGTCCTACCCCTAAATCTAAATGCATTTAGAAAAAATAGCATTTAAATGATAATTTTGCTACAGATTTTGCTTGGACATGTTAAATATATCAATTTGGGTAATACATTTTCATTTTGCAACTTACAAAGCTTTAAAAATGTGTTTTTAATTTGCATATTAAAACTAGTGTAGAAAATGGCAAATTTAAATTATATAATTGAATTTTCATTTTCATTTTGCACTAAATGTTGCACATATGTTTGGGAAAATGTACATTTAAATACAGAAATACATTGCCATTTTACATATTGCATTGTCATTTTGCATTTTACATTTGAAATTGAATTTTGCAACACATGCTTCCCTAGATGTAAACCTGATGCAACCCTGTTCTGACTTGTGAGGCCTGTGTTATTGTTCCTGACACATAACAAAATTGGCCATCAACAATTACTTAAACAGCTACATTTACTAGTGATGCACCGAAGTGAAAATTCTTGGACTAGCTATGCCAAAAAGTTAAACAACAATTCATCAAATAAAACTAAAACCACTAAAATTCTATTTTGCACACTTTTTCTTCAGGAATTACTACAGTAATATTTTAGCTCCCAAATTATTTTTATTTTTTTATATAATATATATATATATATATATATATATATATATATATATATATATATATATATATATATATATATATATATATATATATATTTAAGAACTGAAATTAAGGAACTCACACCCTGCCCAGCATGAGTTTTTCAGTGTTAATCCCCATCAGGATTTAAAAAAAATAAATAAATTAATAAATAAAAACTCCATGTGGCTGATGAAAGAAGTGGAGCCATGTGTATCAGTAAATTTACTCATAGCACAAGAAACAGAAGGAATCACAGAATGCATGCAGTTAGCTTATGTATATCAAGGAGCAGCTCTCATGTTTTTCATTTTACATGGTTGGTCTAGGTATGAATGTGTCAGACATGTATTGGATATTAAAATAAGTATAAAGAATGCATCCAAAAAAAATCCCTGCAACCTATCATAGTCCTAACATGGTCTATTATTCCTACTTCCCAGAAAGCTTTGCGGTTACCTTTAGTCACAGAGAGGGGCACATGGGGTGAGAATCCAGGATAAATACACACATTGTGAGTGTGTGTGCAGGCTGACTAATCTCTGCTTTTGTGGAATCTTTCTAGGAAGCCCCATGCAGCCATGTGAGCCAGACTGGCATCAAAGCAGCGTATGTGTGTATTTGACAGGTGTGGTTTAAGAGGGGATGCGAGGCGAGAGGATTACTAATCTCTAGTGAAGAGTGGAGGGAACAGGGTGACCCAGGTGTAACCTGGGGTCATCACACAAATCCACTGAGGCTGGAGTGATAGCACTCAGCTGTATCATGCTTGAGGGCAATGAGACCGCAAGAGTGACTGACCTATATGAGGTGAACTTGACAGATCAGAAATAAGTTTCTATTGCAAATGAACTTTCTGAGCTTAAATTAAAAGAAACACAATGCAGTGTGATTTTAAAATGCTACTTAAAAGTAATTGTTTATTCTATTGTAAATGTTTAGTCACAGTCTGGAGCTCTGTAACACCAATTGTTCCTGACCTGAGAAAGGCTGTCTGCCCCAACATTAGTGACTAGGAATGAAAAACCTTCAAAGAATACCTCGTCTACAGGGTAACATACTAACTAGTTGTTGACTGTGGTTGTTCATTCAAACTTACTCTCAAAATTGAGAGATAAAAGATTTTTAATTCAGCTGAGAGATATTTAAGGGAATCATGTCAGCAATAAAATGTTAAAGTCAATCTCTTTTATAACCAAACAATGCTTGAACATAACTGCCTTTAGCACTACAAATAGGACTGATTACTACACTGTAAAAATCTGAATTGTAAAGCGCTATAGAAATACTTGACCTGAAAATACGATACTGTTTGGCCGTAGCCTCTGTGATTTGTGCAGTTGTTAATGATGACTGCTGTAGTTCAGACAACTGCCATCGGAGGCAGCAAATCACTGAAACAAGGATAAAACAAGCAAAAAGAGGCCCCGAGCTGTGAAGAGTTTCACAGAAAGTCAAGGAACTGGAAACTGACTTTTTCCAAAATATTTCTCACAAATGTTAAGATGTAAAATAAGATGAATTAACCAAATCTATATATTTATATTTATCCATAAACAACATATTTATATCTATATAATATTTCACTGTTTACAATTTAATATTCATGAATAGGAGGATTAATTTATTTTTAAAGGTTTTAAAGCATGTGATTTGGTGTACTTTGCTACATGGGAAAAAAGGTTATACAGTTAAAATTCCATCACAAAATATTATTATGTGCTGTTTCACACAGAATAAACATATGTACTCACACCTGTGAAACACAATGAATCACATCTAAGCCTGTTTGTCCTAAAGTTGGGTGTCAACCAGGCACCTCTGATCACTTGAGACTGTCATTCTAAAAATAGATCCTCAGTAAGACTGAGCATTAGAGTGTGTTGCTCTAAAATCTCATTTCAAGCAAAACAAGGTTGTTAAGTACATGAATAATATGCATATTTTTGACTAAGTTAACAGGCAAAAACAGCACTGTAACTATGCGTGAGTGTTAAACACACTAGGATGAACTCATGGGCTCTGTGTTTACTCAACTGAGTTAAACCAGGTCCTTGGAGACACACCAAGCCAGGTGAGCAGACAGTCAGCTGACAGGAAGTGAGGGTGATAGAGACACAAAGTGAAGGACAAAAGGAGAGAGACACAAAGTGAAGGACAAAACATACAAGATTTTCAAGATGAAACCGAAAAATAATTTTAGTTTTTGGTTTGTTTGTTTGTTTTTTACTGTATGCTTTCAGTACTACAACAGTGATTTTCTCTATGGTGCATAACCACACAGGAGCACAGCTTTTATGAATGGATTTGTGACTGTGTGGGTGGCTATTATTGGCATGCCACACTATATACGAAGTGACTGTTTATGTGTGGGTGTGTGTGCTCTTCTGAAAACAGAGGTGTTCTCTGTAAGAAACCTGTCCTATTGCATCATCTCCTGCTCTGTATTATATGACACACAGCGGATAATCTTGTCATTCTGTAACCTGCTCCCTCCTTCTGACATGATGCTGAACTACACATTGCAGAGAAGTGTGAGCTATTAAACATCTCAGCCCAGTTTTTGAATCTTCTGGCTGGTGTCCTCTGTCTTCAATCCCACAGTCCCAGTCTGCCAAGGACCACATTAGGAGTACTCCAGGAAGCCTTGTCACCACTGACATACGTCCTTGTGGTGCGGACACTGTAAGGCGATGCTGTTCCATTTGAAGAAGTGGACAGAGAAACGGAGTGGGGGGTAGACAGAGGCGACACACAGGAAGTGACAGATAGAGGGGTTAAAATAACAGTGCTCTAAGCTCCTTCCTCGTACCTCTACGAAGACCCCCAGAGTTGTCGGTCTTGGCTCTCCAGTCTCTCCAGGCATTCGCGACACCAGTCCACAAGAAGCACGCTCGCAGCTATTTCGGCACACACAGACATACACTTCCTATGAGGTAAAATTAGCCACACTTCCCCTGATGGGAGCTAACCCCCCCCCCCCAACCCCCCCAACCCCCCCAACCAACCTCTGCAAGCCTCCCTTCTGTTCTGACAAATGCTCATATACATATTCTTATCAACAGTCAGAGCCGGTGTGAACTTGACTGACTGAGTTTACCACCTTGTTAAAAAAGGTACCCTGAGACCACCAAATCAAAATTGAAAGCCTGACAAAAAGATTTCCTGGATACACAATTCCAGTAGCAAGCCGAGACAAACTGCACAACATATGAATATAGTCACTAACGTTCACACACACACAAGGCATTTTTAAGCAGGTGTATGTGAGAACCGCTCCACCTCCAGATAAAAATCTAAAAGTGTTGGTAATGAACTCTTTAAAACCCTGTTCTAATTATAGAGCTGTCTGACTAAGATGGGAGCCGTGCAGAGTAGCTAAGCGTACAGTAATTACATTTAGCCTGAGATAATTTCCTCCCAGCACATAGTGCTGAATGCTGAAATCGCACACAGATGTTTTCACTGACTGCAAACTTTTGTACCATGCCAATGTGCCAGGCACTCAGACAGTCACATACATATGCGCTGAGCTTAACTCAGCCCACTGTGCAGTCTCTGTGGTGTTTTGTGAAGAAATAACTCTCATCAGTTAGATATCTGGGACTGACCACAGTGTTTTTTGTATGACCCACAGTCACCATTATGGCCTACAATAACATGACAAGCACAAATTTTCATCATGGAATTTAGTGTAGTACATCCAAATCAGGTAATAGAGACAGATCTCGAAGCAACTACAGGGGGCTACATGAGGAGCCAGGTCTAGGCTGCGGACCACACAGAGGGTGCTTTATTCTGTATAACACAGACGACAGAGAGTCGAATGACGGAGTTCCAGGCACTGGAGCGCACAGTGTAATAAGATACAGAGCGCTCACCTTTGTTGTCCATTTGACCCTCCACACAGCTAATGATGGATGGGACAAGGGTAGAGAGCCGTGTGGCATGTGTGCAGTGCAGTGATACATTTGCAAGAACACATGCACATAGACACACAATAGTGCCTGCTACATACGCCCGCTCTCACTCAAAGCTGAAATCAACTTCCAGCTTTCATTTAAAAGCATAAAATAGAAAAGAAAACATACACATTCCCCTAGACAAAAAGACACTCTTCAACTCGTTTTCAGGTACTGAAACACCTTCATGATGACATGACACAACGCAGTATGAACTTACCAGCTGTCTGATCCGTAGGAGGACTGTTGGTCACTTTAGTTTTATGGCCTGTGTGTGTGTGTGTGTGTGTGTGTGTGTGTGTGTGTGTGTGTGTGTGTTGCACAGCAAAAGGTTCACACGCAGCATGCAGGCAGTATGTCTGTGCAGTGACTGACTTCACAGGCTGCTAAGTCCATCACACCATCGTGCACATCTCCATCCATTGGGATCCACTGCAACTGTAAAAAAAAAAAATTTGTAAAAAAAAATATATATTATTATTACATTTAACACATACAACATATAAAACATACTGATATTGTTTCTGGAGGCTGCCCCTAAACTAGGATTTATCATTTTTACCTACACTGAAAAGTTAAGCTTTAACACTGAATCCAAGTAGAACTGCAGACAGTTCAGTGAAACTGGAACAACACAGCAGCTCTTTCTCCAGAAGTCACCAGTCACTACCCTGAATGCCTCTGACGTTTCTGTATGTATTTAATGTATTTATAATATACTCTTATGAAAAAGCCTGACTTGATCATATCACTCCTGCAGACTATTGACTGTACTCTGACGCCACTCTGTATGAATACACTTACACACCCCCACACAGTTCAGGCCTGCTGGGAATGAGCACAGCACTAAAAAGACTCATAACGTTCAAACGTTCATTTAAATGTGCTACAATTATCCACTGAGATGCCATACAGCTTTTCTTTTTTCTTCATAACCTGGAAATACGTTCTTCCGGACAACAAGCAACAAACATTTATGTCTGGCCTCAACAAGAATGCAAACTTCTACCAAACCTAAACTCACCATACCTTGGGGGTGAAAAAAGAACGAGTGAATTTTTTTTCCCAAGCTGGTTAGGACAAATACTCTGATTAATATGTAGGAGATACCTCCATTTGTTGCATACTGCATCTGGTTAGGACAGGTATAGGACAAAAAGAGAAAATCATCCCCAGGTTGTTGTTTATTTCTTTATTTCTATTATTTCTACTAGGGGTGCACGATAAATATTAAAAATTAATGTGTATCTTGTCAATAAAGGCGGTTCCCTAATCAGCGGTAAACTCCAACACGTGTGTGATTTCACTTTGAGCAGCATTTACTACACAGAGCCGTTGTTCACTGACAAGCTGCGCAAATCCATGTTCATTATCAGCGTGGTTTTGCGCAGCTTGTCAGTGAACAACGGCTCTGTGTAGTGTGATTCTTGACGAAGGGCTTAAAACTAGGGATGCATTGATCCGATACTCAGTATCGGTATCAGCTCCGATACTGGCATTTTCTGCCGGATCGGGTATCGGTCAGAGGAGACCGATCCAAATCTGATATTGTGCGTATACTATTCTGTGTTATTGTTAAGCCCCACGAAAGCACAAAAACATTATAAAGCACCATAATGTCAAAGTCCAAGTGTTCTGAAGCCGTTTCATAGTTTAATGTGAGATACAGATGAATATTTAAGTCATTAACTCTTCTCTCCGCTGCGGCTGTCTGTCATCCTCCATTCAGCGTTCAAACTGCGTGTCGCATTCGGTTACGACAGTCAAGACGATGAAACTCTCTCCAAGAGCACACAGTAACTGAAGCTTAAAACTCTTAAAAGAAAAGGCTCAACAAATTATCGCACAGATTTAATAAATCAATATCTCTTTCCTTTGTGCTTTGAACTTCTCTATGCGGAGCGCTGTGACTCCGTGTTGCTTCAAGCGCATCATTCTTCACATTTTACAATAGAAAGAGCAATGCAGTGCTTGTCTGTTTATTTTTTTATGATATGATTTTTTTAAAATACCATAATACCGGTGTATGTCATTTAAACAATGTTTGGAACGCGACACTGTTTAAGAATGGTCTCTTTTCACTGTTGCACTGTGATGAGGGAACAGCTGTATGTGTTACTAAGCGTGAAAGTTCCGAAACTGAAGCTGGAGTAGAATGTGAATTCAGCCACAAATATTCACTGCCCCCTGCGATCAGCTTCCGCGTCTCACACACACGAGCGCGACTGACAAACCTAGCGACTTTTTTGATAAACCTTAGCCATCGTTCAGTTAGAAGATGTCACCAGTACTGCCCCGCGAGCGTGAGGTCCGACTCTCCCGGTGCAGTATCGCCTCTCTCAGCGTCTGTTCTGCGCAGTGAGCTGCAGCAGTGAAGCAGCGCATTCGTCAGTAAATGAGTACAAAACAGTGTTTCCAAGCACCTGTCGCTTACTGGCTGTTTGGAATTATTATGAGCATAGGTCATCTGTTAATATTATGCACTTTGTTTGTTGTTTTTTTTAGTTTAGTTTTTTTTTAGGCAATGCGCTGCATGAGACAAAAAGTAATATAGCTAAAATCACCGCATAGCTGCTGTTTAGTGTAGATGCATGTTGATTTTATCAGATGATGTAGCGTTTATAAATGAGAGTGACTCCTGGTTAAAGGGGACCTAACACACAACAGATTCACCCAATCTCATGTTAATCTTGAGTACCTATAGAGTAGTACTGCATCCTTCATATCTCAAAAAAGTCTTTAGTTTTATCATATCTATAAAAGAAAGATCTTTTTTCTCTCCGGAAAAAGCCGAGCTCCTGGAGGCGTGCCGTGGGCGGAGCTAAAGAGTGACGAGCACTTGCGCCGATCGCCAACAAAACAGAGACATTTGATGCCGTTTCACTTACCATCTGTAGTTCTGAATCATGACCGGGATCTTTTATAGCTGGGACCGCTCCATCTTTCAGTATAAAATGATGTGCAAATCCAGCGTCGAACTGGGCCTTGTTCATAAAACGTTCGTCAACAAACACACTTGTGAAACTCCATTGCTGCCCCGAAACACAAACTGCATCCACTGTTCATGTAACGCTGGGTTCTTTCGGGAAGCTGAACAAGGTTATCTTTCCCTCACAACCAAAAACACACTTCTTCAGAGACATTCTTCCCGAGCGAGTCCTGTGCAGCAGCGCAGCCGAATGAAGCGCGCTCTCGCGCTGGTCGATGCGTGCACGGGCGCGTTCTTCCGGGAGAAATGCCCATATAAGGAGTTCCACAGTCGTTTACGTCAGCAAGAGCCACGATTGAAAAAAACTCTCCGAAACTTGTACGAACCCGGAAGTGAGATTTTTGGCACAGAAATACTCTGTCATACTTCCAAATTGCTTTTTGAAACTTTGTCCATGCTTAGCATGAGAATTCAACTCTTTAACAGTGTAAACAACTCTGAATGCATGAAACAGCATTGTACCCCCCCTTTAACATGTATTAATGGGTCGTGTTTAGTCACTATTTAGTGTGGTCAATCTACTGCAGTATTTCCTCTCTCAGTCGGTAGAAAATGTGGTTAACACCCGGTCATGCATGAAAAAAATAAAAAAAATACCGTCATATACCGTGAAACCGGCATAATTTTGAAAAATACCGTGATATACATTTTTGATCATACCGCCCAGCACTAGAGCAATGTGTAACATTTTACCAGATTTAGTCCTACACTTATTCCCTTTAATTTGTTCCCCACTAAATAATGTTATTTCACTAAATGTTTAGATTTTATAAAATTGTGCACTCATGATTTTTCTAGAATAAATTTTGCTGCTAAATTATCTCCTAACCTAGTTTATAATAGGATTTGTCATAGATTATGATTATATATTTTTTCATTTGTTATTTTTCATTAAAATGAAGTTTTAGTCTTTAGTAGATTGTGTTTAACACACAAAAGAATGACGATCAGGTCAACACACAGAGGTATAGAAATTCTACATTTAATTTATAAAAAAAAAAAAAAAAAAAAAAAAAAAAAAAAAAAAAAAAAAAAAAAAACTGCGCTGGTATCGGATCAGAATCAGCCGATACTCAGAATTTTGTGGATTGGATCTGAAAAAATGGTGTCGTTGCTTCCTTACTTAAAACTCATGATAAAGTAACCTAAATGAGCACATTGAACACACGACAAATCAAACACGTTGAGAAAAGATACTTACTCACATGAAATTGCAAGGGGTTGATACTATTTCCCACGCAATGACATTAGCAACTCATAAGCAAAATGCACATAAACAATGCATGCATCGTGGTACTCTCCAAAGTGGTGCTAGGGTGACGCGGAAGAGGGGAATTGTCGAATAAAGTCATTAATTTAGTTTTTTTACACAACAAAAAGTATTCTCGTATAGCTTCATAAAATTATGGTTGAATCACTGATGTCACATGGTTTGATTTGTCAGTGTTCTTGGTACTTTTCTGGACCTTAAACATGGTAGGACCCTTGCTGTCTTTAGAGGGTCAGACAGCTCTCAGATTTCATCAAAAATATCTTAATTAGTGTTTCGAAGACCAAGACTATATAAAGGGTTTAAAAATAAATTTTACTTAATTCTAGCTCAGAACAAACAGAAAATGAAAATTATAGTTTCAACAAATATAGACATCTACAGTATGACTTATGAAGCCAGAGGAATATAGTATCCATACCATATCAGGGCCCCTGACTGCTACCACATGGTCGCATTTTGCGACCATTTTTTCTGCCGATGAGAGTAAATTGTGCGCGGTCGCACTGGCTCGACCACCACGTATTTCAACTTGCACTGCCATTTCTGTCGCATATGAGAAACATCAAACGGCAAACGAAACAAAAGCGTAACAAAATCCCGCTACTCGTTTGAGCTGCACAGTGCGCACAGTGCAGACAGTTTAACAGCTCGGACTGCGACGCAAACAAACTAGTCCGAGCTCAGAACAGCTTTACTTGGGAACCAAAGTTGATTTCGTGGCACTGTTACTGCACAGATGCAACAGCACTGCGAGATCCAGTCAGAAGCATTTGAATTAGCCGCAGAATAAATAAAGGTTGCTGCGACAATTACATTTACATTACATTTACGCATTTAGCAGACGCTTTTATCCAAAGCGACTTACAGTGCATTCAGGCTATGCATTTTTTTTTATCAGTATGTGTGTTCCCTGGGAATTGAACCCATGACCTTTTGCGCTGCTAATGCAATGCTCTACCACTGAGCCACAGGAACAATTACTGACAATGCTTCAATTACTGAGAAGCATTCAAATTCTGCACAGAAATCTCTGTTATAAACAGACCAAACAGTGCTTACGTAGAAAACCAGAAGCAGTAACGCTAACTGTAACCACGGTGTTGTGGCAGAAAGAGTCGTATGTTATTACATTATTCATTCTTCAGTTTTTGTACAGCCTTTTGAGAGAGAAATTCAAGCAATTTTCAATGACTTACAAGCATTTCACACAACTGTTTCCAGCACTTTAAAGCTACTAAATGATCCAATTTGAATGTCATTTTCAATGGGATGACCAAAATATAACGTACAACACTTATGTAAAATTAAAAAATACATCAAATCACCATTATTACCTGTAGATGCCAGCAGAGGAGCACTTAGGTCTATTGGCTTATTAGTCATTCATTTATACTTTTTCCTTTATATTTTGAAATTATAAAATAACTATAAAATCACTATTATAAAATATCAAATCATCAAGAAATCAGATTTTGTCAGAGTTTCGCTCTTTTTGTTTATGAAGTAAAAAAAAAAAAAAACCCAGAGTGCTTTGAAAAACAAACTTTTCTTCAATTTGCGACTAAATCACACAATCACTGAAGTTGTCGGTCAGTTTCATACAAGACTATAGAAGAATAATGGTACATTTAATAAGAGTACAATTTTTTTTTTACATTTTTTTTTACATTTTGTAAGCTTCCCAACTCAAGCTTAGTGCTTGAGTTGGGAAGCTTACAAAACTACACTTAATGCAAAACAGTAATTTTATCATATATTTGTCATATCTCTCTGAAATTAAAAGAATCCTCCACATTTTAATCTCTATGAGTTAAGTCTATTTATTATCAAAGCATTTGTCAGTAATACATTTAAAATGGGGAAAATATGTGAACGATTGCATTGCAAGCTGATTTGCCCCCAAGATGTGCCCCTAAATTTTCTGCTTGCGCTTCTAAAAATTTTAAGATGTGCCCCTAAATTTTCTGCTTGTGCTCCTAAAAATTTTCAGTAAGGGGCTACAGTGCTCCTTAGTTAAAATAGTTAGTCTGGAGCCCTGCACATGGATTAAAAGGAGGAACTCCTAAAAATCACTGTGTAGTCTGGAATAAAGGTGTACTGTATGCTGTATGTGTTTCTATGATGTCAGGCATGACATAGCAGGCGGGCAGTGGCATGGTTGGGAGAGCTAGTGGTCAGTGGGTGGAGTCTGTGCCCAGTCACCAGTGGGAAGTTTAGGAATGTCACCAGGCGCCATGCCTTGAATCAGTCTGATTCACATGGCCACCAAACTTCCACCTACAGCAAGGAACAGGCAGTTCAGACACACCACCCCATTCTACTCTCCTGCACACAAAGAACACTTTTGTCCACACATAAATATACACAGTGGTACATTTCCTCTGCAGTTCTGGGTAGCCAGTTGTGGGGACTGACAGCAGATGACAGACTCTTCCAGCCGAAACACAAACATTATGCAATAAGAGTTCAGAGAAAGGGTTATGTTTGGGGTGTTGTGGGAGGAAACTGTCTTACCAAACTATCACTAATCATCTCATCACTGTAGGCGATGTTGGTTCCACTGTTGGTTCCAACTCATGACAGAGCACAACCTCTGGACAAAATGACAACACATAGGGATTGCGTGCCTGTGCACATTTCAAAGCAATGAGTGCCATTGACATCATGGCACCACGGTGAGGGCACGGTGCCATGGTGCTCTGTAATCTGCCACAATAACAGCAGTCATTCACTATACCATAGAGAGTTCTATGGTTATTTTCATGGCAAGATCAATCTGTTTTAAAGAAACAACAGTAGTAACGAAAAAATAACAACTGACAGATTTTTCACTGCAATTTCTGATATTAAATAAATAAATAAAAACATTAACAGACACAAACAAATTTTTCTTTTCCCGTTAAATTTTTATTTTACTATTTAAAATGGGTAAAGTCCTACTTCAGTGTGGGGCTGAAGTTGACGTGTTGACTGGCTTCGCACATCACTCTCACATGACAGCGAACAAATTAAATCATGGGGGTGTTTCTTATCCATTTCTCTTTGTACTTGCGTTCCCATGGAAACGTCATTACCAGGGTTTACCAGGACTTCACAAAATCGTTAATATCATGAACAACGTCACCTGGCTGTAATGTTGTCAGAATATCGATTTTTCAATACCATTACTGAAATATCTACAATGGTTTCAATACTCTTTTTTTTTTCCTCGCAGTATACACCGATACTACCAGCTGCGCTTTCTCTCTCTCTTCTCTCAGACATGAACACTGCCGTGTAATGATAACATTTGTAAACACTATCCATCAAAATTACGGATGTTTGGCAACAGAAATTCGGCCAAAAAAAAAAAAAAAAAAAAAAAAAAAAAAAAAAAAAAAAAAAAAAAACCTCTTTCAGTGTTCGGCTGAATAAGCGAACAGACCAAATAAATTGTGCACTCTTAAAAATAAAGGTGCTTCATGATGCAAGAACCTTTTTTGTCTAAATGGTTCCATAAAGAACCTTTAACATCTGAAGAACCTTTCTGTTTCACAAAAGGTTCTTTGTGGCGGAAGAAGGTTCTTCAGATTATAAAAAGGTAAGAAAGATATGGTTCTTTAAAGAACCTTTGATTGAATTGTACTTTGTGGAAGCAAAAATGGTTATTCTATGGCATCGCTATGAAGAACCTTTTAAGCACCTTTATTTTTAAAGGGGTCATCGGATGCCCATTTTGCACAAGTTGATATGATTCTTTAGCGTCTTAATTAAAAGTCTATAACATACTTTGGTTAAAATTTCTCAATGGTAGTGTAAGAAACATCTTTTTAAACCTGTCAAAATCAGCCCTGTTTTTAGCAATCCATTATATATGCTTTAAATGCTAATGAGCTCTGCTGACCCCGCCCCTCTCTTCCGTGGAGTGATGAGCAGTACGGTTTACTTTAGCCGCGAAACTGGCTAACTAGCACATTAGGAAAGGCGATTTGCAAAGATTCATAAAAAACCCTTATACTCACTTCTGTAGATGAAGCTGGATCACGAATGATTCGCGCGAACATAGACGCATTTAAGCAGATTGGGGATCGGCGCATTCACTTCAAAGCGAAAGTAACATTAATCCTCTGCATCTTCAGCAGCTCAGATGTCGGGAGTAAATGACGACTGCTATATTCATTATTACATCCAACAACAAAGCACCTCAATCGCTTAACCTTGTCTTCCCCTGCACCGGAGTCGACAGAATGGCGGACAGCTCTCAGCTCACTCAGGGCGGGTCTAAGGTAGGACGGCCTTGTCAATCAACTATCGTGGGAGTGGTCTGTGCAGAACTACGTCATTCTGACAGGAATCTCAGAACAGCCTGATTTGAGAAAGGGGATTTTAAAATAGGGATTTAAAAAAAAACACTGGGTGGATTTTTATCATTATAGGATGGATGTGTACACACACTTCCAACACACATTTATGTTCAAACAACTTGAAAAGTGAATTTTGCATCCAATGACCCCTTTAAGAGTGTACCGAACACTTATGCAGCAAACATGCCAGCAGTGTGGAAGCGTTAGAAACTGTCCGAAAAAAAAAAACAAGCACCGACAGCCAGAGACTGTTTAGTACTGCATTGTATGCCTCCGATGAGAATAGTAAGGAGTTGTTACTGTATGATAATGGAAATCGCGAAATGGTCTTAAACAATTAGTAAATTAACTGCAGACTTTTATGTTTTATAACATATGCATGAATTGCATGTATTTTGATAGCGATGACGAGCTCACGGCGCCAAGGTTCAAAGTCTTAACGCGAAGAAAATCTGCGCTCGTCATTTGCTCTGTAACATTTTTATTAGCAATTTTAACAATTATTAACAATTTTTATAAATGCATATGACAATGTGATACGTGCGACAAACATCTTCCCAAATTCGTAATTAGAATCATAAATCTGCTGTTGTCCACAAAAAGAAGCACTGAGGTCTTCCTGTGGGGCTTTCTGCCAAAATAAAAGCTGAGAAAAAGCAAGAACTCCATCAACATTCATAAATGTTAGTATTTATGATGTTCTGTAAAATAAAATAAAAAAGACAATAATAATGATAATTACAACAGCTCTATTAATACATTTATTATAACATTCAGACTTTATGTTCAAATTACGATCGGTAATATTTTCTAATGTTTTAAAAGAATTCTCTTCTGCTCAGCAAGGCTACATTTATTCGTACAGTAAAAAAATACATGCCTGATTCAAAAAGGGGGTCTCAAATTACCAAAACAAAAATATTATCTTACAAACTTATTAATTTTAATTGTGCTTTGTTTATATATGTCTGCTAGAAATGCAAAAAAATGTTCAGTGTTAAGTAAATTTTTTTAATTGGTTGTTTCTTTGAAAAGCAAGATAAAATGGTATAAAGCACATTTTGGCAATTTAATTTAATTTATGCAATGGTGAAAAAACTGGCAAAATACATGGGTCCGTGTTTCATTTTGTTCGGTTTCGGCTTTGGCCAAGAATTTTCATTTCGGTGCATCCCTAATCAAAATACACATTTAAAAACATATTTGTGTTTAAAACTCACTTCATAACTTCAGTCAAGTGTTTGAAATACCTTCCTTTTGTGATCTGATATGGCTTCTTATCATAGATCATTATTTTATGGTATTCTATACTGTAATAAAGGCTATGTCAATTACCATTACATTATAAATAGGCCTTCATGTTATTCTTATATGGTAGTGGACTTGTGTTAATTGTCTTCAGGTGCGTCTTGCCACTTCAGACATTCTGACACATACATGTGCTGCTGACAGATAGGATACTTGCGGTGTTTAAGGTATTTAAGATGTAGTGTTTTCCTCAGTGCAACTTACATTTCACAGGTATATTCTCCATCTGTAAATGTTAGAAAGACATAGAAATATTTATATTTCCCTATCAGGACTGGGTTAGCCTTCTGCATGTGATTCTCTGCTCAACTTCACAGACTTTAGTGAACAAGCTCCACCAAAACGGCAAACAGACGAAGGGCAATGAAATAGGAGCACAATAATTCTGATTAAAATATACATTTTGCTAAAATATAATCATTATTAAACAAATGAGCCATATAGAATTTTAAACCTACAACTGAATTTTTATGACAGCAGTAACCCAACTGTAAAGTTAGACTATTGTAATGTGGTAATAGCCTAATACAGATAATAGTTTCTTTTTTTTCCCCACCATTTTTAGTTTAGTTTAGTGACTTTAACTTCTGCTTTAAGATGCCTTTTTTTGTTTTGTTTGTTTTTTTTAGATTGTAATGTTACAATGTTAGAATGTGTAATGCGAGTTTAACTCTTTTTTGCACATTATATAGGATAGCCTACATGGTTACTAGGGCTGGCTCGATACCACTTTTTCAGAACCGATACCGATCCAAAAAAATTCTGAGTATCTGCAGATACCGATATCGATCCGATACCGGCGTCGTTTTTTTTTTAAATCAGTGTAGAATTTCTATACCTCAGTGTGTGTTGACCTGCTCATCACTCTTTTGTGTTTTACACACAATCTACTAAATATAAACAACTTTACTGTAAAGAAAAACAAATGAATGAATATGTAATTATAATCTATGACAAAAATACTATTATAAACTAGGTTAGTGGATAATTCAGTAGCAAAAGTTACTCTAGAAAAATCATGAGTGCACAATAATTTTATAAAATCTAAAATTACTGAAAAAAACATTTATTGGGGAACAAAGAAAAGTGAATAATTGTAGGACTAAATCTGGTAAAAATGTTATATTGCTCTTTGTATTATTGTAAAATACATTCATAGAAAACAAGTAATATATTTATATATAGGGTAAACACACCTATTAAGCTCACCAAAATCTACATTGAGACATTTTTAGTGCACAAGATATTGGTTTCAGTACAAAAAGTTATGTTAATATAAAATATTAATCTCTCACACAAAAATATTTAATTTTCTTTTAAATGACAAAAGCATTTCAATTAAGATATACATTGTTAAATTAAAAAAGTCTGGCTGTGCTTAATGGGTACATTTTTGTACCCTTTAAGCTCATCCCTGTTCCCATTAAGCTCACATCATGCTTTATTAAAAATTCTTGTTTATTTTAAACAACCTTTTTAAAGAATAATTGAAAAAAAATTTTTTTTTGAAGCTACAAAGTCAATCACAAAAAAACAACAACACTAAAATCAAGCAACAAGGCATTCAATTCGATCAGTTATATATTCATAATGAAGGGTCATTTAAGCACATTACAGCATCTATACTAGTCCACGTTCAGCTAAGTAACACATTCAAAAATCAAATAAAACAAACCAATAAAACATTTAATTCATGGGGATGAACACAGAAACTTAGCCTCATTATGAAACCTCTTTTTAAATGATTGTCAACTTATCTATAGTCTCTTAAGGCTGGAATACACTGCACGATTTTTGCCCCAATTTTCCACAGATTTACAGTCTGGAGAAGTTGATGCTAGTTGCCAAAGATCAGAGCCAGTCCGCAGATTTGAGTTGACAGAATCCATAGAAAATCGATTAACTTAACTTAAAGTGACAACCATCAGTTTATATGTAAAGTCTGTTTATAAAGAATTTACATAGACGTTCAATGTGGAAGACCTTAAAGAGAGGACACTGAGCTTAATTGGAACGGCAAAAATTTTTAATAAATGTCATGTAATATTTATTAAAATGACAGGATTTTGCTAAATAATTAGTCTAGGTCATGTATTGTTCATACATATTTTAATATGAACAACTATTATTAACAATATCTATGAAATTATACTTTTTCTTATTGATGTCACACTGAAGCGGTGTGATTTTCATAGTAGTGTACCCTTTAAGCTCACCTTAAAATAATACGAAATCTTTAAAAATTACAGCACTGTAAAACCACAGACCAGCAAAAACTGTCAATTTATAATATTATGGATATAAAAGTACAAGCCAGTAATGCTTGTGAAGTAATATATTAGCGTAGCACACAATCTTATACAGCTAGTCAGCTAACTGTGTTCTGTAGCATCTGCGCTTTGTTGCTAAAACTATCTTTTGGATCTAACTGTAATTATTTCCCACATCCAAGTTCTAGGTTATAATATGCAAAAGTCTGAACATTAATCTCTTAATTTTACAGTAAGTAGTGAAACTTACCCAAAATAAAGGCTTAAACATCTATAAAAAAAAAAGAAAAAAAAAAAAAAAAAATGCACATTTAAAGGGCTCCTCTTTTGGTGAAAGTTTTCAGACAGCTTTCAAAATGGCCGCCAGACAGTGTGAACACATGGAGACCCATATCTCAGTGTGCAATGATCTGATTGACTTGAAATTATAGGAGTTACATAGTAACAAACATATCAATTGGTTAAGACATCGAGTAGGATAATATTTTTTTATTTTTATAATCTGAGCTCAAAAACGGAAGTGTGCTTAATAGGTACGTTTACCCTAATACTGTAATATATACTGTAAAATTAAAAGACATTTCTTTTAAACATACCGCACAGTATTGAGGCAGCACCATATGACAGATGAACAAAAAAGTAGGGATGGTTCAGTACTAGTATCGGTACCATTCGGTTCTCGGACAAATTCCAAATGGAAGTGATCATCCCTATCCCCTTGGAGTGGGGACTTTGGAGTGAGTGCCATTATGTAGTCATTTGGAATGCACTTGGCAAAGGGAGCGATCTAATTTCCTCATTATCTTCAGCTGGCATGTTCCCGTGACAACACAGCACGGTGTCAATCAGCAGATTCGCTGACGGACACCAGCATAAAAAAATATATATACATTTTATATTTTAATTTTTATACATATTAGTTTTTATAGATTAGCATATTTTAAAAACTTAACATAAAAAAGTATGTTTATTTGCAACAGTTATGCTAACAACAATAAAAAGACATTTATGACATTAAAACAGCGACATATGCTGACGCACACTGTGCTGCGTTGTCACGGGAACATGCCAGCTGAAGATAATGAGGAAATTAGATCACTCCCTTCGCCAAGTGCATTCCAAACAACTACATAATGGCACGCACGTGCCCTGCTCACTCCAAAGTCCCCCTCTAAGGGGATAGGGATGATCACTTCCATTTGGAATTTGTCCAAGAACCAAACGGTACCAATACAAGTACTGAACCATCCCTACAAGAAAGGCTATTAATAATCTTTCATTGCGCAAAAATATTATAATACGAAAGGCTCCGATTAGGGCTGCAACAATCGATAAAATCAATTATGATCGATAATGAAAATTATAGACAACGATTCTCATTATCGATTAGTCGGGTCTGCCAACAGTGCATGTTTAACTTCAGCCAGTCGCGTCAAATTAACGTTACAGCACTGAATAACGCATTTCTGTGGCCAAAATGCATCTAAAAATAGTGGAGGAAACAGAATGAGATGCTGCGGGAGAAGTACGTGATCCAAGCTGCCCAAAACATGAGAATTCTTTATTTTAAGCTTTAAGTTAATGCATTAGTGTAATGGCTTGCCCTGTCAGGTGCTTTGACAGATGCGTGTGCGTCCTCAGCGCAAAAACGTTCAGTTTACGGTCATATCCTTATCTGTAAATGTCACAAATTCACGCGAGCATTTCCATTTTTGCATAAAGTTCCGTCCTGACAGTCTGCGTTAAGTTTAAGTCTTTACTGAATGAGCGCGAGCGCGGTGGGCGCCTGAACGCACGTCAGAGAGGGATTAATATTCAGTTCAAAAACATTCATTGTGCTGAAATAACTGTTGTTGAATGTTGAAATTAAGGTTTAAAATTCAACATGTAGTGCACGTATTTTATGAGAGTAGTAACTGTAAAGGGGTAACCGCATATAGCTGTCTGAATATAAATATCAGATTCTTCACAGCTGCCTTTTACAGGATAAAGAAATTACAGTAAACGTGACTGTGATCAAAAAGTTGGTTAACACTGAGTTTGTGTTTTTATTCGTCTTTATTATCTTTATTATTATCTTAATTTTTGATGAAGAGATTTAAACTATCGGCCTATATACCAGTGGTTTTCAAACTTGTTCCTGGAGACCCACAGCTCTGCACATTTTGCATGTCTTCCTAATTTACACACCTGATTCAGATCATCAGCTCATTAGGAAAGAGCTCCTTGAACTCAAATGAGTGTGTCAGATAAGGGAGACATGCAAAATGTGCAGAGCAGTGGGTCCTGAGGAACAGGATTGAAAATCACTGCTATGTACAGTGCTTAACAAATTTATTAAAACAAATGTATTTAAGGTTTATAACAAATAATGTAAGCTTTGTGCCACTGCTGCTCTAAACTAACAGTATTGGTGTTTACTAAAATAATTTTTTAGCTATCTGTATTAGTTAGTCCTCCAATATGCGTAAGCTCTTTAGTAACAGTGGGCTATTTCTAATGCTATAATATAATTATTTCTGTTATCTATAAAAGAATAAAAGATCTATGAAATATTTTTTCAGATACCCAATTATAGTCAAAAAGTAGCTAAACAATGCCAGCAAGAATGCATGCTGTTATGAAAGGCAGGGGGCTATTTTTTTTTTTATGTGAATAAAAATTTTGTTGTTTCAGTTTGTTATTTGCCCAATAAATGACAATAACATTTTTAGATTTAAACAATTCTTTGACGGATTCCTAAAATATTTGTTTTCTCTCTTTATTATGACAGGTGGTCTAATAAATTAAGCACTGTATGTTTTCATAGCATTCAGTTGGCATGTTTGTTTGAAGGACATTGGGCAGGATGTGGATGTGTTTCGGTCAATAAAATGAAAGAAGAAAATTTTGCTTTTTTATCTGATTAATCGAAAAAATAATGGGCCAACTAATCGATTATCAAAATAATCGTTAGTTGCAGCCCTAGCTCCGATACAGAGCGGCACATAGCACTTATGTGCATTCCATGCGCAGAATGATGCGCTTGAAGCAATACAGAGTCACAGTGCGCAGGCACAGCGCTCCGCAGTCTGCATAGAAAGGTTCAAAGCACAAAGGAAAGAGATATTAATGCGTAGTGTAATAAATCTATGCGACAGTTTATTGAGCATTTTCTTTTAACTGTTTTAAATTTCAGTTACTGTGCTCATGAAGAACCATTCATAGAGCTCTCTACAGTGTTGTAATCTAACAAACACCCGGTGGAAAGTAACACGATTTAGAAACAACACGAAACTTTAGCAAGATAAAATCATTTTATGCAAAACCATTGAACTTTATTTACAGATCAAGTATAATAGGAACAGTGGAGAGAGTTTCGTCATCTTGACTGCCGTAACTGAACGCATTTTGAATGCTGAATGGAGGATGACAGACAGCTGCGGCGGAGAGAAGTGTTTACGTGAACTTGACTTAAATATTCATCTGTACCTCACATTAAACTATGGAACGGCTTCAGAACACTTGAAATATAGTGCACGAAAACTTTGTGATTTATAATGGTTTTTGTGGCTTTCGTGGGATTTAACAATAACACAAAATATACTATACGCAAAATATCGGATTTTGATCAGCCTCGTCTGACCGATACCCCGATCCAGCAGATAATGCCAATATCGGAGCGATACCGATACTGAATATTGGATCGGCGCACCCCTAATGGCTACATTCACTGTGTGTTTACATAGCCTTTATGAACATTGTTTCATTGGACAACATTGGTCAGGATGTAAAATTTTAAAGGAACACTTCACTAATTTTTGAAAATGCATTTTCCAACTCCCCAAGAGCTAAACAGTTGAGTTTTACCATTTTCGAATCCATTCAGCCGATCTCCGGGTCTGGCGGTAGCACCAAGGAACTTTGCTGCCGTACCATGGGTGCAGCAGGCGCAATGATATTACACAGTGCAGCGCTGTGTAATATCATTGCGCCTGCTGCACCCATGGCACGATAGCAAATTTCCTTGATTATTACGCCGGAATGAGAGTATAGTTCCTAGCCATATCGGCCTAGAAAATCGCAACTTTTCATTTTCTGCCAGTCTTAGTACACGATGTAACTACAGAAGAGTCAAGTTTTAAATAGGAAAAATATCGAAACTCTTTGGTCATTTTTGAGCGAGATGCTAACGGTCTAATCAGATTCAATGATCTATGCTAAGCTGCAGCTAAAAGTGCTACCGCCAGACCCGGAGATCAGCTGAATGGATTCGAAAACTGTAAAACTCTACTGTTTAACTCTTGGTGAGTTGGAAAATGAGCCTATTTTCAAAAATAGTGGAGTGTTCCTTTAAGACATAAAACATTAAAAAAAAAAAAAAAAAAAATTAAATAAATACTGATTTTTTTTTTTTTTTTTTTTAATCCAAATAGAAAAATGTAGAAAATAGTGAGATATATTGTATATTGCAATTCAGCCAAAAAAATACTGAAATATGATTTTTTTTTTTTTTGGCCATAATCACCCAGCCCTACAAAAACAATTAATTTTTCTTATGATTTACAAACAGTGTTAATTGCTTTGGAAGAAAAAGTTGAGACAAAAGATGGGCTTGGGCCTGCTCATGTCCTACAGCCCTATTAAGTACAAAGCAGGATTATATTTGTGGTAAAATATAAACTTGAGTTAGTTACTAAATTTCTATTGCTTTCCTCTTTGTTTACCTATAGCTGCTAATGAACCGGAAGTCTCACCCATAGACTTACTTCCGCGTTGAAGAAAAAGGTGGATACTCCCTGCGTCAGCACGAGCGCGAAGGTGCGTGCCGCGGATGGAGCGCAACGGAGGATTTGGTTTTCAAACTAAAGTAAAAGACCGCTTCTTAAACCAGAGAAGGTTTAATGTTGGTATTCTTGTGAAAAAAAAACAAAACAAGTCCTGTCAGCAACAGCTAGTTTAGTTTTACTTTTCTTTTTGTTTTCGTTTTGAAAAGCTTGTTATCTTTGCTGTTTACCTCACATTACGCTATGGAGGCTTTACTTATTTTATTATTATTATTATTATTATTATTATTATTATTATTTATTTGATTCCTCAGTGTTTGCTAAACATTCTGTAAAGCCCTATTCGGACGGGACTAGTTTTACAGGGGGTCGTTAGAGAAATTTGTGTTTCACAGATGTACTTGGTGATTTTAATCCCATCCAAATCTGCCACGTCTGTTTTTTTCTCACACAACCTCTGTAATAATTCCAGAGCAAATTACCTACTGTTTTTCAGCAAACTCAGTGATCCTCTGAGAAAACTAATCCCGTCCGAATGCGATGTCTATGATTGCCGGTGATATTTTTTTTTTCACAATGCGTTTCCTTGTGTGTTTTGGCCAACGTGAATTACCGTAGACACTCTTACCGCGCTCATGTTTGATATATTTGCCTCCCAGCAAATAAATAAATAAATAAAATCAATAATAAAATCAAGAGCCAGATCACGTAAACCATTCAGACTGGCTATTGTAATATCAGTGTCAGGTAAAATTACTCGCGTTCATTTCTGCACTCAATTACATAATGTTTTAATTACATATGCACCTTTATGAAAATTAAACACAGGTTTACTACAAATAAATAACTAGAGTAAAACTAAAGTAACCACACATTAACATGGTTTTGCTATACTAGCCATTTAGCTTCACAATGGTATTTGTAGTAAAACTGTTATACTAATGGTAATCAATCCGAATGACTATACGCAATGCACGCATACAGAGTGCGTGATCTCTGAAATGCCCAGGTGTACAAAACAAACCCTCCCACCTCTGTAATAAACACGGAGATGTTAGTCCCGTCCGAATTGGTACATGAAAATCGCAGACGTCAGGTGATAAGAAACGAAACTCAAACGTAGTTTAGAAAACTAGTCCCGTCCGAATAGGGCTTAATTTATTAGTCAGTACATAATACATGTGATGTATCCTAAGCCATGCCTCCTCTTATTTGTTTTTATTAATAAAGGTTATGTAAGCTAGTTTGTCATTGTAGCCTACTGTTTTATAGTTGTTGTGCTTTTTAATTAAGAATAACAATGAATCCATCTTTTGTTTTAGTCTTAAAAAGTGAAATGTGTATAGATATAAGCAAAACAGACAATTATCTTTTCTTGTAAAACATGACAAGATCACGAATTTGAAAGTGAAAGTGAAAAAAGGAATTCCTTTTCACAAAATTTAAATTACAAATACTGATGAAAAAGAACGGGTTGAATGTTTGAACGGGTTGAACACTTTCGTTACCATATAACTATAAACTATGAAAAAAGTTCATCAGTATGCATTGATTAATCAAATTTTGTGTCAAAAAAAAAAAAAATTGCAACCAAATTATGTGCTCGTGTGACCAACTGAGAAAGTTAAGTCGCAAAGAGCGACCAGTGGGAAGAATGAATCTAGAGCTCTGTACTGTCATTTCTTTATTCTTTAAATGTAAGGAACATCTTAAATTTCAATTACACACTGTTATCCCAGTTACTACTATCATAAAATGCTTGGATTGCATGTTGACATTTAAACCAAAATTTAACATCCAATAACATTTCAGCATAATGAATATTTTTGCACTGCATAATTTTCTTCCTCTCTGCGTTCAGTCTGTTTGAAGTGCCGCCGTTCATTCACTTTAATTGACTGTCAGGACGAGCCTTCATTCAAAACAGAAACACTTGCATGAATATGTAAAATTTATTTACAGATAAAGGCCGGGACACACCAAGCCGACTTCAAAGAAGTAGCGGCGACGAAACCGACGGTGTTGTCACCTCACATCGGCAGCGTCGGACCAAAAAGCTGCGCTCAAACGCACCGCACAGACTACAGCCGACGGCAAAATAAACACGTGCGTTCTGCACATGCGTTAGAGGAATTAACTGTCTATATCAGCAGCTATCAATAGTATATATTCGTCATTCAAAAGGAGAAACCGAAACAAAGAAATATGAGATAAACGCAGATATAGAAATGTAAATAAAGCAGCGCTTGCTTACCATTTTGAATATCAGTAACGTTGATAACTTTAATAATTTTAAGCGGCTCATGTTGTTATGAAAACATTCACATATTAGAATGTGAAAAAATATTAGAATTGGGAAAGATCACGTAACATTTAAACAGCCTTCTGTCTGTACCGCCTTCATTTACGTGCTTGTTTTCATCACTTTCGCTTTAATTCTCAGGGCACTGACTCGTTCGCTAAACTGAACGTCCAATCAGAGTTCTCACCCTCGCCGAACAGCCCGATGCCAATTCAACGTTGAAACTGGCGCCGACGTGAGCACGACGAGAGCTGGCGAGTGGAACACACCAAACAGACTAGCCCGACCGTCGCGCGCCATCGGACTGACGTTGGCTGACGGCCGACCATTGGCTTGGTGTGTCCCAGCAAACACAGAACGTTCCCCTAACGTTAGTTTTTTGGTTATTTTTTTGGGAACCAATTACTAACGTTAGGGAAACATTCTTTTTAGGAGGGGGGGGTTTGTAACCATGAAATAACGTTTCCAGAACGTTGCATGGTGGTTATTATTAAATAACCTAAAAATAACTTACAGAGAACGTTCTCTAATGGTTAGTTTTAGGTTGTTTTTTTTGCAACCATAAAATAACGTTCCCAGAACGTTCCAGGGTGGTTATTTAAAATAACCAAAAAAAATAACTTATTTGTGTGTGTGTAATAACCTATACACAGCCCTGAAATTCGTTTAATGCAGCATTTATTAAAATACTGAAATTATATCAATCAAAACAAGTTTTAATTTGTAATATTAAGCCAGGATTAAGCAGAGAGTGATAACAGAAATCATAACTTCGTGGATTTGTTTCATCTTCATTTACTGCGTGCGCCTCTGATCTGCACGCACTGCTCCAGCACACGCTTTCACCTGTCTTCCACAGAGAGCCGCACGCTCACGGAATTTAAAAATTATCGGTCATTTTGTTTTAATTGTTTACTCATACTCGCTCGTTTATCAATCTATTTATTGAATGATTACTTAAAATTAATATAGTTATGACAGTAAATATGATTTCAGAGTGATTTGACATGCCTAACTGAAGAGAACATGATGTTAAGCAAGAAGTTTTTGTTTACGGATCAAAAGAGGAGTACAAACTGTACACACTTCAGTGGTAAGAAATGAATGTACTGATATCCTACTTTAAGTCAAGTAATTTTTTATTCTTTTTTAATATCTGTGAATAAACGTCTTATTTTATAAACCATACATTGTGTGAAGTCATATTTATTTGGTGCTGAAGAAATAAAATCTGGGTAGCTACCCTGTAATGGACGGATTTAATCTGATTTAATCTTACATATGATAGCTGATGTGCTCAGATTATTTTTATTAATTAAACTATAGATAAAAACAAGATATGGTATTTATCAAGTCAAGTCAAGTCAAGTCGAGCTTTATTGTCATTCTGCTACATGTGTGGACATATAGTGGAACGAAATGTCGTGTCTCGCAGGACCACGGTGCTACATACTAGTTAAACATAAGATAAACATACAACAATGCAAGTACAGGAAAAACAATAGAGCTATACAACAGTTAACTATCTGACTATACATATACTAAAAATACTATAACTGCTATACCTAGTTGTCCACACATACACAAACTGAGACTGTACAAAAAAACTTTACATAAATACTGTACATGAAATTGTGCAGAAAAAAATATATATTTTGTACATTATTGTGCAGAAGAGAGATTTTGTGGGAGACAGTGCATAGTGCAAAAAGATTTTGTAGTGCAATGCTCAAGTAAACGTATTATTTTGTAGTGCAATGTTCAAGTAGACATATATTTTCTTAAGAGTCTTTGTGGCAGGGAGTGTTTGTAGAAAGTGTCTAGTGTGCATATAGTGGGATGAGTGCGTTACTACAGGTGGTTTGTATAGCCCACTCACCTGTGTGTAGCACATTCAGAATTGCACTTAGTAAAATTGTCAACAGTTTTTAATGAGTTGGGGGGTGGGAGGGCTGAGGTGTTCATGGTTTCAGAGGGGGACAGGGGGATTGGAGTTAAGAGCTCTCACAGCCTGGGGAAAAAAGCTGTTGAGCAATCTGACAGAGCGAGCTCTGATGCTCCGGTACCTTCTACCTGATGGCAGGAGCTGGAAGAGGTTGTGAGAGGGGTGGGTGGGGTCCTTCACGATGCTGGTGGCCTTGTTGGAGCATCGTGAAAGGAAAATGTCCAGGATGGAGGGGAGAGGGGCACCGATGATCTTTGCGGCAGTGTTCACTGTCCGTTGTAGGGTCTTGCGGTCAGCAGCACTGCAGTTCCCATACCAGACAGTGATGCAGGTAGTCAGCACACTCTCAATGGTGCCCCTGTAAAAAGTGGTGAGGATGGGTGGAGGGAGACTTGCCCTTTTCAGCCGGCGGAGAAAGTGGAGGCGCTGTTGTCCCTTCTTGTTGAGTGACGTGACGTTGGTGGTCCAGGTGAGATCCTCTGTGATGTGCACTCTCAGGAATTTAGTGCTGCCGACTCTCTCCACGGTTGAGCCGTCGATGGTCAGCGGGGGGTGGTCAACAGAGTTTCTCCTGAAGTCCATCACAACCTCTTTCGTCTTACCCACATTGAGGGACAGGTTGTTAGCACCACACCATTCAGCCAGCTGTGCCACTTCCTCTCTGTAGTGCGTTTCATCGTTGTTGCTGATGAGGCCTACCACAGTTGTGTCATCAGCAAACTTGATGATGTGGTTGGAGCTGGACTTGGCAGTGCAGTCGTGGGTCAGCAGCGTGAAGAGCAGCGGGCTGAGCACACAGCCTTGTGGGGCACCTGTGCTCAGTGTGGTAGTGCTGGAGGTGTTGCGGCCGACACGGACTGACTGAGGTCTTGCAGTTAAAAAGTCCAGGATCCAATTACAGAGGGAGGTGTTAAGGCCCAGCAGGTTTAGTTTGTGGATGAGCTGTTGTGGGATTATTGTGTTGAATGCTGAGCTGAAGTCAATGAACAGCATTCTTACATAAGAGTCTTTCTGTTCCAGATGGGTAAGAGCTAGGTGGAGAGTGGTGGATATTGCATCGTCCGTGGAACGGTTTGGACGGTATGCAAACTGGAGTGGGTCCAGCGTGTTTGGGAGACTGGACTTGATGTGCTGCATGACTAACCTCTCAAAGCACTTCATCATGATTGGGGTCAGTGCTATGGGACGATAGTCATTCAGACAGGACACAGGTGACTTCTTTGGTACTGGAATTATGGAGGTGGATTTGAGACACGTGGGGACGACTGCCTGGCTCAGCGAGATGTTGAAGATGTCTGTTAGGACATCCGTCAGCTGTGCAGCACAGTCTTTCAGTACACGTCCAGGTATGTTGTCAGGGCCCGCAGCCTTTCGTGGGTTAATCCTGGATAGGGGTCTTCCTTACGTCGACTGGAGAGAGACAGAGTACCTGGTCGTTTGGAGATGTGAGTAGTTTCTGTGCAGGTGTGTCGTTCTGTATCTCAAATCGTGAGTAGAAGTGGTTGAGTGCCTCTGGTAAAGATGTGTCATCATCACTGGCCTGTGGCAGGGGCTTGTAGTCAGTGATGGTCTGAATGGCTTGCCATAGGGTCCGAGTGTCTCTGCTGTCTGTGAAGTGATTGTTGATTTTTTTAGCATACTGATGTTTTGCCTTCTTGATGCCATGAGACAGATTGGTTCTTGCTGTTTTGAGGGCTGCTTTATCTCCTGATCTGAATGCTTCATCTCTGGTCTTTAGCAGCCCACGAACCTCTGCTGTCATCCATGGCTTCTGGTTGGCACGTGTGGTGATGGTTTTGGTGACTGTCACATCATCTATGCACTTTTGGATGTAAGCAGTCACAGTTTCGGTGTACTCCTGCAGGTCTGTGTGGTTGTTGTAGGTGGCCGCCTCTTTAAACATGTTCCAGTCTGTGTCCTGGAAGCAGTCCTGCAGTGCTGAGGTGGCATTGTCTGGCCATACTGTGATCTGCTTTTGAACCGGTTTGGTGAGTTTGAGAAGTGGGCTATATGCTGGGATTAGCATAACAGAGATGTGGTCCGAGTACCCGAGGTGGGGGCGGGGTTCGGCTTTGTATGCGTTCTTAACTGTTGTGTAAACAAAGTCCAGTGTGTTGTTTCCCCTTGTTGCAAAGTTCACATGTTGGTAGAACTTTGGCAAAACTGTCTTTAAGTTTGCGTGGTTGAAGTCACCGGCTATGATGAAAAAGCCGTCAGGGTTATTTGTTTGTTGTTCGCTGATGGCGCTGTACAGCTCGCGAAGCGCGTCCTTTGCGTTTGCACACGGGGGAATGTAAACCGCGACAATAACAATGGCCGTGAACTCCCGCGGCAGATAGAACGGTCGACACTTCACAACCATAAACTCCACCAGTGATGAACAGTGTTTTGTCACTACCGCAGCATTGTTACACCATTCTTTGTTGATATACACACACAAGCCACCCCCGCGAGTCTTACCAGACAGTGATGAATTTCTGTCCGCTCGGTAGCAAGTTAGTCCGTGCAGCTGAATGGCGGAGTCCGGGATGTTGTCGTTTAGCCATGTTTCAGTGAAAACAAACACACAACAATCCCTTTCCTCATGCTGTGTAGATCGACTGAGTTGAATTAAGTCCAGTTTGTTTTCCAGAGAGCGAACGTTTGAGAGCATGAGTGTTGGAAGAGCCGGTCTTGTGGGGTTAGCCCTCAGCCTAGCTCGTATACCTCCGCGCTTACCGCGCTTCCGTCCTCTCTCACACCGCTTGCGACGCCGCCTTGTGCGGGTAGCGTCAGTAGGCGAGGCCGCGGTCTCGAGGTCCGGCTCCAGCAGTAAACAAAGGCCTCGTAGCTTCTCAGTAGCCGCCGGCGAGAGTTTGAGTTTGTATGTCTTGTCGATATCCAAAAGACTTTGGCGATCGTATATGTATCTCGGAGTGATCTCCCGATGAATTAACGGTAAATCGACACTATTTGGAGACGAATAGACGACATTAAAAGACATAAAAGCACCGTCTTTGGGACCTGGAGAGGCCGCAGCGTCTGACCGCGCCGCCATTATAATACTGATTAGGCGTCCATATGGATCATTTCCATGCCACTTATACTATACTGGGTCGTGTGTGCTGGATAATTACTGACCTATAGTGGAGTGATCATACTGGAGTAAATAGGTTAGGGAAATGTTAGAATAACGTTAAAACTAGTGGCCGACCAATATATCGCCAAGGCCGATATAACGGCCGATATTGGCATTTTTCAAATATCGGCATCGGCCGATAAGATTTTCTGTTCAGCCGATGTGTTCAAGGCGGGACTTTTATTGTGACGGCGCTGAGAACAGCAGCACCTGACCACACAGTGCTCTCATTCTCCTTGTTTGCTGTTGTCGTTTACAGTTCTGTCTAATATGGATAGAAGTCTGTCTAATAATCAGAACGGTTAAACAAAGGAATTAATGTATACAAAAAGTATTATAACGATTGCTTTTATATTATTAATTATAGAAAGGCAAACATTATAATACTTTCTCATTTGCCATCAGCATTAAGCATATACGCATTTATATCATTTAAACAAATCTTTGAACAACTAATGAACATTTAATTTCACAAACTTTGCAAACTTAGTGGAATCCAGCTGTGAGATCTTGTGAAGTGTGCATTTGTATCCTGCATGATCACGTGTGGTCTGTGTGACGGTCGGTCCGTGCGAATTGAATGCTTTAAACTTTAAACTCGTGATTTCAAATTATGCTGTGCTTTATGCATTTGCCCACTGTCATATTCATGTCATTTTCACTGTGTGCTGTATGTAAAATGAGTGTTACCTTGACTTTATTTGAAAAATATGATTCCCAATGCTCACAAACTTCCCAGAATACTGAGTACCCTGTTGGTTACAGTGTTTACTTCCTTTTTAATTATATTTTTATTAAATATTTATTTGTGAAAAATACTTTATCATCTAAAGTATAAGTATGTTTATTTTCACATTTATTTTTTAATCCATTGTCAAATGATTTCTTAAATAATAATTAAAATTTATATCGGCCCCCTGCTTTCCAAGATATCGGCAGTCACAAAAAAAAAAAATATCGGTCGACCACTAGTTAAAACCAAAAACTAACTTCTGGGAACATTAGAATAATGTTATAATAACATTCTACAAATCAAAAACTAACGTTATGGGAACTTTCTACAGACCAAAAACTAACGTTCTATTTCCGTTAAGAAAACTTTCCTGGCTAACCAAAAACAAACCATAAAAAATAACGTTCTGGAAACCAAAAACAAACGTTCCCAGAACGTTCTGGGAACCAAGAATTGTTAGTAGGGGTCCCGGGCTTACGGATATAACCGTAAAATTAAAGTTTTACGCTGAGAAATCCTATCACACATTAAACACGCATCTGTCAAAGAGCCTGACAGGACAAGCCACATTAAACATTACGCTAATGCATTTGTTTGAAGTTTAAAAGCAATTAAAGCATTCGCGTGTTTTGGGCAGCTTGGATCACGCACCTTACCCAAAGCAGTTCACTCTGTTTCTTCCACTATTAGATTTATTTAGATTCATTTCGTCCATAGAAATGCATTATTCAGTGGTACTCAGTGGTATTTGACATGACTGGTGGAAGATTTCCATGCAAGGTGGGCAGACGAGACTAATCGATAATGACATTCATTGTTGATGATTTTCATTATCGATTATTATCGATTTTATCGATTAGTTGTTGCAGCCTTAGACTCAGCCCTATAAATTAACACTTTCAAAAATCATATTTAAATCATTTTAATTTTCAGAAACAGACTGAACAATCACAACTGACAAACATGAATCATATAAATCATTCAAGTCAGCCAACCTGAACAACAATCTCAACAGCCATGTTAGATACAGTGTTTGAAACTACTGATAAGTTCAGACAAATAAGGAGGAACAGAGCCACAGGCAGGGAATTGGTTGACAGGGTGCTCATGTATCTGAAAAATGAACTACAAGTCCTTAAGCAAACACAGAGTGAAAGCAGATTCTGTAACTGTATCATGAACAATGGGCAGGTAAGCGCTGACTGCTTCGAGACTGCGTGGGACAGCAGGAAATTCATCAACTCCTTTTGGAGGATGATGTCCACACAGTACACACCTGCCATCAGTGCTGAATCATAAGCACTTGTGCTAAGTAATTCTTTTCAACATTACATATGCAATCAGCTGCATAACGTCATCTTTACAAGAGAGGAGGACCACTCTCCTTAGCCCTATTTCATATGTCAGTTAATGGAAAACTACTGTAACAGACTAATAAATCTATACCTACATCAACCTTTAGGTCCAGTTTAGACAAAAGAATATTCACATACTTATATAATCAGTTAACAACTAGGATGCACTAATTCTAATACACAACAGAGAAACAGTTTACTTAATGTCATGTTTCAACACCACCACAACAGTTTCCACAATAGTCTAACCTGGATGCCACATCTACAAGCATAAAAAAAACCTGAAAAAGAGTAAAATCGTATAATCTGTAAAAATGCTCCACAAGGCGGAGGAGGAGGATTTCAATGCAAATGTGTCATTGTTTTGAATTTTTAAGTTCTGCCAGCCCCTAACAAGTGAAGATGTAAATTGGTGTCATAAAAAAAAAAAAGTCTTAAATTCTTAGAGGCAAAGCACAAAGTTCAGCTGTAGAATAACACCTATTTGACAATTTAAGGGCTAAACTCCAGCTGCGTGATGAGATATTACACCCTTAACTGATCAAGGTGTGCATGAACACCAGAAACTACACTTAATTGGTAGTTAATGACCACTGGGATTGGGTATCAAGAACCAATTGGATAATCCGCAGATGGATACACAACGAATGAACAAGCTGTAAGCTGTCAGACTCCTGGTGGAATGACCTGCCCAACTCAATCCGAGCAGCTGAGTCCTTAGTCATCTTCAAGAAACAACTAAAAACACATCTCTTCCATCTTTATTTGACCCTCTAACTCTAGCATTCCCTATTCTAATTCTGTTTTATCTATCTGTCTTTTGTATTTATTAGTCTTCTTTGTATCTATCTGACCCTCTAACACTAGCTTTCTTTTTTATTCTATCTACTTGTTTTCTTTATTAAAAAAAAACAAAAAAACACTTGCTACGTGTACTGCATTAGGCTAACCGTTGCCATTTGATTTAAGTGTACTGACTTGCTTTTGATTTATTGATTCAAAATTTGACAAATTCCATAACATATCGTAACATACATAACATTCAGTAACTTCCATTTTTATGGCTGCATTCCGTGATTCCATCCTTATTTTTCCATAATGAGGAAATCATAGGGCCCTACTTGTGCACAATTTTCAAAGCCCAGTACTTTTCAGTGGATCCAATATTACAAAACTGATATCTAGTTTTAGAAAAACGTTTAGATATCAGAAAAAAAACAGATTATCGATCAATCACATTCCATTGAGTTATAGCTTTTTGATGTTTAATAATCACATTAGGTCATATCACAAATCCTATTTTTCCATTCCTGAATAGGATATCTTAAGACCTCTTAAAATGATAAAAATGACTTTTAATAAACCATTTAAGATAATTAAGACCTTTATCAACTACATTTATTTGAACAATTTAAGAAGAAAAAAAAAAAGGAAAGAAAGGAAAAGAAACAGGAACCCTGGTTTTATAGCTGAGTAGCCAGTCAACAGACTGGAAGTTTTTCTCCTGCTACCATATCATCACCTGAATTTAATCAGGGTAACCGTGGACTACTCTGATAAAATAAGAAAAAGCATATTCAACATCCTGGTTACACTGCTGATAAATTGTTCAAGTTCTTTGAATATTGTACTGAATGCCTGAAAAAAAAAGAAAAAGAAAAAAAAAAAGAAAAACACTTCCATTCACAATACAGATGTGTCCCCATGATCAATCAGTCAAAAAGTGACATGACAACCCATTCAAGTGTAAAGTGACAAATCAAAGCATTGCCTCATAGTGCAACAGGATATTCATCTCTATTTGGAGGCACAACACAACACATTTTCTAAAAGCAAAACCCACCTCATAGTTTTGGATAGTAATACACACCAAGCTCATCCTTAATTAACAGACAAAAATAAAAAATAAATAAATAAATAAATGCAAAGAACAAATTGAGGTGAATTAAGTAGTCAGCAGATGTTCTACTTCCTACCAAAATAAATACAACATCTGCACTATAGGTTGCAATTAGAGGTCTTGTTAAACTAATTACACCTTAAAGACATAATTTCAGCTTTGTGGTTGTAATGAAAATTTGCAACTGGAGATGATAACCTCTATGAGAATTAGTCTAAATTACATAAAATGTAACTTACTGTATACTGCCTATATAATCATAAATGAATATCCCTACCCTGCCCATCTCCCAACAAAAAATTTCAAAATTAACTTTAAAATAACCTTTGCACCAAACAAGCAAATGAAGCATTACCCAAAAACATACATCATCCCTATATCTAATGAGTTTTTCTAATCCCAAACAAACTGGGTTTTCAAATCTTAACTCAAAAGGCCTCAGGGCTGTGGGAGAAATGGGTCCTGGTTTGGAAAAACTGGATAGCACCTCATCATCTTTCATGCCCTGCCATTACTGGCCAGTACCGCACAACATATGTCATGTCCACTGGCAGTGTTCAATGCCCACAAATGAATATGATCTATGAAAGTAAAGATCAAGTGAAAGCAGGATTGGAAAAAAAAAATGTTCTTTGCAGAGACATTACTCTCCACAAGAGGACAACATTATTGAAAGGATTCATATTAACACTCAAGAAGACCACTGACAAAAAAAAAAAAGTACCACCATGAGTAAACATTGTGGGGGCTGAGAGCTAGGAGTGGGCACTGCTAAATGTTATTACCACAATTACATCATGGGCAAAGCCTCAATATAAAACATGATATATAAAACCAGTGGTGAATAAATCACCACTTCAGACTCAGAGGCAGAAAAACAGTCGCACTCATCACAACGAGCCAATACATCCAGTAAGGGATTGATCTGTACTGGATTCTGTGCACAAGTCAATGAACAGGAAGAGTACTAACTGCTATGAAATTGACTGGTCTAAATGCTTCACTACATTAATGCACTGTACACACGCATGCAAAAATGTGGTGAATTTTCTGCAGCGCCAACTACTCATGCGAGCCGTTAATTCTGTGATCTCTCATCAGAAACTGTTACCAGTTTGGACCCAGCCTGCCATAGAGAAGATTGGCATGTGGCCACATTTCTAAGTGGAGAAGGGATGCTGCTATTAAGTTCAGGCACACAGCCAGTGGAGGTAATCCTGGGCTCACCGAGCCTGTCAAAATGAAAGCCATCACCTGAGTCAGAGATCTGCTGATTATGTAAAAGCATGGTGTTGGTTATCAGTTTGCTTCCTGAATTTATCAATCGATTTTTCAAGCTTCTCTCCTTGTGATTGTCTTTTGATAATTTAAAGGGGTCATGAACTGCCCTTTTTTGTTATTTTGTACTGTTCTCTGAGGTCCACTTATAATGTTAGCAAGATTTTTACATCAAAATACATCATAATTTAGAAGTAATGGGATATTTTCTGACCTGTTTTGACCCCCCTCATTGGAACGCTATGCTTGAATAGGCATCGTGGATTGTAGATTCAGAAGTAAATGCCTAATGCTATGACTGGGTAACAGTTGTGTATGCTTGAAAGCCTACCTCCTTCACAGATGGACGCTGCTTTGATTTATGCTAAAAACGCTGCACTCAGTACATATCAAATGATCTGTAATAGCAGACAAATCAATAGTGCTCACACTTTTGTGGTGCGACATCGGATCCAATATAGTTGGCACAGCATCATCTTTTAGTTTCAATCTTTCTGACAATCCTGCGTCGAATTGCACCTTGTTTGTAAACGAATCCACGGTAAAATGAAGTGAACAAAGGACCAAGTTCTTATTGAGGCGACCTGACACCTTATCATTTGGTTTCTGCGTAGACCTGCGTTTGTCGCCCTTGTCATTTACTTACAATGTGCACGAATCAGTGGGTGGGGCTAAACAGGCAGTGATGTAGAAGCAGACGTTGATTTTCTTCTGCGGAGACGGTGTTTAGCTACACTATTACGTCCGTTTTGGCAGATTAGCTTCAGTACAAACTGTTTTTAGACTAAAAAGAAAGTTTTGAGTTCTGAAACTTACAGAATGTTTTTATAGCACAATGACCTCTTATATATCAAAAGATCAAGGGAATTTTGATTTCTCAGTTCATGACTCCTTTAACATCTGGTGCTCAGTGAAGTCAAAGGTACAACATAGACCGAGTTGGTCAAAAGTGTGACACTAGTAATGACACTGAGGGAATGGTCTAGCTCCAGTTGAATTTAGATGTAATCAGAAGGCTAATCTGCATGATTCATAGAACAAATCTTCCTCGGGGCGAGAGGATGTCTCTCTTCAGTCAGCTTATTTCTTCACAAGCAAAAAAGAAGAGCAGAGCAGCAGCGGGTTTTGTGGCCTGGCTTGCCTTTACATGCAGGGATACTTATCACACCTAGACCAAGACACAGGGCTTAGAGGAAGCACTTATTGAACAAGTCTTCATCTTTTACACATTGAGCACTAGTAGGAAAGGCAGCAACCTACACTACAAGCACACAAACGAGAAACTAACTGCACAGACGGACACAAACCATTCAAAACCTTGCAAACACACTGAAGGTCTGCAGCAGGCATCCTCCTCTCTTAGAAAACACACACCCCTACCTGCAGGCCTGGATGAGTCACGCTGTGCTGCCATAATACAAATAATCACACTTATTATGCCAGTCCTTACGCAACCCACTCACATTTACATGCTGCTGCAATGTAGGTTAAGAACAACAGCTGCAGTTATATGTGTGACCCTAAACTCTAAAACAGCCATGCATTTTCAATCTGAATCAACCTTTTGTCCTGCATGACTGTAATTCAGCATCGATCACAAGTGAGTCTTTCTTTGTTTATAATAAGAGGCAGTAATGCAAATAACAATGACAGTGATGAGGCTGGTGCTTTTAACGTCACAAATTAATGAAGATGCAACAAGCATTAAAGGATGGTATGAATACAAGACTAAAAGTCTCTAACATATGAAGTGCAGACCGTTTCATCCCGTTTCATCCAGCACTGTGTGGGATTGAGAAAGGATTCAGACTCATCTTTGGAAAGTGACCCCAGCATAAACCATGTGGTTTAATGTAGTTCATTTTTGATTTTAGCCTTACACTCCTCGCCCAGAAAGGATACACTTTCAGATAAAAATAGAGAGAAATCTCACATTAGGTCCACAATAACTCTTAAATTACACGATGAGCTACATTTTTAATATGGTGAATCGAACACCACTTACTAATAAGCCTCTCAAAGTATCATACACATATTGAGAATTAAGAAACGTAATACAAACTGAACGCATTTTGTCAAATCTCAATCATATGAACACAAATAAAGACACTACTAGACTGAAACTGAATCAATTTAAGCCTTTAAGGAGCCAAATTCCCGCCATTGACTTTCCTCACATGCAGGTGAGCTCTTCAGATCAGCGCGAGGACCGAGATATGAGGAAACGATAAAACAATTTGCTCTCTTAATTTGTGTTTATCTGTTAAATTCCACGCCCTTGTGAAACTTATTTTTACAGCAGTGTCAGGTAAGGTGTTACAATAATCCGTGATAAACACTCTTTTAAGTCCTACCTGTCAGACTCGGTGTTCACTCGATAACGCCAGGTGTCTGCACAAAACTTCACTCTGTGTTGGTCCTGGGTGTATACGGCAAAGTTCAACGGAGGTCTAAAGTTTTATAAATTTGTTTTAATGTGTAACATGCTTTGCTCTATAACCGCTGTCGCTTTCTCACTCATTTCTGCCTCGCGTTTCTGTCGCTAAATTAATTTACAGCAGAACTCTAGCTTCATTACTCAATCTCACTCGCGCTCTGTACATGCTCACGCTTCTATTGACAACCCACTCTTAAAGAGACAGGACACTTTCATTATGACAGCACTCCCCACGGCAATAAACAACTCTAAACTTCATTTTAAACTCTACTCTATATTTTTAACGCCAAATAACTGGTATGGTTTTAAATTTGTATTTAATATGGTATATTTCTACAGGCTTAGGAGAAGACGTATTTTGCTTTTGAAACGCACCTATTATTATGAAGCCTATCGCCATCGGGCTGTTTAAAGAAAGGGGAAAAATCAATTCCACAGCTGTTAAGATGTGAACTAAATTTACAGATCCTCTCGCTTAATTATTGCAGTCATAAGATACTCAAAGAGAATTCTGCAAAGTACTCTAGTTCAACCATGTGGTCATTTGAAGAATTGCAAACAAGTCCCTGGGACACACAAATACTGTCTTGCGATTTTATAGTAGTACAAGGAAACATCGTGTGTCCGTATTTTAATACATTTAAAATCATAGACATGACCTAGGACGTCTACAGGTGTCACTGTCTACCTATTTGAAGCTACATATTTGTTTAGACTTAACTGAAAGTAGCCAGCTTCTAAATTATCATTTTATTTTTATTGTTTTAGACTGAAATCATGTCAGTTTATTTTGAGAATCATTTTTAAGCAAAAACATATTTAACCTATTAGTACAATGCATTTGTTTTATTGTGGCATGCCATTATACATAAGCTATGATTACAAATTATATATATATATATAAAAAAAACAAAAAAACATTTAGTTATTATTTGCTTAATTGAGTCACATTTGAGGTTCAATAAGTGATGAATAGAACATAATTTTAGTGTCATTTAGTCAGCAATCTTGGATGAGAATTTTGCTGTACTTTACGCCACGGTAACTTAAAAAAAAAGAGCTTGCACTGAGGTCAAAGTAGAGACTTCACAGTTTAAATGAGTTGTTCAAACTTTTTATTAATCACTTGCAGACTTGTCATAAAACTGAGAATCAGTGCACATGTAATGCCATAAACCAATTATGTCTACAACAAAACTACTACTGACAGCATTCTTCAAAAACATGTTTTAAGATATGGATATACATAGACAATCATGAAACTGCAAGTCATTACTAATAGAGTATTGTTAGAATACTCTTTAATCTCCATTTTCATCTTTTCCATGTTTTTAAGAACCTATATATATATATATATATATATATATATATATATATATATAGGTTTTTAAGAACCTATATTATATATATATATATATATATATATATATATATATATATATATAGGTTTTTAAGAACCTATATTATATATATATATATATATATATATATATATATATATATATATATATATATATATATATATATATATATATATATATATATATATATAAAACAGGACCTGTACAGGACCAATTTCAAAGTCTTACATGACATGAGTGTTTCCAACTTTTCGATTCATATTGATATGCTTTCTGATAACCATGGTATAATGATAAATAGATGATACCGCCATCAAAAGGTGAACATTAAAACCACTTAGCTGAATAGTTTTGTAATTTAATCTCACTTTGATTTCCAAGAGAAACAGCAAGAGTGAAGTTAAATACAAACAAAGAAAACTGAATTAGAGAACAGAACAGAATCTTTTAGAAGCCCATGACAGGATCTTACAGAGAATGTTTCTATAGTTTTTAATTTCTGTGGTGATCCTCACTCACTCCATATTTGATTAATCCAAGGCTAAAGAAGGTAACAGCACTTCATTGTGTATGAAAAACTGATAGATTACATGACTTACAACAGATAACTACTATGGTAAGAGTGTGTGAATATAGATGATTTTGTACATCATCATGGGAAACACCGTTCCCACTAATTACATCCACATCACAGTGAAATATGAGGGGCACTGCCCTCGATATCAACACATCGGTAGGCAAAAACTACCATCATCTTCGCATTATGGAAGGCACTGCTCCCGATAATGATTCTGGATCAGGTATAACATTGATTCAAAAGGAGGATGCCAAAGACTGATACATACCAGTAACTTACTGATTTTTTAAATTATCATTTAAGAAATACAATGTAGTCTGTGGTCATAGCTTTTGAAAACAAGGTTATCTCCATAGCAGATGCTGCTTTCACATTTCGACAGTATAACTGTCATAATTATGGAAGGCACTGCTTCCGATAATTATACATTTGTTAAAAAAGGCGTTACAAAATGCTATTTATAGTGATCACTGTCACTGATAAATAAAAAACTAATAAATAGAATTTCAGAGCCACATAGGAAATTTCTATTATTTGACAGAATTGATCTGAGGAGCCCCTGAAAAGTGTATCCAACCAGAAAATTGGAAAAATACTCTGCTTTAGGAGGTGTTTTATGATCACAGGTAAGTTAGGTTACAAACATTAAAATGTCAGTGGCTGATTGTCTAACTGGAGTCTATAAAAAACCCCTCTAAATCCAGACTGTTCAGGTATTATGCAAGAAGTTCCTAAAAGAAGGAGTCTGAAAATTTTGAAAATAAACCAGTAACACATTCCGAATTTGTATAATCTAAACTAGATCTCAAAGAAAAACTTCCCCCAAGAATAGAAATTCTACCTTGATGTCAATCAAACCCCTTATGAATTTTGATCTGTATAGATTCAGACAACAAAGTCTAGCACATGAGTGATATGAGCTACTTTTATAATATTTTATGCCCTTGTGTCTTTTTTTAAATTTGATCG
The DNA here is from genome assembly GCA_039654775.1 of Spinibarbus caldwelli. Taxonomy (NCBI): domain Eukaryota; kingdom Metazoa; phylum Chordata; class Actinopteri; order Cypriniformes; family Cyprinidae; genus Spinibarbus; species Spinibarbus caldwelli. The sequence goes on from CM077234.1 coordinate 9,558,989, forward strand.
CTCCAGTAATTTCATGGAAAAGATTGACTAGAACATTCTTCAAATATCTTCTTTTGTGTTTCACAGAAGGGGTCTGGAATGACATGAAGGAGAGTAAATGATGACACAATATTAAATTTTTGGATCAACTACTGCTGTAAATACTGATGTAAACCACTTATCCTAAATTCATGTTAATAGAGCACCAAAATCATTTTCTGCTTTAATTTTCCTTTTTTTCCTTGAGTGATGGTTCAAAACTATCACACAGCTAAAGAGGTGAGCTGAATCTGCTTGTCTAAATTTCATTATCCATATCCCATACTTCCCCTGCCAATGCATTGGCACAGCCCTGGATGGTCCAAGTGGCAAGAGCAAACTGATTCTTGAATTGGTCAATGTCAGCAGATTCAAGCCCTCCTTTAATGGCTTCAAGGTGATCCACCAGAGCTGCCAGAGTGTGTGATCCAGAGCCCAGCAGAATGTGCCGGAATAGACTCTCCCGCGGAGACACATAGGGAGAGAGAAAACTGCCTTCCACCTTCAAACAGACACATCATGTTAACATACACAATATAAAACAGCAGAACTACAGCTGCTGCTGTTTCTAAGGTCGTATATCCCAAGAATGCAATATGAAAAACCTTTCAAAGCATTTTAAGGCTGGCATTTTGCTGCTTTTATCCCATGTCTATTAGCTTTGAGGTACTATGCTGTTGCACCCCAGAAGTTGACATGCTTAGCCATTACACTCATTTAATATGTATCTAACACAATTAGCAATTATATGCATTTAAAATGTATCTTTCTGTTGTGAGAAAGGGAAACAGAAATATTGATGATTTATCATATCCAATTTTTTTCCAATAAAAAATGGCCTCTTCTTAAAACCACTTGCTTCTAACTATCAATAGCAGCAAAGTAGCAGCAAAGGCTACTGGATATTTTAAAAAGCCCTTTGATATATTCCATCTCAATTTCCTTTTTCAACAGGAAATACGTCAACACAGGAAAGAATGAAACAGCTTGACCATTTTTACCCTCATAATGCGATTGTTGATGATGCGACACTGCTCCATGTCATCAAGATCACTGTTCCGGATGGCGGAAACAAGAGCGCTGGCAGCACGATCGTATGAGCCATGAGCTGAGAGAAGCCACTGCGTCGTCAAAGTGGAAGGAAGGCGGCCCGACTTCAAAAGAAAAATGCAGAAAGTTAATTACATCTCCCTGTAGCCTTTACAGAAAATCATCAAACGTCAACGTCACAAAAAGACATATAACCACAGACTCACCATTTGGCATGATTCAACTTTAGACGTGATTTGGGACACATAGTTGCGGATGACGCTAGTATACTTTGCCACGTTCAGCTTGAGCAAGTGGTCGTGTACCAGCCGAAGCGTAACCAGTCCGACCACCTCACCTGCTGTCTTGGCAAGTTTCAGGGTGTTATAGGAAGTGTACAGTTCCAGATTTTGATCTGTATCCTCAATAGTGCCGAAAGGGTATGACTTTGTACTCTGAAACACATCAGGAACATGATTACTTCCTATCTTTCATCATGAAACAAACTGCACCTGAATTTATTTTACTTTACTTTGACAGCTTCAGTAAAAGCTTGATACTTACCGAAGTAAATCGAAACGAAAGTGACGGGATGCCTGAGAAGGTCTGGAATGGATAAGCAGAGTGAGACAAACCCATAGGCTCCATTCTGTGGAAAAAAATAAAAATGTGTTTTATATGGATATTCTACAGGATATATATATATATATATATATATAATATATAATTTGTTTGATCAGAATGTGTTTAACAGCTTAACAGTGTTGTTATTGTTAACAAAATCTAAAAGGATTAAAAATATTTTTTGTTAACTGAAATGAAGCAATAATAAAATAAAATATAAACATTAGCTGAAAAACTTTTTTTAGCATTAAAATTGCTAAAATTGAAAGAAAAGTAAAGATAAATAAAAATATTTAAAGTAATAAAATGACAAAAGCACATAAAACATACTACAACTTAAACTAAAAGTTCATTCAAAATATGAATAATAAAAGTATAAAATAGTAATAAACATAGTATTGAAATAATACTAAAAATAAATAATACACTGGTCCTTCACCACATGAAATTACAATCAAACTGTGGAGCATATAAGCAGTGAGGGACGAACTTACACAGACTTCTCCCAGTTGGATCCAGCAAACTGTTCATGCAAGGATTTGGTTGCATCAACTGGAGATGAGACCTGTATGGGGAAAAAGGTTATTTCTCTTTTCAGGACAGACAAAACAGCTTTTTTGCAGATTATAAGAAATTTGAAGTTGAAGATTTAGCATTTGTGATACAGCACCTGTTTCATAGTGCTCTCTAGTAACTCATACAGCAGTGGACTGGCAGCTGCTTTGAAAGTGTCAAAACCTAAAGAGAATGTCAGATGATCAGCATCAACTCAAGATCAAAGTTCTTAAATTCTTCAAGAAATGACTCTTTACAAACCTGAAATAACTTCATCAAGGCTGACGAAAGAAAACGTTTTCAAATTCAGGGAGGTCAGGTAGCCCTGAGGGTACAAAAACACAAATATATTCACAGACTTACAGTAACTGCTGAATGCACAGGCTGTTTTAAACTGCATACTAACATACTACAGTACCCTTACTGTTTCTGCAGTGTATGTGTATTGTGCACAGATATATTCTGTATATTCCGATTTTTATTAGATCCCAAATGAGATATTTTGCACAAAATGTATTATTTCCAAGATGATATAACTATAACGCAATGTGAAGATGCAACAATTTATCGTTGAACAATTCCAAGTGTTTCAATTACTATTTATTTAAATAGTAGGCAGTGTATACAATGCAGTTTTTACTAATTAGTACTCCATTAAAAATGCAATAACTATATACACACTGCAATTAAATAAAGTTAATACATTCATAATTAAAACCATTCTTGTTATTGTTGTTTACTTTTATTAGTGTAGTTATTATTATTTGTTGTTGTATCATACAAACACAGAGTATTTACTCCCATATTTAAAATGGTTATTGTTTAACAGAAGGCAGGCAAAGATGCATTCATACCTCCAACCACTCAGTGGCCCCAACACTCCCAAATTCACCAGCACTCCAGCTAGCAAAAATTATGCTCCTCTTTGGCTTGAATCCATCTTGGAAGAAAAGAAAGATGCACTTGAAATCAACAAATTTATTCTTAATTAAAAGTTAACATGTATAATTCATTATAATGACATTTATCTATGTATTTAAAAAGACATCACTGCTTGTACTTAATGTACCATTCTTGATCATATCTGTGATAGTTCTGGCCAACTCCACCAGTAAACTAGTGCCAACTGTGCTTCTGGCATATCCAGGGCCCCATGCATCTCGCTGGGCGCCAATCACCATATAACGATCTAAAGCACAGGACGAAAACCAAAATTAAGTGATCAGTAACCGGGACCAATTAATTGTTTGATGTACACAGCTGTTTAAAGCAGAATATAACAGAATATAGTACCTGTATCCGTATAACCTTTAATGACTCCAAACACATTGTGGATTTTTTTCTGAATAAGGACATTCTTTACTTCCACTGTAATAATGTCGCCATCATCGCCGAGTTTGTACATGGTATCCCGAAGCATCCCATCACTCCAGCCATCAAGGGAAGTTCGACCACCTAACTTACTGTTTGAGGACAGGGGCAAACAAATGTGAGAAACATGTAAATCCAGGAAATATTAACAAACCTCATTGACAGGACTATTGAATTGTCTGAATCTTCTGATTAAAATGTGAGAGGTGCTTGCACATGCAAAAGTTGCTGCCAGGATGCTAGGGTGATCTGGGTGAGTTCCAAGACTGAGTGTTTTTAAGTGCATTGTTGCATGGGGTTGATAGATGGATGTTTTGCGTGGTTGCTGCTGTAGGTTGTTGCTGGCTCAAGTCAAAAGCCCAACATTAAGCCCATCTTACACTCTGAGGCTCTTGATTTACATTTACATTCTTAAGAATAAAATTCTTCTTAACTGCCTTTTTCTCATTGTTTTATAACTACATAAATTTAAGAATATTATGTATTCCCAAAAACATTTCTTAAGAATGGTCATATATATTTTCTTAAAATTGTTCTAAAGACAAAACATAAATTTAAATTCCTAAAAAAATGTTCTTAAAATAATTGTAAATAACTTCTTAAAGTTATGATAACCTCCAATCTGTCTTAAATCCCAAATGGTAAGATGTTCAATATAGTTCTATTCAAATATTAAGCACTAAAACTCTAGGTACATATAATATATACATTACTAAAGATGTGCATAAGTACACTGACCATTAATGTAAACAACAATGATCAGTCATGATTGATCGTGATGTGCCTTTTTGATGTATTCAGATTTCAGTAACATCTCTAAAAGTCAAATAGGGACATATCAGTAACAGCAACAGTGATAGTAAATAGCATTTACTATCATAAATGCTATTTACTATCATTCATTTTGATAGGAAATGAATGGCAAACACAACTGCACCTCATGATCTCAGTAGCCTGTCTTATGGTTATAGTTTGGGCCGGAATGCTGGGCAAGCCAGAGGACTGAGCCGGGGGAAACTGGGTATGATTGAAGGAAGGGAATCCTGGAGTGTAGGGATCACCAGTGCCGAGATGGACCTATGAAAAGAGCATTTTAAAAGATCAACTTACATTAACTTCTAAATGCACAAATATTCTGATAAAACAAAGGTTCCACAACTTACATGGCCAAAAAGAGCAGTGTCGTCTTTAATATTGTAGTTAACAGGATCTGGATAAATTAGCACAGCACTAGCATTCAAGCTAGCAGCATTAGCAACCTGTATTAAGCAAATGAAAACAAAAGAATAAATAAGTAAATATCAATAATAACTGTCTTAAAATATGAACACGTGAGAGAACCAACCTTTTCAGCAAAACTTGAGAGTCCAGCTCTAACCAAGACGACCTTTCCATTTATGTCAACATTTAGCTCTTGCAGGCGCCTGAAGTCTTCTGCTCGTCCGTAATGAGCATACAGAGCTGCACCCTATACAACAGAATAAATAATACAGAACTGGCTGAAATGTGTCATTATACACCGAAAACTTTCCTTCTATTTCTACTTGTATCTCAATTATATTCACATTTTAATCCCAGAAGCATGAAGTTCTTTTTTCAGTGGAACACAAACTGAAATTTTTAGAAAAAATAATTCATCTCTGTTAGTCCATATAATGCAAGTGGATGGGCCCTCAAAGATGACACATCAAAAACTAAGCAAAACAACACGACCATACAACCCCACCTTAAGAATCAATGTCTGCTGAACTGAAACGATAAGTGTGTGAGAGAAAACTGCTAATATTTTAAACTTTTTTTTCAGCACATTGTGAACCGTGATGTAAACTTGTGATATGACGCTCCTCACTTCTCGCACGAGTTTAACATGATCAACTAGTAATTAACCTCAGATGAAATCCTGCAGGAGCCACTAATTCTATGGCTTCAGAAGATGTATTTTTGTCAGCTGGTTGTCAACATACATTCTCTTTCAAAACTAACCTGCACTGTTTTAAGTGCACTGTATGCCAAATAGCCCTCGGTTGTTCCCACAACGTTACCACGGAACAGGACTCTGCTACTTGAGGAACCAGGCTCATGGACTTTCACATAGTGCTCATCGGTCCAGGTATTCATTCCAAAAGTTTTGAATTTCCCCATGATTTTATTAGCAAGTGCCTCATCTCCTGTGCTTCCTGCCTGGTGACTGGCACTAGAGAATTCCCTACAAGGAGGAAAAACAGAAAGGCAAAAGAAATCATCTTTAATTTGAATACCTGCTCAACTTACAGTATGGAAAAAGCAACAGTGCAGCTGTGTGTATTTACTTGAGGTTGCTGTTAATGTTGGCGGTTGTCAGTTTCTTTTTCAGCAATGCCCTGAGATCACTCCAGTCCAACGAATAAACTGCTTCTACTCTCACTGGGGCAATCTCATTAAAGACCGGACAATCTGACTTGATTTCTGTTTTGTCTGTGCTTCTATTAGACAGGTAACCAATGAGGTATCCTGAAAGACAAACATATGAGTTGTTTTTGTGCACAGAAATTATTACAGTTTAGTGGTCATTGTACAAAAACATTTGACCAATCAGAATAAAGAATTCCAGAGGGCCACATAATAAGCTTGAATATATACCAGCATATTGGTTTACCAATAATGAAAAGGAACAGAATGCCAATGACATATCCGCAGATGGTTTTGGGAGAACGCTGGTTCAGTTTGCTGGGGTAATACGGACGATTATGTTGGTTTACGTTTTCCCCAACACCGTTAGCCTCCACTTCATCATCCATGTCAGATGAGAGCTTCATCTCCACGTGGCTGTTGTCACCCTCCATGTTCTGGGTCAGGTTAAAGCGAGTGTAGGAGCGCGGCTCCCCATTGAACTGGAAAAATACAGTTACAAGACACCATGATAAAATACTGTCCTGGGTTCTCTTCACTGTAAGAACACTTAAAAGGCTGGTCGTGTTTAAAGTCATGAGGTTTCAGATTTTCTCTTGAATATTGAAGGTTTTCAGCACAAATAGTAAAACCGATATCAGGAACAAATTAAGAAGGTTTCAGTTAAAGTGCCTAAAAATCTTCTCAGCTGAAAAGAAATATTTAAATCTCAGCAGTCACAGATCTCGTCAAAAATTGTTCTTTCTTTGTTACCTCTCAAGTGGTTAATGATTGGTTCAGATGATTAATTTGTATGAAAAGTATGTCTTACGATTTTTGAAATTGTTGTCCTGGCTTGATCCATCATGGCCTCAAAAAGCTGCTGCAAGAGAATGAGAATTGTTCATATTGGTCATATTGATCATATTTTTGGGGCATGATAAATGTGGTCACTATGAAATGTCAATAAATGAAAATGAACTGCATGAAGATTATTTTTTGTAGAAAAAATATAATGTAGATTTTTTTTTTTAAATGTAGATCAAATTTTTTATCTGCAAAAATTAATCCTGACAGTAATCAATGTAAGTGTAAGTTTTCTGTAAACTATCTCTTTAAACTAGTTTGGTGGTGTGATAAAATTATTTTTAAATAAATATCCTATGGAGTGCATAGTTAATATAAGGTGATCAAATCTAATTCTTGTTGTTTATATAAGAACAAGCTTATATGTATGTATGTATGTATGTATGTGTGTGTATGTATATATATATATATATATATATATATATATATATATATATATATATATATATATAGTGGTGTGAAAATTTGTTGGCCCCCTTCCTGATTTTTAATTTTTTTGCATGTTTGTCACACTTTAATGTTTCAGATCATCAAACAAATTTAAATATTAATCAAATATAACACAAGTAAACACAACATGCAGTTTTTAAATGAAGGTTTTTTTATGAAGGGAAAACAAAATCCAAACCCACATGGCCCTGTGTGAAAAAGTGTTTGCCCCCCTCCCCATGTTAAAACATAACTGTGGTTTATCACACCTGAGTTCAGTTTCTCTCGCCACATCCAGGCCTGATTACTGCCACACCTGTTCGCAATCAAGAAATCACTTAAATAGGACCTGCCTGACAAAGTGAAGTAGACCAAAAGATCCTCAAAAGCTACACATCATGTTGAGATCCAAAAAAATTCAGGAACAAATGAAAAAGAAAGTAATTGAGATCTATCAGTCTGGAAAAGGTTATAAAGCCATTTCTAAAGCTTTGGGACTCCAGCGAACCACAGTGAGAGCCATTATCCACAAATGGCGAAAACATGGAACAGTGGTGAACCTTCCCAGGAGTGGCCGGCCGACGAAAATTACCCCAAGAGCGCAGCGACGACTCATCCAAGAGGTCACAAAAGACCCCAGAACAACATCCAAAGAACTGCAGGCCTCACTTGCCTCAGTTAAGGTCAGTGTTCATGACTCCACCATAAGAAAGAGACTGGGCAAAAATGGCCTGCATGACAGAGTTCCAAGACGAAAACCGCTGCTGAGCAAAAAGAACATAAAGGCTCATCTCAGTTTTGCCAGAAAACATCTTGATGATCCCCAAGACTTTTGGGAAAATACTCTGTGGACTGACGAGACAAAAGTTGAACTTTTTGCAAGGTGTGTGTCCCATTATATCTGGCGTAAAAGTAACACAGCATTTCAGAAAAAGAACATCATACCAACAGTAAAATATGGTGGTGGTAGTGTGATGGTCTGGGGCTGTTTTGCTGCTTCAGGACCTGAAAGACTTGCTGTGATAAATGGAACCATGAATTCTGCTATCTACCAAAAAATCCTGAAGGACAATGTCCGGCCATCTGTTCGTGACCTCAAGCTGAAGTGAACTTGGGTTCTGCAGCAGGACAATGATCCAAAACACACCAGCAAGTCCACCTCTGAATGGCTGACTTTGGAGTGGCCTAGTCAAAGTCCTGACCTGAATCCTTTTGAGATGCTGTGGCATGATGACCTTAACAAGGCGGTTCATGCTCGAAAACCCTTCAATGTGGCTGAATTACAACAATTCTGCAAAGATGAGTGGGCCAAAATTCCTCCACAGCGCAGTAACAGACTCATTGCAAGTTATCACAAACGCTTGATTGCAGTTGTTCCTGCTAAGGGTGGCCCAACCAGTTATTAGGTTTAGGGCGCAAGCACTTTTTCACACAGGGCCATGTGGGTTTGGATTTTGTTTTCCCTTCATAATAAAAAACTTCATTTAAAAACTGCATGTTGTGTTTACTTGTGTTATCTTTGATTAATATTTAAATTCGTTTGATGATCTGAAACATTAAAGTGTGACAAACATGCAAAAAAATTAAAAATCAGGAAGCGGGCAAACAATTTTTCACACCACTATATATATACATTTACATTTATGCATTTAGAAGACGCTTTTATCCAAAGCGACTTACATAGCATTCAAGTTACAGTTTTTACATTTTATCAGCTCTTGCTTTCCCTGGGAATCAAACCCATGATCTTGGCGTTGCTAGCGCCATGCTCTACTATTTGAGCTACAGGAAAGCTCTATCTATCTATATATCTATATCTATCTATATATAATGAACGTATAAATGAAATTATAAAGTTTGAAAAACGTGACTATGGACTGAAAGAGATAAGGACTAAATTTCTTTTTCAGAGGTTGAAGGTTACAAATTAATCTAATAATCCAAAGCACAAGAGAAAAACACTGCAGGCAAGATAAACATGCATCCTTGAGACAGTCTCATTCAACAAATGAATAACAAAAAGGGTAACAAACATTACATTTTAAATTTGTTCAGAAATAACTGAAGGCATTAAAGTACACATTTAAAAAAAGTCACACTGAAGCAATGCACTAAATGTGCTAACTGCTAACTAGCTTGGACACATGCAAGTTAGAGATAGGAAAATGAATTCAGGCTACACCCTACTGGGAAAGAACGTGCACACAATCAGATCAAACCAATCCTCATGTCTGTTGGGGTCTGACATGTAACCCTTACTGTCTTTTCCTGAGAAACTGCACGGCTCCTTAAGGATGGCCCACTAATCTTCATTCCTTATCTGAGTAATTCTATAGGTACGTAAGCAATAGTGCTTACCTATTTACTTCTACATTTTATAATGGGAACAATGAGAGCCAAATAAACCTCTAGACAAAGGAAACTTATCATTTAAGCCTAAAAAAAAAAAATAAATAAATTGCATTAGGGGAGAAAGTAAGCTTAAGTTCAAGGACCAAGGACAAGCCAGTCATTTTTTTTTTTTTTTTTTTTTTTTTTTTTTTTTTTTTATGGGGAAGAGAAAGAAAAAAACTCTCCATGATCAGCTTTAAAATCCCAAATGATTTCATAAAGTGCTGGTTTAATCCATTCATGCAATACACCCAGAATTTAAATTACTATCTAAAGATACTTAATCATGTGACTCTGTGCCACCGTCTCTTGAATATTTTTTTCTGAGAAGTAAATGGATGAAATAACCTTGTGTCATTTACTCACAATTAAAAATAATCTCTGTACTAGACTCACGTTATAAATGTACAACTTTTCCTAGCCATCAAACTATTTTGGTTCATAATCTACATTCCCAAGAATTCCAGACATTGTTGATTAATCTTTACAGAACTGGCAAAGAGGATTAAAACTTCACTGTAGCAAATCATGTGATGGTCACACAGTGTGAAAACACAGTAAAATGATTTGCTAGGTAACGCAACATCTAAATTAAATCTAAATTAAATATGAGTGCAATTCATTTTATAGGATCAGATCAGATAGAATTAGCTTCATTAAGTAACAACTGCACATTTTTGCACAATTTATTTGCAAGCAAAACTCACTTTATATAAAAAAAAATAAAAATAAAAAAATAAAAAATAAAAACTCCTACAATGAAAATATTGTGCCTTATTTTCAAACTAGCAGTGATAGTTAATTTAGACAGATGAGCGTGGTAACAGGTGACACATATACAACCCAAAAGGACTGGGGTTAACTGGGAAGGACAAGAGTTCAGAGCTGACCCTGAAGAAAATGTCACATCCATCTGCCAGCAAATCACAATGCAAAAATTTCAATTTAGTTATAGCAACTAAAACAATAATTTGAAAATTGAACTTGAAACACAACGATATCACTTCAATTATTAAATACTGAAATTGTATTAATATTGAAACTAAAAACACTTGATATCATTTAAATTATTGTTATTAATCTAATTGTACAAGTGAAACGATCACTATCTAATATCAGTTTGACAGAATCTGCGTGAAGGTCAGCAGAGCACGTGCATGAACTCACTGTAGTCAAATAAAGGCTAGTCCGCACCTGCTCTGTACAAGCATATACAGTAAATGCCATACGAATTAAAAGCGATTATTATCATTTCACTTATTAAACAAACTGTGAGGAATAATCCTAAATGAAGTGGTTCAGAAAGCAAAGCACCGCTACTCTTAACGTAGAAATGGCCAGCAGTGAACATTCAGAAGCCAATGCATTTATATTAGCAGACCATGAAGCGTATGATGATCTTACCAATGCTCTCAAGCGCCTGCCTTACTGAAGGCGAAAGTCACGACCACCGCGAGCGCTGCACATTCACATAATAACCTTGGAGACCCTGTGAGATTCTGAAGGGTTCCTATTGAAGGAGGCGGGTGCTTTGGTGTCACTTCCTCTTTTCTATATTAGGAAATTATTAAATGTATATGTATATCGGTTCAAGTGCGGACGAAAATTTGCTTTGTATTAAATACTTGGTTTTAAATTTAGCCTAATATCGAATTTGCATTTACATTCTGAGAGTATTTAGTATAAAATGTGGTACTGTATAATTACATAAGAACTGAGTAATACTAATTAGAATATATTTATTTGTATCGCGTGGAGCTGGTTATTATTGTGCATTGCGTTTTATTGCTATGCAAATAAATTACAATAACATGCAGGCTACTATATGTAACAGACAGGGTCATGTAAAGTTTTTTTTTTCTTTTTTTATCTTCTACCCCATTAAAATCTCCTTATTTTTAAGTAATGAAAAGATTGCTTTATTTTCAAAGTGCCTGCTCAGCAGACTCACACACCAACATCTGTAACTGAGCAGACAGAAGAAGAACATTTGGGCCAAAGTAATCTAACCTGGGAGACATTTTCCAGGAGGAGCTCAGGAAAGTAAAGGACACAACCAATGTGGGTTTTCTTCAAAATTTAGCAGCACCTGTGAAAATACTGTGAATAATATGGTAATTCAGATTTAGTTTTAACTGTGTGTCCACATGTTGGAGAGGCTTCATTCTCTGACTGCAGAAGAACATTTAAGTAACTGTCTGTCACAGCTGAGATTACACAGCAGAAAACGTGATGGTGTCATGTTCATCAATACGCTATGATTAATATTTGAAATTATAAAATGCAATCAATTAGCAATAAGCGTCTGCTTAGACCATTAAATTAAAATACATGCTGTAAAATTGATGATTCAAATATTCACTACTCACACTTTTACCAGTTCAGACTGCCTCCAAAAACAATTCCCTTTTCAGTCGAAACATCACAGTCACCGTGATGTTATTAGGTCTAGCTCAAGGGCACAATGATAATATGAGAGCTGCAACTGCATTTTTCTTTATTGATTTGTATGCATTTATTTTTATATTTGTTTAATTATTTTTGTGGGTATCAATAATTCTATTATTGATTGATTATTGTTTAGAGTGACTTATGTTGTTGCTAGTATTAAGGTAAAACCCATTTTTGCAAGACACCAAAGCAGGTTTCTTTACAATCTCAGACACAATGGGTGGTCTATGATTTATGCCTCTATAATTATCTATTGCTGTGGTTTAGAGTGAATCCCTCCATTTCTGGTGCTCAGCTGAGCCATTTCTTCCAGCTTTTATAAACAACCCATGCACAAACTTATTTTTTCCTTCATGATAATAATCAGAGTGAAGAGATCTTGTCGTGTACTTTTTCAGTGAAATGCAAGAAAGCTGTAACAAGTGTTTTGTGAGCTTTCAGAGTGCTTTATTTCTTTGCAGCAATTCTCCACAGAAGAAAAGGACACTGAAATGTTATTTATGTGTAGACCAAAGCTTCATTACCTTGGTCTTTTCTTTCACCCAGACTCTGAATTAGTTTCAGTAAATCACTGATATACAGACTGCATGTACTGCCCTGCTGTTCAACACCAAGCTGGTTTGCGTTTGTCTCATTTCTTCACCTTTTCCCATGAAATAAAATTCATGTCCACACAAGCACTTCTGACACTCTCATGGTACTACTGTAATTCTTCATTCTGGAAAAGTTAATTCCATGTCTGCCGTTAGACAAGCAGATCAATAGATAAATTCTCAAAAACAAATACTCCCACTGCTCTGTTTGATGGTAAATACTGCTGTAGAATATGTGAGAGTATTGAGGCAGGATATCAGAGGATGAACCAGTCAGAGAAACTCATAACAAATCTCACCCACAAATCCTGGACCTGCAGAGCAACACATAAACGGTTTTCATTCCCCATCCGAGGTCATCTGCAGGTCCTGAAACAAACAGTAATTATGAGGAAGTATTCATTTTCAATGCATACAGCATTTGAAAGAATATACTATAAGATTATAAGGGAGAAATCAATCAAATATGTAATATAATATTGAGTAAAATAACATAATATAAAACCGCTTTATACATCTTTCTGTCCCTTGTTCTTTATTAAAGGGATAGTTTATGCAAAAATGTAAATTTTGCATATGAAAAAAATTAATAAATAAATACAGCATAATAATTATATATTATTTTCATGTATGATAGCTTACTTCACTTTTGGTTTTGATGTCTGGTGCTCTGAGAAACCACTCTTTCTGAACTAAGCCATAAATTACACTCAATTTTTTTTTACTGTATGATATGCGTTAAAGGCTAGCAGTCAGACTGTTGTCTCTTGTCCTGCATGTGATGCACAGCTGTGGTGGACTCTTTTCAAGGCCTTTGTGTACTGGATATGAGCACCAGACACAGCTGACCTTCAGTTTCAGATACCCGCCATGGCCGCACACCTCAAGTATGAACTTTTCCAACAGCAGCTGCACACACTCGTTTTTGCACACAATTCTTTCGCGCGTCTTTCTGGTGAGGCACACATCCAAGGCCTGAAAGCACTTCCTCACTTTCTCAGAAGATCCTGTTATCAGGGTCCCACACGCGGGGGGAGAGGTCTGGCACACAATGAGAATGAGATCAGAGAGAGAGAGAATAATGGAAGATATCTGCTTTGCCCTTCTCTGACCCCGTGATCTGACCACCTCAACTGCAGTTTTCTCATATTGCAATCTAATCTATTATTTAAACAGCATTAGCAGATGGAGCAGAGAACAATGCAGGTCTGACTAAAACTAGCCTTACATGTAGCTACAAAAATGAAAATTCGTTTACTTTATGGTGCTTTTGTGTTCTTCTAGAAGTTTGAAAGCTCCAATAATTGAATGGAAAAGAGCTACTGGTACATTCTTCAAAATATTTATTTTTGTGTTCCACAGAAGAATGTGAGTGAATAATGACAGGATTTTTAGGGCCTATAAGTGACAAATTAAAGTGTGGGAATTTCAAGCACATAATTCTTTGAGACTCTCTTTACATTAACATCTTATTCTGTGAGAAAAAGATTATGGACTTGAAGAAACAGTGTTGCTCAGTCAGTGGGTTATCTGATAGGAGCGATTTCATTAAGCGATATTTTGCTGTTAAGAGCATTTCAATTTCTTTATGTTTGGTTTGGTCAGAGGTGAAGCCATATGAGTGTTTCACTCACAGCAGAAAGTGTTATTGTTACAGTAAATGTGAGACCACAATGACATGCTGTAGCTTCACATGGAGTTCATAGAGTTTAATGGAAAGTGCATGTGAGTATGTGAATACAGCATTGTTCGGTAGTAAAATTATTCTTATTTAAAGGTTTTCCTGTTTGGCTGTGGCAGCTGAAGTAGGCAGAAGTGCACTTTAAGCATTCAGTCACACTCTGTCTTTGTTTTCCTCACACATGTGCACTTGATTTTTCACTCCCTATCTAGCTACGCCATCTGTTCATTAAACTATTGTGGCTTATTATTATCTTAATATTTTCAGTGTTAACTGCAAAACTTTCTTCAAGAGTAGTGTTAGCGGAGGTGAGTATCACTAATACTGTTGCTTATAATGTTAGGGATTTGAACAAGCCCTTAACCCTTTAGCACACAATCCGTCATGCACAGTACTAACTCAAACCTTGTTGAGAGCGGGGTATTACTTTAGGTGAACAGACTGATGTAGTCACTTGTACTTCAAATCTTAAAAGTACATTAAAAAAAATTACTCACAGATAATAAAATATAAAATAAGTAAAGAGAGATACTTTTTATGACTTTATAAGTAACGTTAAATAAATGCTTTACTTTAAAGTACATTTTAAATCTTTTAAGCTGTTTTAATAATCATTTATCATGCTTTTAAGAAGTGTACTTATTTGCTGTGCTGACTAACCTACTAAAGCCCTTGTATAATTTTAACTAGCATGTTATTCAATTTTACATTTAATATGAATATATTTTAAATGTATTACAAACGTGTATTACAAATGTGTATTACTTTATCACAGATGTGTTACAAACATATTTTGATACATAACATACAAGTTTTAATAGAAATTACATTTAGGTATATTTTAGTTACCGTTGTCAATACATTCAGCAGTACACTTCAAAGACAATAGAAGTAATTATGAAATTACATATATATTACATGTACATAGGCTTAAGACTTATTTAAGAAGGTCAAAAAATTCATGATTAACTAATTACATTTGTTATGAATTTAAACAAATACATTTTCTTTTAATCATAAATTACATGCAGTTAATGTCTGAAAACTTTACATTCATTTCCACACTTGCAGTATATTCTCATACCTAAGGCATAGTTATTTCCGTAAAAAGTTAAAAGATTTTAAAATTTTGAAAATTTTCAAACACAAAGTTGAGTTGCAAACACAAATTGAGATTTTTATTTTATTTGTTATTTATTTATTTAGTTAGTTCAAAAACAACACTGTGCCCCATTGAATTTCACTGTATGGAAAAAAATATCTTCTCTTCTGCTCCACACAAATCATCTGGTGGATATTTTCATAAAAGCAGTGAAAAAAGGCCAAAGCCATTGTAATGCTGTAAGGCATGAAGAGCACTGAGCATGAAGAAAACAGTGAGAGGAATGACTTTTATATAAACAGGTTATAATTTAAGGACAACTTCACAAGAACTGTCATGAGGTGAAAAACTAAAAATAAAGATGGAAGATAAACTCGGCTTCCATCAATGCTGAAGAAGTGCATTCATTAATTCGGCACACCTCAGTGTAAAAAGACACCCCCAAGGACGATGCAATTCCCATTAGAAGTGAAGCATACTTGGACGTGTGTGCGTCGTGCTGATAAGTGTTTCTAGGCGATACACTATCAGCTCTCTA
Source organism: Spinibarbus caldwelli (assembly GCA_039654775.1). Taxonomy (NCBI): domain Eukaryota; kingdom Metazoa; phylum Chordata; class Actinopteri; order Cypriniformes; family Cyprinidae; genus Spinibarbus; species Spinibarbus caldwelli. The sequence continues at coordinate 9,575,005 of CM077234.1, forward strand.
CAAACCGAGATCACAAAGACAGCTTTTTATCAATTAAAGTGCGTTCCTCCAATGCCAAATGAAATGCTCGGTGTTCACAATAATTGTATTGAATTGCTAATATATATATATGGGAAATATCAGTTTACATTTCCAAACATTCATTTTGAAGCATTTTTGAGACGTTGCCACAGTTCTTCTGGATTTATTCTGTCTCAGTTTGTTGTGTTTCTTCATGTCATTCCAGACAGACTGATGATGATCAGATCAGATCTCTGTGTGGAGCACTGGCTGTTCTCAGACTACTTGTGCAAACAAAAATCTCTCTGGATTATTACAATTAATGGCAAAATGAATGTTTGGAAATGAAAACTGACACACTACAGCAAAAAACAGAAATAACTGACTTAAAACTATTTTTAGCTGGACTGGTGAAAATACTACAGTTCTAATAATTTTGGCCACCATTGTATGTATGTATGTATGTATATGTATATGTGTGTAGCCTATGTATTGGCCCATAGTTTTATCGATCAAAGTTCTAATCATTGTAAAGTCATCATTCATGATACTGTTAAAGTAACGCTGAGATTGAGAGAACGATTAAAATATTGAAGATATGTTTTATAGCACACAACCTGCACGGACACGCTTAGAAACTCTTTTTAAAATGAAAATGAATTACTCTCCACACCTGTAGCGGGCACTGTGGTGTGTAAACCCTTACAGTGATGCAAATGCTACGGCACCGTCGAAAAGACCCGCTCAGTAGCGTGCAGAGTACTCGATTGGAGACCTTGGAAGGTAATGTATTATTTACCTAAGAAACTATATACTAATTGTAAACCTGATTAATATCAGTGAAATCTGACGTAGATATTTGTGACAGGTTCAAAATGGTGCTGCGACGGATCTTTCATGCTTTGATAAATAACGCTCAAGTGGTGGAGAAGCTCTCGGAGTCTCGACCGATCAGACGCGCGGCGCAGATCACGGCCTTCGCCGTCGCTAAAGCGCAGATCGCCGGGAAAGACGCCTCGACCAAGCTGCTCAGATCCCGGACTGTTCGCCAGATACGCGAGGAGACGTCAAAGATGCCCAGAGATGTGGAAGAGTTGGGTCGGAGAGCTACTAGACTGCGGGATACGTTTGTGAAGGAAGTGAAAGAGGGCTTGAGAGACGCCAACAGACAGATAAAAGACAGAAAGTGACTGAATGAGTGAACATTATATTAATGACATTATTACGATTCCACTTGTGAATACGAGGACAGCGTTATTAAAGACTTCACGTTCTACTGTAAGACTGGGGTTTGATGGCCCTCAATAAACTAAATTAATATCACTGTAAAGTCTGTAAGAGTGTTGGGAATGATGCTTGAATGGATGTATGTGAGTGCCTTGTGAAATAAATGATGGATTTGAGATTAGTTATGCCACCTTATTGACATTTGAAACCAGGTTATTAAATGAAAACTTTTTAAACCTACAAAAATGTTCTGAGCTCCAGTTAACAGCAGATATGAAGTTTATGTGACATAAGCATGGTGTATAACCATCAAGAATATCTGAAGCTTTGTTTAAATCAAAAGTATAAATAAAAGTAAATGTAGTTTGCTACTATAGAAGTGTCCGCTTTAGAGTAAAAAGTGTAACTTTATATCTCACAATGTGACTTTGTTTTAAACTCACTTTCTATGGCCTCTGTTTTTACTCTGAAGCGAAAACGGGTTTGCATAATACATAAAGCAATAATAAAAAAAAAATACTGGAAGAATACTTGTTAGAAGTCCAACTGCATGTGCGGTCAAAGAAATAAGTGGAGTGAAACAGCGTTTAAACTATTTGATACTTATCTAAAGAAGCTAATACTTAAAAAAAAAAAAAAACTTTCAAATTTGATTTAATTGGACAAGCAGCTTTCCATTAATGTTGATATTTTGTAAAAACAAGCACTGGAACGTTTTACTGTTCTTAACTATGTTTGTTTTACACAGAATTACAATCACATGGTAAACAATGCTGTAACCCCCCCAACCCAACCCAACCCAACCCAAAAATATAACCATGAGAAAGAAACTATTTTATGAGGTGGCATGAATTTGATTCATATGTAGGGGGAAAAAGCAAGAAGGTCCACCCTAACTCCAAACATAACCATCAGTGGGGAGTGAGCAGATCTTACAAATTCATTTAAATTAGCCCAGGGCTCTCCAACTCTGCTCCTACAGAGCTACTGTCCTGTAGACTTCAGCTCCAAAACACAATGCCTATAATTTTCAAATTATCTTGATTATCTGGTTCAGGTGTATTTGATTAGAGTTGGATCCAGGGTTGGAGAGCCCTGAATTAACCATTAATGCAACACAAAATAGTTACAAAATGTCATGAGCGTGTGTTGAAAAGTTCTGTCATCATTTATTCACCCTCATGTCAATCCAAACCTGTATTACTTACTCTTATTTGAAAGTAAAATAATTTGAAGATTGTCGGTACCCTAACAGCTTTAGTGACCACTGACTTCCTTTATACAGCATTCAGTTCTCAAAAAATTCTAAAAATGTCTTTAATGTTCCACAGATGAAAGTAAATCATACGGGTTTGGAATGATATGAGGATGAGTAAAAGACTGAATTTTATGTTTTAAAGTGCCATATGGCCGCACAAAATAACCGCTGTGACAATCAACATGACAACTTTTCAGAAGTGCACCGATGTGTACAGCTAGACAGAATAATGTGTACCAATGTCACATCTTAAAAATATCCTTACGCCCTCCATCTGAAGGAACACTCACACCAGCACTGTGCTGTATGAGAAAGATTTTGTTTTATTTTTCTTGAATTAGCCATTCTCTTGTTCGTTTTAATTAATGGAATGAATCAGATCAGTAGGTTATTTACATGTTTCTTTTTTCCAGTCCCAAAATGTCCCCAAAAAGCAGAGGTGGTGAGGTGGTAGAACAAGCAGTCTTAGTATACAAAACAATCATGTCATAGGAAGAGCAGGCAAGACCCCCTCTCCGGGACAGGTTTAGAAAAAAGGAGTCTCTGTGGAGCTTCTAGCTGGATAACATCCGCCCTGCGCCAAAGCTTCGTCAGCCCCGTGAAGCTCTTCTTCCAGCTGAGACGGTTTGTGTCTGAGAGGGGGGACGGATAGAACGTCCACACAATGACTCTGATGTAGCACACTTTGAGCAGATGATGTTGAAACGGTGGGCAGAGGGAAGGAAGTGACAGAACTAGCTTCAAATAGCACGTTAATCATCCGCTAGGCTCTGTTTTCTCCACATTCCCCTCACTGTCCTGCATCTTGTCATTTGTTTCAGTTTAGGAAATTAAAGGGTGGTAACAGAAAAAGGGGAAAAAATATATTCATACTATTTCTTTTTTTAAAGCTCTTGCTCTAATATACATTTTACAATGTCAAGAAAATAACTCCCATCATAATAGTGCTTAAGTAAAGCTCAATATAGACTTTTATTATAACAAAATAGGCAGTTTATGGAGGGTTAAATATCTGTTAAGATCTTATTGTACAATAAATTTCTTCCACATATGCGGTGGCATTTTATTGCCTCTTAAAAATATCAGTTCCTTACAAATGGTAGACTTTCCTAAATGTAAATCAAAGTGTTGAAAACACATACTCTGTGTAAGACACTGATTGTAGACTCCGACATTCTAACAGTGGCGGCACACGTCTCACATCTGTGCAGCGGGACATCATCTAAACACAATGGCTCCATAACGCAGACAATCAGAATGAGGAGAACAATAAGCATGCCAATACAACAGTCAAGGGAGAAGTAAAAGAAGAAAATCAACAACGTGTGGAACATACGGGACTATGGTGGAAATGGACAATGAGAAAGAAGGGCTGAAGAACACCTGGTCTTAGAAGCTACAACGTGCAAAGTTTTGCTTTTTTGTGTGTTTCTCACCATTTGAATGAATCCTATGCCTGAGACTTGAGCTCCATGTTACCATTTCCACAATAAACAAACAAACAAACAAAAAAACAGAATAGAATGGGTAAAATGAAAAGAGACTTGTCAGTAAGTCCAGATTGCTGTCTTTGTCCTTACAAAGTAACCTCCCTTAAACATTAAGGAACTGTACCAAACACCCTGGTAAACAAATGCTGGTCTGGCATAGCTTTGCTTTCTGTAAGCATGGAAGCAGTAAAGATCTGAAGAGGACAGATCATCTTCTCTTGAAATAGCTACTGAGGAACTAGAAGTAGGAGGTGAAGATATAGGACTGAACAGAGACTGAAGTATGCTGGAGTAAGGAATTAATCTGTTGAGTGAATTCTGTCAGCTGGAGAAGCCCAGCTGAGATTACGAAAAAGAAAAAAAAATACAGAATTAATAAATAAACCAGGCAGAGAAAGGGGGATGATAAACTCCAGAAGGCGTTCATAGTTTCTCCTTGGACTGTACCCATATGTATGGCCCAGACTGTTCCTCAATTATCTGCTTGACTTGATCGTAGATCTCTTCCAAAGTGTCCCCCTGAACAATAGCTGCAATGCAGAGATGATCACAGTGAGGAGACAGCGGTGACAAGAATAAAATAACATACATTTAAAAGACACAAACAAACTGCCAGCAGTCATAGACAGCCCAAGATTTGATCTTCTAAATTATGGTTTACAAATACAAACACAAAATATGTTATACCTAATCTTTCAATCTGCATTGTTTATCCTCATGATCTTTCATTAAAAATTCAATTTGTCCAGGCATGTTTGACAGGAGTATAGATATAAGGTAACACAAAGTTGAAATACCCTTAGTCATCCATCACAATGAGTAAAACCAAAGAAATAGTTCTGATGTGTAGCAAAAATGGTTGAGCTTCACAAAATAAAACATGGCTTTAAGAAAATAGCTAAAGCATTGAAAATTCCTATGTTCACCATCAGGGCAACAGCCAAGTCACCTTTATTTGCTTAGTGCTCTGTACAATACAGACTGTGTCAAACCAGCATCACAGAGATAAACAGGAAATAGCAGAAGCAATTCTGGAAACTTATCTACAGAAACAGTTCACATTCTGCTGTAAAGCAGCTCTAAAAGACAGTACAGTAGTTTTATTATTTAGATCAAGTCAGTTCAGATCAAAAACAGTGTGAAGTTAAACGATCAGCTATAGGCAGTTCTACAAAAATGAATAAGTTCCAATCAACTGGAGATGTTAAAAATCAACCTGGAAATGGACGTGTTTATGTTGTCTTAATACACGGCAAGGAGGATCGTTTGAGTGGTCAAAGATTCTCCAAGGATCTTATGGTCAGAAAGTCAAAAAAAAACAAAAAAAAAAAAGTCAATGATTTTCTCTGCTAGAAATCTTATAATTGGATGGATGGTTGGATCAACATCAAAATCAACACAAAAATGGGTCACTGAGCACAAAATGAAGATTCCACCATGGTCAAATGAAATTTCTGTGAATATTCTGAATAACAGACCAAAAGGATAAACAATGCAGATTTTTCACAGCCTTCTTTGCTCATATTTACCAAGTAACCTAATAATTCTGACCACAACACTCTCTCTACGGTATATATACATATACACACACACACACACACACAGGTGCATCTCAATAAATTAGAATGTCATGGAAAAGTTCATTTATTTCAGTAATTCAACTCAAATTGTGAAACTCGTGTATTAAATAAATTCAGTGCACACAGACTGAAGTAGTTTAAGTCTTTGGTTCTTTTAATTGTGATGATTTTTGCTCACATTTAACAAAAACCCACCAATTCACTATCTCAACAAATTAGAATACTTCATAAGACCAATAAAAAAAAAAACATTTTTAGTGAATTGTTGGCCTTCTGGAAAGTATGTTCATTTACAGTATATGTACTCAATACTTGGTAGGGGCTCCTTTTGCTTTAATTACTGCCTCAATTCGGCGTGGCATGGAGGTGATCAGTTTGTGGCACTGCTGAGGTGGTATGGAAGCCAAGATTTCTTTGACAGTGGCCTTCAGCTCATCTGCATTTTTTGGTCTCTTGTTTCTCATTTTCCTCTTGACAATACCCCATAGATTCTCTATGGGGTTCAGGTCTGGTGAGTTTGCTGGCCAGTCAAGCACACCAACACCATGGTCATTTAACCAACTTTTGGTGCTTTTGGCAGTGTGGGCAGGTGCCAAATCCTGCTGGAAAATGAAATCAGCATCTTTAAAAAGCTGGTCAGCAGAAGGAAGCATGAAGTGCTCCAAAATTTCTTGGTAAACGGGTGCAGTGACTTTGGTTTTCAAAAAACACAATGGACCAACACCAGCTGATGACATTGCACCCCAAATCATCACAGACTGTGGAAACTTAACACTGGACTTCAAGCAACTTGGGCTATGAGCTTCTCCACCCTTCCTCCAGACTCTAGGACCTTGGTTTCCAAATGAAATACAAAACTTGCTCTCATCTGAGAAGAGGACTTTGGACCACTGGGCAACAGTCCAGTTCTTCTTCTCCTTAGCCCAGGTAAGACGCCGCTGACGTTGTCTGTGGTTCAGGAGTGGTTTAACTAGAGGAATACGACAACTGTAGCCAAATTCCTTGACACGTCTGTGTGTGGTGGCTCTTGATGCCATGACCCCAGCCTCAGTTCATTCCTTGTGAAGTTCACCCAAATTCTTGAATCGATTTTGCTTGACAATCCTCATAAGGCTGTGGTTCTCTCGGTTGGTTGTGCATCTTTTTCTTCCACACTTTTTCCTTCCACTCAACTTTCTGTTAACATGCTTGGATACAGCACTCTGTGAACAGCCAGCTTCTTTGGCAATGAATGTTTGTGGCTTACCCTCCTTGTGAAGGGTGTCAATGATTGTCTTCTGGACAACTGTCAGATCAGCAGTCTTCCCCATGATTGTGTAGCCTAGTGAACCAAACTGAGAGACCATTTTAAAGGCTCAGGAAACCTTTGCAGGTGTTTTGAGTTGATTAGCTGATAGGCATGTCACCATATTCTAATTTGTTGAGATAGTGAATTGGTGATTTTTTGTTAAATGTGAGTCAAAATCAACACAATTAAAAGAACCAAAGACTTAAACTACTTCAGTCTGTGTGCACTGAATTTAATTAATACACGAGTATTGTCCAATGCAGTCCTATGGTGTGACATAGCAAAAATGTAGAAAAACAAACAAATAACATGAGAAAATTGTATCTTCATTCTTAGAGTTACAAATAGCATGAGAGAGGTTTATCCTCAATGTTAGAGTTTTCATTTATTTATTTTACAGTTTTCGGTCACACCATAGGACACATTGATACATCAACTATATATATATATATATATATATATATATATATATATATATATATATATATATATATATATATATATATATATATATATATATATATATATATGGTAGTTGATGTATCAATGTGTCCTATGGTGTGACCGAAAAGTGTAAAATAAATAAATGTATATAAATAAATGTGTGTGTAATATATATATATATATATATATATATATATATATATATATATATATATATATATATATATATATATATATATATATATATATATATATATATATATATATATATACACACACACACACACACATTTATTTATATACATTATATACATTTATTTATTTTACACTTTTCGGTCACACCATAGGACACACACCATATATATATATATATATATACTACATTCAATTAGTTTGTGTGTTCCCTGGGGGAAAACCCTGACCTTGTCATTGCTACATATATAATGTATTATAAAATCAGAAATGTGAGTTGGGTTAGCTGTTGTCTTGATGCCTATATGAGAGCCACAAACAGACCTGTGAAGTGCTCCATGAATTCCTGTTCCAGCTTCATGGCTCTGTCGTATGTCTTCCTTCCTTGTTCCTCTGTCAGTCTTTTATTCATCTCCCTGAGGAGAGAGAAAAAGCATTACCGCATACATTTTATATTACAGTGCTCGCAGGGGACAGAAAAAATCTTTCATGGATTAGTGATCCTTGCGTACTAAACTATTTTGAGAAAAAAAAAAATTTAACTGCACCCCAAAGATTATGACTGGGTACAGTTTACGTAATATGACACAATGGCAAATACTAGGGGTGTAACGGTGAGCGTATCGTGTACTGAACGGTTCACGGGCAAATTCCAAATGGAAGTGATCATCCCTATCCCCTTGCAGTGGGGACTTTGGAGTGAGCAGGGCACGTGCGTGCCATTATGTAGTTGTTTGGAATGCACTTGGCGAAGGGAGTGATCTAATTTCCTCATTATCCTCAGCTGGCATGTTCCCGTGACAACGCAGCATGGTGTCCGTCAGCAGATGTCGCTGTTTTAATATCATAAATGTCTTTTTATTGTTGTTAGCATAACTGTTGCAAATAAACATACATTTTATATTTTAAAAAGTTTTTAAAATATGCTATATAATATATAAAAAATAATATATATAAAACTTTTTAAAATATAAAATGTATATTTTTTTATGCCGGTGTCCATCAGCGAATCTGCTGATGGACACCGTGCTGCGTTGTCACGGGAACATGCCAGCTGAAGATAATGAGGAAATTACATCGCTCCCTTTGCCAAGTGCATTCCAAATGACTACATAATGGCACGCACGTGCCCTGCTCACTCCAAAGTCCCCACCTCCAAGGGGATAGGGATGATCACTTCCATTTGGAATTTGCCCGTGAACCGTTTGGTACATGATACGCGTACCGTTACACCCCTAGCAAATGCGGTACACTGGTCATTGATAGCGAGACATTGTTTTTAATAGACAATGATCTTTGTACATACTAGTTGGATTCCTTGTCTTTTACTCACATGATGTTCTCCATTGATTTTGGTTTGATGAAAATAGCGATGGGGTAAAGCACAGCAACTTGCAGTCTCTTTATGGCGTTGCCTGATACATCTAGAATGCAATGTTTACCCTGAGGAGAGCAAAGACAGTGTTTCCATACAGTAAGCAATAAGGCTGCATGTTATGCATTATAGTCCTGTGTTGTCAGCAGTTGTGCAGGTGTATCATGCCTATCGTACCTATTTCTCCTGAAACAATACTTAGCTCTTTTCCTCAATAACACCTTATGTAAACATTAATGGCATTCAAATCTTTGCCTTGTAAATGTAATGTTTGTAGACTCAGTGTTTCCCCTAGATTTATGGCTTTGGGGGGAGATGGGGGGGACGTTTTCTTTTGTCCGTTTTTTTTGTCCGTTTTAATTTTTCTGGACTCCTTTTTAATGGTTAAATTAAATTTTATTAGTCAAAAAGCATAATTAATCTAATCTAATCTAATTAATTAAAATCATGAAACAAACAATTTAACATCAATTTATTAAAAGTTTAACAAATTACATGTTTAGGGCCCTATGAAATTTTTATTTTTTCCAGCCTTGTTTTATTGTTACAAAATTCTGTGTTTTAGCATGTCTAATTATTTGAAAGCATAAAAACAAGATTAATTTATTCTTACAATAGCCTTACGATTTTTTTCCTCAGAAATTCTGTGTTGTGTATTTACATTTTTAAGGCATAAAAAAGTCATTTAATTTATCTTTTAATTAAAAAAAAATTTTTTTTGGAAAATAAAGGGGATTTAATATTACAATTAAAACATTGAAGAAATATTGTATGATTACTCCTTAAAAATAAGGTTTTAATAATTTTGGTAGTAGTAGTAGCCTATTACGTACATTCTACTGAACAATTGCAATACATTTCTGCCACAATGTCTTCAAGTTAAACCGATCTTTTATTTTGAAGTGACTCTCAGAGCAGTTCTGGAGATGTTGTTCATGTATTTATGTCCTCATTAGTGAGACGGCAGATGTTTATATCACCGGGAGCGTCACATGCTTCAGTACGAGTAGTAAACAAAACTGCACGTCTACGCCATTTATTATCACAGAGACACGCAGAATTCATATTTAAAGCTGCAGTTCGTAAGTTTTGCCTCTTTGTCGCCATCTCTGTTTGAAAACCTGGAATTGCAGCTCTGTGGGGAATTATCTTCCTTGCGTAGGGTTGTGCATCGATGGTGTCTATGGTGTCAGTCTGTCAGTCACCGCACCGTGTGGATACTGTACTTAGGAATCACAGATTCTAGCCTACGTCTTGGAATATATGACCCAAATAAGAATTTTCACCGTATATTGTCATCTGAACAAGTAAGTAACAAGCCCGCCACGTTTGTTCTGACCAACTGAGGAAAAAATCATTACAATAAATCACGCTACCAATTGTAATTAAATTTAATGATCGGTTAGCTCATATCACATCAAACCGTGCAAATTATTATTATTGTTATACTTTATTCTCAAATTATTAAAGTTAACAATATCAGCATTGCGTGACAATGAGTATAGTGTGCATTAGCGTGTAGATTTAAATTTCTGTCCAGTCTAATCTCTAATTATCATACCATTCGGATTTCATATTAAGAAATTCTTTTAACCCAAAAAGCAAACTATGCTCCCTTCGAACTGGTTGTCTTTAAAATACAAATCTTCTGTAATCCCAGGCTATCTGTAATCAGAAGCACATTTAAAACTGGAATATAATTTAATTTCATTCACGTGTTTCATAAACACATAATCCTTTCTGGATTACAATCCGCCATCAAAATGATACATTTAATTATTCTAGCTGCTGTGAGAAAAGGCTATAAATGATTTGCCACCTGCAGGATCTTCACATGAGATAGCCTAGTAGCCGGAACAACAACTTTATGTTTACAGACATGACGTAATGACGCAGTAGCATGCTCGAATTTCCCGCGAAAACCTACCCGTACCACTCAAATTAGACAACATTATTATAAGCTAACAGTTGTGAATCGGGCTAAAGTAAGGCGATAGTTTTGAACACTGGCTGGTTATGTACTTTCTCAAATATTAATTTTGGATCATTTTTAACCCAAAAAATTTACGAACTGCAACTTTAAATAGTCATTTTGGGGCTTAATATTTACAAATACTAGTGGGAGTGTGCTCAATTGTGTGTGCACGCACGTTTGTGTGTGTGTGCGCGCATCAGGGCGGAACTCCGCTGTGCGGGATACAGAGAGCGCGACCATGTAATGTAGAGACAGAAATGACATGCCGTCGTGTAAATAAGATAAATAACATAAGACTATTTAGTTTGTTTAATAAAAGAACAAGATATAGACCTGTTCTATAGGAAAGGTAACTTTAAATGACTTCTGTTGTGATCTGGCGCTATAGAGAAAATAAAATCAAAATAAATTAACTTGACCTTCAAAGGGGGGGCGGGGCGCTCCCCCTAATATAATGGCAGGGAAAACACTGAGACTTAGTGTTGTTAATACAATACATTATTTATGGTGAGAAATAAATCTGGACCTCACCTTTTCTGCCACCTCTCTGACAGACTGCACACTGGTTCCATACAGGTGACCGTTGTACTGGCCTGCCTCGATGAACTTGTGCTCCTGTATATCTCTCTCCATCTGCTCTCTGGACACAACAAAGTGGTAGTCTCTCCCGTCCACCTCATAATCTCGCTTCGGCCTTGTTGTATCTGAGACAGAGAGCGGCATATGCTACAGGCTTAATTTCTGTACTAAACCCATGGTTGTAGTAGAATTACCAAATGTACTTTACAGGTGTTTGACGATTTGCAGTTTCAAATACAATATGTATATGTGTGTGTTTTTAAATGCATAAAGCATTAAATCCTGATAGCTGCTGCATCTACACTATATTGCCAAAAGTATTGGGTCACCCCCTACTAATGAACAGGTTTGACTACTTTAGTAATTTCCATGAGTACAAATCTTAATGTTTAAGCATATAATGATATTCTAGGGAATTGTGTGCTTCTAATTTTAAAGCAACAGTTTGGACAGGACCCTTTTCTATTCTAACATGACAATGCCTCTGTGTATAAGGCAAGGTTCAGGACCCATTGGTGTTTGGTGATGAGTTTTTGGCTCAAGATCTGCATTTAAAGTCACACCAGAGGTGTTCAGCTTGGATTAGGACTTGGCTTTCCGCAGATCAGTCAAGTTCTTCCACACTGACTAAATCAATCATTTCTTTTTGAACCTTGTCTTATACACAGAGGCATTGTCATGTTAGAATAGAAAAGGGTCCTGTCCAAACTGCTGCTTTAAAATTAGAAGCACACAATTCCCTAGAATATTATTATATGCTTAAACATTAAGATTTGTACTCATGGAAATTACTAAAGTAGTCAAACCTATTCATTAGAAGGGGGTGACCCAATACTTTTGGCAATATAGTGTATGTTTATTCTGCCCTATGACTTTTCCAGTTTTTCAAGATTTACTCTATAAGGATTAGGAGAAGGATTTTTGAAAATAATTTTTACTCACAATCTCTACCCGATTAAATTTTTCAGAGCTGGTCATAACTAGAAAAATGAATATCTGGATTTGGCTTATTTTAATGCTTTTTTTGGCCTTATTTTTAAATTTTTTTAAGTGGTATTTTGCTTTGGCCGCCTGGTTAACCACCACTGACTTTTTTGTAAGCTATAGCTATCAATACATGGGATTTCTTTTCTTATCTACTATCGGCTGTTCAACAAACATGCTTACAAACCTGTTACTTTGAACATAACATTTAAAAATATCTGGAACTGTGAAATTTTTAAAATAAAGAGAACATGGGGTGTTTCTGTATTCTAAATGCACATTTAATTTAAACCACACCATTAATAGTCTGAGTCTATTATATTTTGGAGGGCACAGCACCAACTTACTTTTAATTAAGTAACAGTTATTCACAGTTTAATAACCCCACTAAACCATATAGTCAGATTCATTGTGCAGCCCTATCAAACAGACCCCTGCGAATAATACAGTTAATTTATATTACTTACTGGAATAATTCATCTATTCAAATCTCAAAAAAAAAAGAAAAGAAAAGATATTCAACCATGTCAATGCAGCCTTAAATGCCTTTTTATTTGACATGCTTGCAACTACACTGTAATTTTCACTGTAGCAACTGTAATAATGTGTCCCTCACTCATCATGTTATCTAATCAGTTCATACAGTGTACATGATACACTTACGAGGAACACAGGAACCAAATTTGTCAGGGAACTCCGAAATCAGGTCATCGTTTACTCTGTCTTTCATCGGACCCAAGATAATCACTGGTCGTGAGTAGTTCACTGTTAAAAGACCATTCATGAAATCAATTACATTCTACTAAAAAGAATAATTGATGTGACTTATTAGATGAAATCTTATGGGTTAATATTGCTGATATGGACAATCATTAGCATTTTACCTTCCTGCTGACAGACTGGCTCATATGACAGCACATAATCCTCTTGACCACCTGATATAAGAACACACATACAGTTAAGCTTAGAAAAAATCTTTTTGTACAATTCATCATTTTATGTTATCACATCCAGTCAAGCATACTAAGACCCTGAAATCGATGCAATGCTTTCTGCTCATGCATTATTATTAAATGTGTGAAATTGCAGAGACAGCAATGCGAGATCCACTTGTGGCCACTAGAGGTCCTGTATGCCACACATATGAATAGTGAATAGCAATGGAGTTCTCCGTCATGGTTGGTATGAGACTGTCATAATGATTAAAGTGGAGATCTTTCTGTGGATCTCAGTGGGCCTGATTGCCTAAGGCTGACTGCCCGCATGTGGACTATGAGTTAGAGGCAGATACGTGCTGTAAATTAATGAACACTGTTCTTCAAAGTTAGGGGCAGAATTCCTAAGGGCCTGTGACATGCTAGTGCTGTTTACTGCATCAAAGTGTAGCATATTGGATACTTAAAATACAAAATATTAAGCATTTATTCCAAAGAAATAGAATTAACTGGCTTTTTTGTTAGTTATTCACATGTATGAGAGACCACAAAGGAAAACACACAAACTATGTCTCCTGCAAAAATGTGTATTATGGAGCTATATTGCACTATAGCTATATAATTTCCATATATTTTCAAGTAATTCAAATGTATTTATTAAAACATTTATTAAAGCATATTAATTTAAAAATAAATAGCTACAAAATTAAATGTATTCAGTTAATTTTATTTTAACACTACCATTCAACAGTTTGGGGTTGGTAAGTCTCCTATGTTCACTAAGGCTGCATTTATTTGATCGAAAATACAGTAAATTGATAATATTTTGAATTATTATTACAGTTTAAAAAGTTTTTTAATATTTTAAAATGTAATTTATTCCTGTGAAAGCAAAGCTGCATTTTCAGCAGCCATTACTCCTGTCTTCACATGTGTCACGATCCTTCAGAAATCATTCTAACATGCTGATTTGATGCTCAAGTAATATTTCTGATTAACAAAGTTAAAAGCTGTTTAGCTGCTTCATTTTTTTATTTATTTATTTTTTTGTGGCAACCATGATACATTTTTTTTTTCAGGATTCTTTGATTAATAGAAAGTTCAAAAGAAAAGCATTTATTTTAAATAGGTAAAATCATAACATAATAAATGTCTTTTTAATGAGTTTTGTTTCATTTAATGTGTCCTTAAGCATTCTGAATACTTATGAAAAAAAACATTACTGAACCCAAACTTTTGAACAGCGATGTAGCAGGACCAGTGAAAATGTTGAAGAAGCTAAAAATAAATAAATAAATAAATAACCATCAATTTTTAATTGTTTATGTCTGCATTCATATAATTTTCAAATGTTAGTGGACAAAAGCGTTGATCCCACAGATTCAGGTCTCTTGTGCCCTTGCAACGTATAGAATAGTGAGACAAAGTGTACCGTACCATGCAGTAGCTGGTAATGCCCTGCACTAATGCACTGATCACAGCGGTGTGTAATATCTGGCCCACGTGAGACAGTATATATCTTTAGAGTGGCTTTGATATAGCACCACTGTGACTCTGACTGTCTCTGACAGAGAGGGGGCAAGGGCTGGGAAGTGATGGGGGGTGTACTGTTGCTATGGAGACTGAGCCAGGGGCTGGCAGAGGGCTCACTGATTGATTTTGGTATTGTATCTGTGTGGTTTCTGGAACATTACCCAGCCTGTCTCAGTTGAGGGGGCAGGCATTTGGGAATGTAAACTCTTGATAAATCCACAATAGCTTTGCTCAGTAATTTATTAACATTGGTAATTTATTTATTATGTTGCATTATAAAATGGATCTCCCATACACATTACTGCACAGCAGAGAGGATAGGAGAGAGAATAAATGTTAAATATGTGAAAGAAAAGCAGACGAGAAAGACGGAGGACGGCACAATGGAAGGAAGAACTTACGGTAACTACTCTCACTATCACTGGCATTAGAGGTGACATGCTCTGAAATCATAACAGAGGGGGAATAGACGATGAAAACCAAGAATATGAGCACATGATGATGCATGAGGTGACTTCAAATAAGCGATACCAGTCCTGAATCTCACCATAGTGGAGAAATATTCACACCACTAAGGGACACAGTACATCTTCTGAGATGAGTTTTGTGGCTTTTAGTCCACATCTGGTTGTTTTGAGGTCATATGCTACTGTACTTTTAATAGTTGACAAAGTTAACTAGCACAGGTCATAGTAAAATAAACAATAATAATAATTCCAAATAAGTTACATCCACATAATTTCACATTATTATGGTTTCATTCTGCTTTCTAAAGACTGGTCAGAATTAATGAGATTAGTCACAATTAATTTTTTCTACCATCAGCCATTGATTCATACATCTCTTCAGGTTGTACATCTAAAAGCACTCTAATAAAATGTTATTGTAATAGAACCTAAATATTTTCAGCTCGTTTGCTCCATTTTATTTATTTATTTTTCAATGTGTAAAGAGGTGTGTGGTAATGTTTAAAAATGACTAAACTGGCAGATTTTTATAGAATGATTTTATAGAATGTTAAAGGGATAGTCCAAAAATGAAAATTCCGTTGTCATTTATTTACTTGTTCCAAACCCATAATTTCATACATCTTTGGAACACAAATGAAGATATTTTTAATATTTTTGTCCATTCTTTCAAAGTCTATGCAACCACAATTTTCAAGCTTCAAAAAGTTCACAAAGACACCATAATTTAATCCTTATGAATTTGAATTAAATTAAATTTTGCAGAGACAGAATTGCTTCATATGATGAACAGAATAAAAAAAAAAGAATAAAATAAAGCCTTGATTAAATCTCTTCATCATATAAACCAGAGATTTCCAACCCTGCAACCATGCTGCAGAATTCAGCTCCAACCCTAATCATATAAACCTTAACCAGGTAATCAAGGTTTTCAAGGTAACTTGAAAATTACAGGCAGTTGTGTTGGAGCAGGGTTGGAACTCAAGTCTGCAGCTTGCAGTTGGAGACCCCTGATATAAAGTGATTATGTCTCTTCAGAAGAATTAGATTTAAAAAAAAAAAAAAAGATTTAACTAGCACAGGTCATAGTAAAATAATAAAATAATAAAATAATAATAATAATAATAATTCCAAATAAGTTACATCCACATAATTTCACAAAGATTTTTTTTTTTGGTCCAACAATGAAAGTCTTGTGGGTTTGGAATGACATGAGGGTATGTAAATGATGATAGAATTTAAATTTTTGGGTGAACTAACCCAAATTAAGTCTTTATCTTCCAGCAAAAGATGACTCATCTTGCATACACAGATGCATTCAAAGTTTTGTCCAATAAAATGGTCTCTAGATTAAGACGGTCCCCTCAATCACACATTAAGAATACAACCTCCAACCAGAAACAGCAAATCACTGTTTGTTTTCGGCCATGCTCGTATTTCATTTTCTTTCTCAAACCTAATTAAGTTACAAAGTATTTGGAATTAATTCTGAAGGTGTCTTCAGTGCTTTTGCCCATATCAGTGTGGTTTTATGGAGTTAACAAAAACTACTGGATGACGGCCACTGTCAATATAAAATATGTCAATCATAAAAAACTGCATTGTCAACCCAATGGCCTTTTGTGGAATTTGAGGAGTTAACAGTAAACACAGTGAACTGTAATTAGATAATAGTTTGATCTAGAGTATGATGGCAAATAATTATCAAATTAACAGATTTTCTCATCAAGAGAAAATAAAATATGTAGGTACTGAGTGAGAAGAGATTCCATAGAGCACAGTGAGAAAAAACAAAGTTTCACCTCCACCATCAACAGCAGAAACTGAAAACTCTTTGTCTGGTACTATATGAATTATGAGAGCGAGGAATGAAATATGTGAGAGGAAGAGAGATAGCGTGGAGGTCTGGTCCAGAGGTGACCGAGTGGGCATCTACATGGGGAACTTACTCTGGCCTTTGGATAGCATGTCATCTGGGTTGTCCTGTGGATCGGTCAGGAAGGGAGCAACAAGAGAGACAACAACCACAAGAGTACAAGGGTTACTGAGACACTCTAAGGCCTGGTCCAGCCACTGAACACAGCAGGCACCAAGCTCTCTCTGTCCACTGGTGTTGCTATATCTACAGTAGGCTCTGATGTCTGCTGTGTCCAGTGGAGCAGTGCCCACCTCTGTCCTTATGACCTGCTGCCCTATTCTTGCCCAGCATTGAGTTGGAGTGCTGATTTCTGTACTTACGGTCCACATCGCTTGTTTCCTGCTCACTCGGCTCCTTGTTCTTGTAGAAAGGGAACTTGCGGGAAAACAGATTCTTTTTACGCTTGTCATTGAGGGACTGTTGAGGAAGAGAAGGAAAGGGAGGGCAACAGAAAAGAAGGGAAGGGGAAGAGGGCTGTCTAATGTCCATATGGAAAAAATAAAAGATGACTGTTCTCTCTCGACTTTGTGGACCTCTAATGGCTTAATCAAATGCCATTGATACAATTTATAGGTGTTAACTCAATTAATGGAGGATGTCACAAAGTCAGAATTGTATATGAAATGCATCAAGAACTGAAATGGACAAATAAATGGATTTGAGTCATAGACTCAAAAAACAGCTAGCAGCAGGAAATCTCAAACACAAGAAAAGCAGATGGACAGATTTGCATGCAGAGGGTAAGAAGCATTGTGAGTGTGCCAGAACCATGTGGAGGCCTATAACTGCTTTGGTTGTAGCTGCTTTCCTTAGCAGCAGCAACATGCAACAAAACAAAAAAAGCAAGTTGGCCTGATTTCCTTTTCTTTCGTTCAAGGGCAGGTGAATATAGTATGAAATACTTTGCTGTAGAAACGGCCTGTATGTAAAATTATTTAAGCATTACTGTATGGCTTTTTTCTTCGGCAGTGATACAGCACCAGGGCTACAGGTGCATTTTTATTCTTATGCAGTGATCAGTTATAAGCCTGGCTGGTTTACACTGCAGCACTATGGATTATTGGAGAGCATTGCAAGGTAGGTAAAAAGAGGAAAGTGTGAGGATGAAGGACAGGAGAGGAGGAGGTGTGGCATACAGAAGGACGAGTAGTCCGACATCAATGGCAAGCGTATTTGTCCTTCGTTTTCCTATCATGCATGTTTTGTCGGGCTGTTAGATAATCTGGTGTTTTGACTTCTATGCCTCATAAATGAGTTATAGATGTATTACAGTACTGTTATATGCGTTTTTGGGCCTGCGACACTTGCAGCTACGCATGCTGTTAATTTAGACTGGACCATTCATATGGCAGACTGATTAGTATCAGAATATTACATTCCACTGAATGCACTGAGCATTATTAATTGTGAGTTAATATCAAAAGGTCAAACTTTCACAGAGGTAGGAACATTAGAAAATGCTAACTTGTAAAGCAATTTGAAATGCATTTCAATGTCATTCTAGATACACAGTATAAGCAACATACTATAGGAGCTTTGTTCCAATCCCTAGTGAGTTGCCTACTTCTAAAGCATTTAAAACATCATACTCCTGATGAAAAGGTTGTTCCATAAGGAAGGAAGCAAGCATATTAAAATGCTGCTTTCTAGGATGCCTCGTTTTGGCCAAAATCTAAGGCAGCATGCCAATGTAATTAATCAGATAGTTGGGGTCAGTAAGATATTTTATTTATTTTTTTTTGAAAGAAACGACCGTCTTTCTTTAGTGATGATGCATTAAATTATCATTTATAATGTTACTAAATATTTCTATTTCACAAAATGCTCTGTTCATCAAAAAATCCTGAGAAGTGTCATAATATTAAACATTTATTAAATATAAAGCACCGCATCTGTTTTCTACATTTACAATTAAAAAAATTATTTCCTGAGCACCAAATCAGCATGTTAGAATGATTTCTGAAGGATCATGTGACACTGAAGACTGGCAGACAAGTTGAAGAAACGTTGTGCTAGAAAACCCTAACACAACTTAAAGGATTACTCCACCCCAAAATGAAAATTTTGTCATTAATCACTTACCCCCATGAAGTTCCAAACCCGTAAAAGCTTCATTCGTCTTTGGATATATTATATATATATATATATATATATATATATATATATATATATATATATATATATATATATATATATAAAGATATTTTGGATGAAAACCGGGAGGCTTGTGACTGTCCCATTGACTGCCAAACAATTAACACTGTCAAGGCCCAGAAAAGTATGAAAGACATCGTCAGAATAGTCCATCTGCCATCAGTGGTTCAACCGTAACGTTATGAAGCTATGAGAATACTTTTTGTATGCAAAAAAACAAAAATAACGACTTTATTCAACACTTCGTCAACAATTCATCTCCTCTGTGTCAGCGTAGCGTCATTTTGGTGAGTATCCACTGAACGCAAACTGCGTACGCTGTTCTGTGTCAGCCGCACTAAACAGATATGCTGTTTTCTTTCAAAATAAAGCATAAATAAATGTAGAAGACGTATCTGTGAGGTGCGGCTGACAGAACAGCGTACGCAGTTTGCGTTCAGCGGATACTCTCCAAAATGACGCTAAACTGATGCAGAGGAGACGAATTGTTGAATAAATTCGTAATTTTTTTTTTTTTTTTTGCATACAAAAAGTATTCTCGTAGCTTCATAACGTTACAGTTGAACCACTGATGGCAGATGGACTATTCTGGCGATGTCTTTCATACTTTTCTGGGCTTTGACAGTGTTAATTGTTTGACAGTCAATGGGACAGTCACAAGCCTCCCGGTTTTCATCCAAAATACCTTAAATTGTGTTCCAGAGACGAATGAAGCTTTTACGGGTTTGGAACAACATGGGGGTAAGTGATTAATGACAAAATTTTCATTTTGGGGTGGAGTAACCCTTTAAAATCCAAATTTACTAGTATTTGTGTGTGCACGACACAGGGGCTGTCAATGCAAAGTGTTGCAAATCAGTTACTTGTGAGGCTCCAAATCAGTCAGGATGCAGTTTTAAAGGACATGTAGCTAGTAGACAGCAAAGCAACACACTTGGTTTTGGAACAGAGTATTGTTCAAATTTTTGTAGGTATGCATGTATAAAAAGATTGACTCACCCCTTTTTCTCGCGACTTGGAGTTGAACTTAACTGTCTTTAACCTTGCTCTCTCCTTCTTCTCCACTCTTGAGAGAAAACATAAGGACCACGTATTACATTAGCTGTTATTCACTATTAATCATTTACACTGCATTTAATTCTCCTTCATCGGAACATTTCTAAGACATGCACTTGACGCTCCAGAGAGTAACCTATCAGTTAAGCATACACGCTGACAAACTCAGGTCCGGTCAAAGAAATCTGGAGGACTTTGGTGGAATGGTGCTGGGGGTCCTATTTATACTATTTAATTCAAACACAAACACATCACGAGTCAGCATGACCTGCATCCAAGTAAACCTACCAGCCTAAATGTACCTGCAAACAGTAATTATTTTTGTAATTTTATAAATTTTAATCTCTCACCTTCTCTTGCTGGGGATAACGCCCATTTCCTCCACCTCTCCTTGAGGAGTGACCTGCCTTGCCTGCCACCACTCATCATCCGAAGCATTCACCACGTGCAGTATGTCTCCAAATTTGAAGTTCAGGCCTTGGCTGGGAAGCCCAGAATCCTTAGTTTTATCATAATCAAACAGTGCCCTGCAGAAAACAGTCCAAGTAAGACCAAAGGAAAAAGATACTTGCTCCTTTATCTGAGAGCATATGGTAAAGTCTGACCAGAAGCTTCAAAAATTGCTAAACCATTTCGATAGAGGTGTGTAAACTGCGAATATAAGATATATTATATAGATATATATAATATATAAGATATATTATATAGATATATATAATATATAAGATATATATATATATATATATATATATATATATATATATATTCCAAATATGCAATTTAGTTTAAAAAAAAAAAAAAAAAAAAAAAAACATTTAAAGTTGGCATGAAATGGAAATTGTGATCGTCTTTCCTTCCATACAGTGACCTATATCTATGTGAAAGAGTTTCTTGAATAAGTAAAATCAAGTAAAAATGTAGGACTTGATTTCATCCATCAGGAACCGACTGGACAGTTGGATTGTTGTTATTAGCTAATTGCTGTGATCTCATGTGAGTGACAAGTTGCTGGAGAGGAGGTTTTATTGCCCAGCTCTTGCGCCGGTACACATATCATCAGAAAAGGGACATCATTGCGAGGGGGAGGGGAAGTTAATAATAGTACAAGGGAAAATTAAAAAAAAAAAAAAAAAAAAAGTAAGAATAGTCATTTAATTGATTTCATAGTGACTTTATATGCAGTTTTTCAGTTCCTTTTAGAATATTGTAGATATTTGTCCAGTACCTGACGTATAGTGATCTCTTCTGATTGGTCCTCAGGGACCCTGAGCCTGAGCTGATGCTGCTGTTCATCATCTGCTCTCTTAGGTCATGGATCTTGGCTTCAAAACGGCTGTACTCTGAAACACAAGGCCAAAAATATCACCCTCATAAGGCATTGTGTGTATGAGAGAATAAAAGACTCATGTAAAAAGAGTGTTGCTGAATATTTGTGCATAAAAACAATGTTATCAATAAAGCACATGATCAAAGTTATACAAATATTCACACGAAAAACATTGTCATGATAAGTAGCAATTGGACACCAATTTATGCCCCATAATGGAAGTCTTCATTTTCAATCTTTTATAAAATGTTCACACGGCGTAAATGCCGTACAAATGTAAGTGATGCAAAACAACCATTCACTCTAAGAAGAAATTCAAAATGTCAGAATCAATACTTTAAAAATGTGAGCCTATCTGTGTTTATCAAGCGGAGTGAAAGACAAAGCATCAGAAATGTACCATCATTGTCAAGAGTATAATAATGGTCTGTAGGACAGGTTGAACAGTCAGACCTGGATGACTCAATATTCAAATTTGAATTTTTATGAGACCTGATTGATCTGACCTAATGGCAATAGAATTGGCTTAATATTAGCTTTTTACTTCTCGCAATAACACAGCTAAGAGACTCCTGCTGATCATTGATTGCTTTCTGGTTTGTTTTTAACGAGTGGTCAAAATGACTGACATGGCACTGTTTTTCATTAAGTAAGACTCACCCTCTGGTCTGTACTGGGCAGCGATTGTGACTGTTTGTCCGGCGTTCTTCAGGGCTACCGCAGCCTGCTCATGAGTGGCACCGCGTAGGTCTATTCCATTCACCTAAGAAAGGTACAGCCATTTTTATATCAATAGGATAGTGGTCCGCACACTGTTTAGCACTGAGCTCAGTGTGTCTGCTGAATACTTTAAGAAAAACTCCTGATTAGATGCTCATCTTCAGTGTGACAGGTCAAGGCAGTGCCCAATGTAATACTCACAGACACCAAGCGGTCTCCTTTCCTCAATTCTCCACACAGGTCTGCAGGGCCTCCAGCCAGGATGAAGGAAATAAATATGCCCTCTCCGTCCTCTCCACCCACTATGTTGAAGCCAAGCCCTGTAGAGCCTCGATGCAGCACCACCTTCCTGGGTTCCCTGCATAAGCAAAAAATAAAAACATATCCTTATACATCCACTTATATATAATATATCCATATTGTTCTATAAATGAACATTCCTGTAAGAGTGCAAGGTCAGTGTATATAACTGACCTCTTGGAGGCACTGCTGGTCTAGTTCTACTACACACAGCCACAAAACAACCCTGTGGATAACTTACAATACTGATACTGTAAAATCAAACACCATTTTATCACATCATCTCTTGCCTATTAAATAGGGCATTGCTATAAAAATACAGTGAACACAATGACATCTAGAATGGGCCACATGCTCCTTTCAGGCTGTACTGTATGTTTGATTGTTGCGCTAAACTTCAAATCCTCCTGTGCACCTAAATGGTCAGATTAATAGAA
Organism: Spinibarbus caldwelli; assembly: GCA_039654775.1. Taxonomy (NCBI): domain Eukaryota; kingdom Metazoa; phylum Chordata; class Actinopteri; order Cypriniformes; family Cyprinidae; genus Spinibarbus; species Spinibarbus caldwelli. The sequence goes on from CM077234.1 coordinate 9,598,244, forward strand.
TCGTTTGTTCTGCTGGATTACGACAATCTTGTTTATTCATTTTCTGGCAAGCTGGCTAAGAGGCTTGATGATGCGCTGCGGTTTTTATGAAAATGAACCCACACATGACGTGGATGGGCTAAATTTGGAGCTTATCAAATTGCTAAATCGGCAATGATGTGTCGTTTTGGGTCAGATTTCTCTATCTGTCTAAGTGTCTGGTGTTACATTTGGATAAATGGTATAACCACACGCTTTTTTGGAACCAGTCTGATTTTTGATTGTGCTCTCTTAATTGGGCCAATTCTAAAATTAAAATAGATATAACCTTGTAAAATCATCACATATGTTTCTCAGACATGGATGGCATGCTGAAAGGGGAACTGCCATCTGCCCTCACAATTGACAACTCTCTCAGTGAGGCATTGTAGCTTGGGCCAACTGACCTGAGTAAAAGTAAATAGCAATTTGATACTCCAGTGATCTATATCAAAAAAGTTGAGAGCATCTCATCTACTAAACAGGTCATGATATCATCCTGAACATCACACGTGAGACTCAGAGCACTGACTTGCTCTGGCATCACATTATAAAAATAATCATGAACAGCTTGAAGCTTCCCTTTTGTTGAACTCAAACACTAGGCTTATAAGTACAAGATTAATCCGGTATTCATCTGATGATGATAATAAGTATAGCACAAAATAATGGCAGGAAAACAGCTTTCTATTGAGTTGCGCAAAATAATATACAGCACTATCAATGCAGTCTGGAAAAAAAAAAAAAAGATTATTATGAGCCGTCCCTTTAATTAATCATTGAATAAGACTCACAAACTATTCTTTCATTAAAGATCGGAATTAAATCAGGAAATCTGTATCAATACCCAGCCGTAATAAGGACTATGATCAGTTTTATTAAAACTGTAAAAGAGTAAAACGTTGATCTATACACACAGACAGCATTGCATCGTTTCTCATTGCATTATGGCAAAAAATCTTGAGTATGAGCATCATTGTAGATTTATGTAGACAATTTTTGACAATACCTGGTTACATCATCATCCCCCACTGTGGTTTTCGGGGTTGGGGAGTAGCGTCCGGAATGCACCGGAGGCAGCGACTGGCTCAGATAGCTTGGAGGGCTGATATGGTTTTCCATGTGTTGCGAATAGGCTGGGAAAGAGGAAAACAGGCACAAACATTAAAACAGGTCACAGAAACAAGCCTCAAACACCTTGAACTGCATTACCTAGTTTCAAGATCTCTTTTTACTTAATCCTCCAGACATGCACAATTATATGCTATTCAGTTTGCATCCCTATGAGAAACAGACAGTACACAGACGCTGACAGTAAATGATACCCTGGGATGAGCTTTTAGCACCTGGGCCTCCACTGCGGCTCCGCTTACAAAGATATCCATGTGGGGGAAAGAGACCTGGGGGTCAGGGTGAAACTGAGCCTAAACTATCCTTATTTTACCCGTCTTTGTCTCTCTGTAAAGGTCTCATTTGAAGCAGACAGCTGAGCCCATGAAAAAAGGCTTCCTGGGTATCGGTGCATCATCATACGAGCTCTGTTGACTGGAAGTATGTTCCATACTTGCATAATCACAATAAGATGGTAAAATGGGGAAAATAGGTAGTATAAGTATTGAATGATTTTCCCAACTATCCCAAAGAGCTTTTATGTCTGTTTGTCAGTATTTGCCATCTGCAGTTACTGTTGTAATGTCACCAGTGTGGAATGCATGCTTAAACTGTTGCAATGGTGATATGGTGAAACTTCTCTTATATGGCTCTTATCTTCCCTATAGTGTCCACTTCATGAATCACTGCTCTTACTCGTGATGAGATATGACCTTTTTAGTGGGATGAGAGCAGATATGTGCTCTCAATTCGATTCTCAATTTTTTTTTATTACAATCAGTGAATATTGTTTTAATACAAATGCTACTGATATTTCTAAAAAAAATTACAGTAAACATCAGTTTACAAATGGTGAATTAATAAAAAGAAATTAAGAGCCACAGGCCTGTATTTTAAACCTTTTTTTTGTATAGGGTCCGTTTTTTAAACAATAATAGCGTCATATAAAATGTTTTTCTTAATTTTTTCTGGTAATCAGATGAAGGCATAAAACATTAATTTAATTTATCCTAATCAAATGAAAATTAAACCCTTTTATTTTTTGGCAAACAAAGTGCTGCACAACAGATGTTTACTGTTAAAATTTAAAAAAAGTATTAGTAGTAGTAGTATTATTGTTGTTACATTGAGTCTTAAGACTGCTAAATAGTAATATATATTTCTGACAGTTTCTTCACATTAAACCAAACTTTTATTTTGATGGGTTGCAGCTGAACTTGCAGCTGCGGTGTATGTGATATCATATCACTGATATGACGGTAGTTTTCTCAAATTAAACAGTAAAATGCTAATGAAGTGACTCTCAGAGCAGCTGGAGATGAAATTTGTGTTCATATCGTCATATAGAGAAACAGCAGAAGCTGAAATCACCGCGAGCACCGTCTGCTCTTTAGTATGTGTGTAGTAAACAAAACCGTACATCTGCGCCATCCGCCATTCATTCATTCATTGCAGAAATCATGGCGTCTAATGCGTGATGTCAAATGCTTCCACAGATTTGTAGTATTACTATAGCATTTCACCTGAGCATTGCAAAACACGCATATTGCTTTGTTCTTGGTTCTTGTCAACAGTATCTCCGACATGATAAGCACTGAATGACAGGCTTTCTAACATCGCTCAAGGTAAATAAGAGGGTGACATCTAGTGGAGAAGACTAATGATAAGATTCACATTAATCAAATCTTGTGTTACATATTTGCTGAAATAAATACCGGAGAAGATCGATTCACTGCTTTTGAGAATCGATATCGAATCGACATCAATTAAAAAAACGATTAATCGAAAAATCGATGTTTTTGCTCAGCTCTAATATATATTATATATTATAAATATATATAATATATATAAATCTATAAAATATATAATCAATATGATTACATTCCCCATGAATGAGATGCAAAATGAGTGCTATTAAATTAAACTGAGCTGATTAACAACAGTTATCTTCTTTAGAGCTGCTTTACACAGATAATGGATCTACAATTTGTCCTCTGATATGAGCTCTCTGATGGTTGGGAGATGTATATTTGGGCCCACTGGGCAGAGAGCAGCAGTGGCAATAGCATTCTCTCCTACAGTAATGCACTACAGCCTATAACAGAATGAGAGGCTTAGCTGCAGAAACCTTGTTTTACCCTCAGGCGAAGCAGAGTGGAACAGAGTGACACGATAAAAAAAAAAGCCCAACAGATGGTAAAATGCATGCTTTGTGGCTCTCCGTGGGGACAAAAATATAATCTACTGACATGAACGCTCCCCCTCTGCAATACACTAGCAAAATCAAGCAGATCAGTGTGCTCAAAAAGCATGCTCAAAAAAAAAAAAAAAAAAAAAAAAAAAGAGCAGCACTTGAACACTATCTACAAGCTATAAACAGTGTTATTTCCATTCTGAGTCAGGCTGCTGAATGATTGTGCACACTTAAAATTATTTCTCATTCATTAACTCCGACTCAGGTTCGCTTTCTGAGACCCGTGTACCATCGTTCCACATGCTGCCTTCTATGCATTAAGATATTGCTGCTTGGATTAGCAATACAAACTTGACCATGTGATCCCAGCCATGATTGAATTTGTGATTTGTCTTTCAAGTCAAGTAGAGAAAAGCAACCTTGTCTGCTGGCTCCACCATTATGGTATAGATGAGTCTCAGGAATGAGTCTTCCTGCATCAAAATCAATCCTAACTATCTTCCACATGAACTGCCTTGCTGTCTTTACAAGAATCAGAACTTGAAAGAAACCTCCTAAGTGACTGATTTGAAATGTGCTACAAAAGCAGTGACTCTGTGCATCAAAAAAATATGCATAGGAGAATGTCAATACAACATCAGAACAACACAATACTCTAACAGGCATAAAATATAAAATGAACAATTTGGGTAAAGTAGTTTTTAATTATTTAACTATTTTCTATCAACACTTTTTACCACTGAATGAAACAATGAATGTATGTAATTAATGGTGGGGTTGCCTCTGCAAAGGATACATGTCCTGTCCTAAAGTCGCAATGTAATGGTAGTGACAAACAATTTCTTCCCTATTATGATTCTGAGTAAAACTAATTATCAAAGAAAAAAAGTAGAGCTGGGATGTGGTTCTAACCAACTGTTGTTGATTGAATGAAACCTCATCTGAATGTAAGCTTCTACAAAAAAAACAACAAAAAAAAAAACATATGAATGAATGAATTGCTCCCATAAGATCCATCAAGATACATTCAGAAAATAGACAGCGTCAATTTCCATTTCATGCTGATCAATACCAAAATTTGTTGTCTTATAGAGTCACACTTGAGCATCCATAATGTAAAAATAGGGTAAACGTACCTATTATGCTCACCAAAATCTACATTGAGACATTTTTAGTGCACAAGATATTGGTTTCAGTACAAAAAGTTAAATAAAATATTAATCTCTCACACAAAAATATTTAATTTTATTTTAAATGACAAAAGCACTTCAATTAAGATATACATAATTAAATTCAAAAAGTCTGGCTGTGCTTAATGGGTACATTTTTGTACCCTTTAAGCACATCCCTGTTCCCATTAAGCTCACATCATGTTTTATTAAAAATTCTTGTTTATTTTAAGGAAATTTTTTTAAAGAATAATTGTAAAAAAAAAAAAAAAAAAAAAAAAATGATAACAGAATTTTCATTTCTGGGTGAACTAATCTGTTAAACTGAACAATGCACACAGACATGCTTAATGATTTGTGTTTTGAGTGTGTGTGAAAGAGAGAGACCTGATTAAAGCTAAAGATCCTGCTGGTATTTCTATTGATAGTGACAGTGGCTATGACTACAGGCTGGAAGTGACACACCGTCACTCCAAAGCACCGACAACTGCAAAAGGAAGTGGAAATATTGTCATAATGAGTGTGATAGCAGAGAGTTCCTTGTGTTCTCACACCTTCACACCATCATACACCTACACCTACACAACTAGTCCAGTTCTTTCTCTTCCCTCTTTTTTCTCCCAGTTCTTTCCCTTCCCTCTTTCTTTCTCCCTTTGTTTAATCTCTAATGAACACACATCTTTCTCCCTTTGTTTAATCTCTAATGTTGATTAGTTATATATTCATAATGAAGTGTCATCTAAGCACATTGCAGCATCTATACTAGTCCACGTTCAGCTAAGTAATACATTCAAAAATCAAATAAAACAAACCAATAAAACATTTAATTCATGGGGATGAACACAGAAACTAGCCTCATTATGAAACCTCTTTTTAAATGGATGTCAACTTATCTATAGTCTCTTATGGCTGGAATACACTACACGATTTTTGCCCCGATTTTCCACAGATTTACAGTCTGGAGAAGTTGATGCTAGTTGCCAAAGATCAGAGCCAGTCTGCAGATTTGAGTTGGCAAAATCCATTGAAAATTTATTAACTTAACTTAAAGTGACAACCATCAGTTTATGTAAAGTCTGTTTATGAAGTATTTACATAGACGTTCAATGTAGAAGAGCTTAAAGAGAGCACACTCAGCTTAACTGAAGCAGCAACATTTTTTTTTATATAAATTTCATGTAATATTTATTAAAACGACAGGATTTTTGCTAAATAAATAGTCTAGGTCATGTATTAAGGTCATACATATTTTAATATGAACAACTATTATTAACAATATCTATGAAACTATACTTTTTCTTATTGATGTCACACTGAAGCTGTGTGATTTTCATAGTAGTGTTTAAGCTTAACCTCAAAATAATATGAAATCTTTAAAAATTACAGCACTGTAAAACAACAGACCGGCAATAAACTGTCAATTTAATATTATGGATGTAAACGTACTAGGGCTGGACCAGAATATTCGATTATTCGAATATTCGTTCGGTGGGTTGGCATTCGATTTTGAATTTTGAGATTCGAATATCCTTTTTTCCCCCCTCTCTCTCTCGAACACCTGGTATCCCCTGCGAAACGGTTCTCAACTTGTCCGCCTGGCTGAACATCTGCACCAGCAACAGACCCTTCGCTACTGAAAGACGTTCGTGCTGACCTATAGCATGCATATTTTTCATGAAAAATATTCTATTCTGAGCGCGCTTGCCGCACATTTACATTTGAAATAACGAACTTAAGCGCGCAAAAGACGCGACGTGAACGGACCCTCTGCTGTCACAAGACCGAATGCGATGCATGCGTTTTCTTTCTGTCAACTGTCCCGAGATGCGAGCGAAAGTCTTGGATCAGCGTGCGGTAGCTCTTGTAGTGCAGACGAGATGCGCCCATGTGAACTGAGAGAGTGAAGGAGAGAAGACGCGGTACAGCTGAATCACTCACGTTGTTTCAAATGACTGATTTAATCTGATATTTTGTGTGGAATTTATTTACTCATCAAACCTACATGCTATATTCAATAAATGTTTGCAGGAATTTCCCTCATTATAAACTTGAAAGCTGCGGGAATGAGTAAAACTATGCGATATACACTAATTCAGGACCTGATTAAATATAACTCTATTATACAGAGATTTGTGAAATAAAATTCCATGACTTTTACAAAACGTTTCCAGGCCTGGAAATTGCTGTTATAAAATTACATAGCTTTTCCAGGTTTTTCATGACCGTACGAACCCTATAAAAGCAACTGATGCACGCTTTCAATCACTAAAGATTGGTCCTCTCCCTCCTCTAATCACATGCCGGATCCGTTACCCTGCTTTATTCCAGGACCTCGCAATTTACAAATTAAGCACTGGACTAACTTATTAAAAGTATTGCTCTTAACAGACCTGTGTGTTTTGTATCACTAGTGCAGTGTCCGTTCTCGGAGCATACAGCCCTGGCCGCGTGAGGCGCGCCGCTTCCGGCTCGCGCTGTTCAGTTTATTAAAAGTTTATTAATTCTGACAACCACACCACAAAATGGGCTGATGGCACAACAGCCGGATCAGTGTGCATCGTCCTATATGCTAAATTTAATGGTTTCTTGTGCTAAAAGTCTGTATATTTTTATTTTTGCAAAGGTCCTTGAGGTTATGTAATACGGTGCTAAGTGTATAGTGTGAAGAAACCCAAAATGCTTATAACTAGTGTTAATTTTGTTAACGAAGACTATGACGAAAAATGTTCGCTGACAAGCTTTTTTCCCATGACTAAGACAAGACAAAGACGAGACGATAACAAGGTCAACAAATGATAACTATGACTATATCAACATGCAATTTCGTTGAAATAAGACGAAACTAAAATGTATAATAATAAAAAAAAAAACAAAAAAAACTTTTTTTAAAACACTTTTATTTTCGTCAAAAAAAGGAGACAAAATGTTACTGCAGACTGCTCTACACGCCTCTACTACGCGAGCTTTATTCATGTGTGTGGTTGCCAGATAATAAGAGTTCAAATCCCCGAATCAGAGATCCGCTGTTACATGAATATACTTTCTGCCCGGTGTTTTGCTTATTTTAAGCAATCTGGCAACCATACGCACGCGCTCGCTCCTCATTACGGAAGCGCCGCCGCCGATGACCTGCAAACACCGACAAACACGCTGGAGTTTAGCATCTAAATGAAAGCGTCACTCAGCCGGTCTGTGTTCTGTCATGAGATCTCGACTATATTGTTTGCGACTGTGATTGCTGAATAAATGCACTTACTCAACCACTGTTGTTTTAATAGAGAAACATAGACTATTGCAATTTGGAATTAGTAGAATTACTAGGAATTTCTCTGTTGTAATATTTTTGTTTGTTTTACCCGTTTTCATAGTGTAGACAGAGAGATTGCATAAGTCTTTGGTATTAATTTATATAATAAAAAGCCTATAATAAATCAGTACACTAGATGAGGTCAAATACACCATGTACATGTCCACATTGATTTGTGCTTACTGGTGAAAGTACAATACCTGAAATGCAGAAGTAAATTTCTCAAATGATAACAATCATTAAAATTATAATTTTGAGCAAAAATAATTTTTATTAGTTTAAACATTATACAGAATAACAAAAATGTGACTAAGATTTCACTGACTAAAACCTGACTAAAATGCTCATACATTTCATTGACAAACTTGACTAAACAAAAACAGGACAAGGTTGTCTAAATATGATAATTACTAAAATGTACATTTCAGGAAAACTAAGACTAAATTAAAAATGTTTGCCAAAATTAATACTGCTGTAGCCTATGGTTAATTAATAATAATCTGCTAAAATGTCAAGTTTTCACTGACTAAAACTAGACAAAATACTTCAGGTTTTCTTGGACTAAAACTAGACTAAAATGTTGAGACTTTTAGTCGACTAAAACTTGACTAAAACTAAATAGGATAAGGCTGACTAAATATGATAAAAACTAACAAGGACATGTTACCACGGGACTAAGACGAAGACTAAATTTGAAAATAGCTGACGAAATTAACACTACTTATAACTTGCATTTTGCATAATGAAAATGTGCACCTTGAATTCATTCAGTCATATTTGGTGATCACTAAAGAATCACTAAACAGCTGCCATGAAACCTCACTTCTTGTACAATAAATTTTCATTAAATTCTTTAATTTTATATTATATATATATATATATATATATAATAACTAAATAGGGGCAAAAGTCTGGAAACTTTCTTTTTTCCATACTTTTCCAAACCCCGTAGGAACACTGTATACAGCTAGTCAGCTAACTGTGTTCTGTAGCATCTGCGCTATGTTGCTAAAACTATCTTTTGGATCTAATGTAATTATGTCCCACATCCAAGTTCCAAGATATAATATGCAAAAGTCTGAACATTAATCTCTTAATTATACAATAAGTAGTTAAACTTACCCAAAATAAAGGCTTAAACATCTCAAAAACGCACATTTAAGGGGCTCCTCTTTTGGTGAAAGCTTTTAGACAGCTTTCAAAATGGCTGCCAGACAGTGTGAACACATGGATACCCATATCTCAGTGTGCAATGATCTGATTGACTTGAAATTATAGGAGGTATATAGTAACAAACATATTAATCGGTTAAGACATCAAGTAGGATAATAAATTAATTTTTCTTTTTATAATCTGATCTCAAAAATGGAAGAGTGCTTAATGGGTACGTGAGCGTAATAGGTATGTTTACCCTATACATTCTACTGCAAACTTGCAGATTCAAAGTTTGAAAACTTTTAATTCAGCTAAATGGTCATGCTATGACATATCATCTACTGGACACAAGTTTTTACATGATACAAATTTGCAGGTCAGAGTTCATCAAACCTGAATTCTGTTCTTAGTGATTTTGAACTGATTTCTTTGTCTAGCAGGTCATAAATTGTGACCGATATGGGGTGGTTTTGTCTAATTGCCCCATACACGGGGGGATCAGAGCTAACAGCAGAGTTGTGCAGGCTTTGACTTTGAGACAGGAGTCATCCTTCATCATACTGGGGTACGTGGCAAGCATCCTGTTTAAGGATTAAAAACGAGTGTGTCTTAAGGGAGTTGTGTGGGGCGCATCAAAAGGGGCAGAGAGATCAAGAGCTTTTTATGACGAAAGCGTGTCTGATTTGGTGGTGTGGTGTTGTGTCTGTAAGTGTGTTACTGTGTGTCTGGGGTTAATAGCCTTTGAAGAGCTTAGCAGTGGAGAATGAGGGTGGTTGATTATGTAAATGTACAATAACTTTAAGGTAGCTTTCTTTGACAGACTTGAGCTTACTAGGAAATTATTCTGTCTTCAAAAGTCTAAATGTTGTAGGTCAAAAGCTGTAGTCCCCACAGTACTGGGGGCTTTGAAGCTACAGTACAAAGCTAAAGTCCCTTTCACATGACTTGCGTCAGGCTCACATCTCTCAAAACAAGCATCCTGCAGTGCTTTGACATCCACATGAACAGCACTTCAGATAAGGGCTGTTTAGACATGTTTCATCAGCGAAATTGTTTAATTGTGTTTTTTTTAAATTGTCATTGTCTGACACATTCCTATGAACACCATGTCTATGACATCTATGACAACCATCCTGCCACCACTGTTTTTTCAGTGCTATTAAGATACTTCCAAATGGATGAATGTGGAGAAAGGATAAGCATCTTGAGCGTACTGAGTTCATATTTGCAACTGATGTGTCATAAAACTTAATCTCAAAATGCACAGGATCAGGCCACCAGCTACATAGTAATGAATCATTATTTGTCTGATTATCATTGGCGGGGTTCACCTGGGGTCATCCTGGCTTTTCCATAAGAAGACACATAAATCATGTTGACTGATAACTGAAGGAATGGGTCGCGTTGATTGTAGGGCTGCAACAAACGATTATTTTGATAATCGATTAATCTGATGATTATTAGAACGATTAATCGACTAATCGTCGATTATTTCACTGATTAATCAGTAGACTTTGATTATTCAGCTTTTGCAATTAGTTAAAATATTGCGTTATACATATTCTAACAAATAAATAAAGGTAATCGCTTCAACTTTTGAAAATCATATGTGACCCTGGACCACAAAACCAGTCATAAGGGTAAATTTTTTGAAAGCTGAATAAATAATCTTTCCATTGATGTATGGTTTGTTAGGATAGGACAATATTTGGCTGAGATACAACTATTTGAAAATCTGGAATCTGAGGGTGCAAATGAAGTTGGGTGTCCAAATGAAGTTCTTTGCAATACATATTACTAATCAAAAATTAAGTTTTGATGGAACATGAACATGATCTTTACTTAATATCCTATGATTTTTGGCATAAAAGAAATATTTATAATTTTGACCCATACAATGTATTTTTGGCTATTGCTATAAATATACCTGTGCTACTTAAGACTGGTTTTGTGCTCCAGTGTCACATATGTAATTAATTACAATTATTACACAATAAATTGGTAACACTTTAAAATAAAGTTTCCTTAGTTAACATTAGTTGACTACATAAGTTAACATGATCTAATAATGAACAATACTTCTACAGCATTTATTAATCTTAATGTTAATTTCAGCATTTACGAATGCATTATTAAAATCACAAGTTGTGTTTGTTAACATTAGTTAATGCATTGTGAATTAACATGAACTAACAATGAACGATTGTATTTTTATTAAATAACATTAACAAAGACTAATAGTGTAATAAATGTATTGATCATTCATGTTAGGTAATACATTATAACACCTTACTGTAAAAGCATTACCAATTAATTTATACAAATAGATATATTTGGCACACAAAATGAGATGACAGACAGAAACTCTTTTAATCACAATGTAATTAACTATATGAAAAAATAACTGAATGACACATTCTGCCTAACATCTCCTTTTGTAAGTCGTATGGATAAGAAACAAAATAAAGTTAAGTCATAAGACGCTGTATTTTTTGGTTAAACTATTTTATTCACAACGTATAGTAAGATAATCTCTACCTTAACCGCTCTAGTGCTGTGTCTCTCTTCTTCTCTTGAACTGGATCAGAATTACAGTCTTGCGCTACAGCACCACACTGGTCCAACTGCATTATTGCAGGCTCTTACATTAGGTCATATGAGATCAAACGACTACTCGACAACAGAAATATTTGTCGACAAATTTTTATTGTCGACGTTGTCGATAATGTCGACTAATCATTTCAGCCCTAGTTGATTGACAAGCAAATTAGTCGTCCAACCACTGACTAGTCGATACCTGAGATGGGCAAGCTCTTCTGGATTTCTTTTTTAGTTTTTGATATTTTGGCAGTGTTTTAATTAGCATGTTAATAGCATTTCATGCTTTAGGTGTTAGACAATTTTAGACACTTTGCATAAAGCTGATACTTTAAAGATTATTTTTGGTGTTTTTTTGTTTATTATGATTCGACAGTGGAGAGCAGACAATAAATGAAGTGGGAAAGAGAGGGGGGTGGGATCAGGAAAGGTCCTCGAGCCAGGATTCCAACTCAGAACGCCCGTAACGCAATGGCGATATATCGACACAATGTGCCCAACTAGGCTATTGGCACCAACAAAGATGATACTTTAAACAAATAAAAAACTAATGTCTGAAGAACAAATAATGTTAAAACTAGAAATGTATCCTGTTTCCCTTTATCAAAACAATTGCATAGAGCATTCCTCTCCGACTGCCATAAATATTCTTTTTCCAAAGTTTGCATGCCTGTACCTCTAGACGTTTTAAATATATCTCTATATCCTTTTAAATTATGGTTCTTCGTAAACTTTTCTTTAGTAACCTTCATTTTTAAGGCCCTATATGATTAATTCCCAGAGATATGGGGAGCCCAAGGCAACTCAATGTCCAGATTCTTGAATTTTACCAGTTAAAAAAAAAAATTGTATTATGTTTATAGTCCAGGTGAAATGTGCAAAATTTGAGGTGATATGTTCACTTTTTCATATAAGCATGAAACTTGGTACAATTGTACAGGTTAGGGCCCTCAACATTTTCAGAAATGGAGCCATTGCAAAAACACCTCGTGGTTCCCATGGCGACCATTTTACTTTCCACCACAACCAAATTATGTATTTTGTGTCATATCTCCTGAACCAAACATGATAACACAGAAAAGGTGATGTTTACCCCTGTGTTTAGATGGTCAAGGATTACAATGATACCATATACAAAAACATAAACTGTTCAGGTGATGAGTTGAGAAGGAAATAAGTATCTGAGCATCACAGTATTTACAAAAGTCCATATTATGGCTATCAATTTTTTCTTTCTTTGACAATTAACTATTTTATTCAATAGTACAATAAAAGATTGTTTTAATTAATTAATTATTAATTTGCTATTTATATAGTGCTTTTCTTGGTACTCAAAGTGCTTTACATGAAAAGGGGAATCTCCTCAACCACCACCAATGTGCAGCATCCACCTGGACGATGCGACAGCAGCCATATTGCGCCAGAACGCCCACCACACACCCGCTTAACTAATATTTTATTCAATAGTACAATAAAAGAATGTTTTCAAGAATACAATAATTTATTTCAGAGATATAAAAAAATATATAATTTCATATAAGTGTATTTTTCCTTACCTCTCAGGCAGAGTCGGGTGGACGGTAGAATGTTTCCAATACATTATTGTTCTCTCTCAACAATGCTTTAACATCACACGCAGACGGCAACGCAATCTTGCTAAACTGTGTCCTATCTGCACCTCTTCTGCTGCACCTCTGTCATTTTCTGTGGGTCTCTGGAATTGTCAGTCAGGTGTCAACAAACTTCATTCTGGCCATTGCTTCTCAGTCTACTCTTAGTATCTTGGGCTAGACTGAGACCTGGATTCATCAAGAAGACTCCGCAACCACTCTCTAACAACTTCCCTTTCTCTCTCACCCCCTGTCAGGTTGAAAGGGTACTGGTCTTCTCATTTCTAATAACTGGAACTACTCAACCCACTCTTCCCTATGCAATAAAAATTCTTTTGAGTTTCATGCTATTATGGTAACAGCTCCTGTTAAACTCCATATTGTAATGATTTATCACCTTCCTGGTCAACTGGGCACCTTTATATAGGAGCTGGACGGGCTGCTGTCCTCATTCTCTGTGGATGGCAGTCTACTTGTAGTCTTTGGTGACTTCGAAATCCATCTGGAGAAACCTTCCACTGCATACTTCTACTTCCACTCCTAGATTCATTCGATCTCAAATTGCTTACCACCACAAGCACTAACAAATCAGGCAACCAGCTTGACTTAATTTACACATACAATTGTATCACAGACAACATTTGGTAAAACCTCTAGACATCTCTGTTCATTTCTTTATTACATTTAACCTACATATTACTACCTGTGTGCCAACAATTCCTCTACCAGTTACTTTTAGGCAAAACCTACGCTCCCTTTCACTCCACCATCTTTCCTCTATAGTGTCATCCCCTCACCCACCCATTTCTCATCTCTGGATGTAAATACAGCAACTGACACTTTATGATCCACTTTAACTTCTTGTCAAGACGATATCTGTCTAGACTGGCCAGTGCATACTACACTCCTTTTTAGGGATGCATCGATCCGATACTCAGGATCGGTATCGGCTCCGATACGGTCATTTTCTGCGGATTGGGTATCGGTCAGACGAGACCGATCCAAATCCGATATTGTGCGTATACTATTCTGTTATTGTTGAGCCCCACGAAAGGCACAAAAACATTATAAAGCACCATAAAGTTTTTGTGCACTATATTTCAAGTGTTCTGAAGCTGTTCCATAGTTTAATCTGAGGTACAGATGAATATTTAAGTTGAATATTTATTTAAATTCAAGTTCAGGTAAACTCTTCTCTCTGCTGCGGCTGTCTGTCATCTTCCATTCAGCGTCAAACTGCGTGTCACGTTCGGTTACAACAGTCAAGCTCTCTTCAAGAGCGCACAGGTTTAAAACTGTTAAAAGAAAAGGATCAATAAACTAACGCACAGATTTAACACACTATGCATCAATATCTTTTCCCTTTGTACTCTGAACTTTTCTGTGTGGACTCGGAGGGCTGCATAAGGATGCGCATAAGCGCTTTGTGCCGCTCTGTATTGGAGCCTTTCGTTTTATAATACTTTTGCGCAATGAAAGATTATTAATAATCTTTCTTGTTCCGTCCTATCTATCACGTTGCTGCCTTCACTACTGTGCTATAGATTTAAAAGAAATGTCTTTTAATTTTATAGTATATATTTATATATAAATGCATTTGCTTGTTTTTTTTCATGAATGTATTTTACAACAATACAAAGAGCAATGTGTACCATTTTACCAGATTTAGTCCTACACTTATTCACTTTTATTTGTAAATAAAAATGTTTCACTAGGTTTTATGAAATTATTGTGCACTCATGATTTTTCTAGAGTATCTTTTGCTGGTGAATTATCCACTAACCTAGTTTATAAAAGTATTTTTGTCATAGATTATGATTATATATTTTTCCATTTGTTATTTTTAATTAAAATGAAGTTATCTATATGTAGTATTTTGTGTTTAACACACAAAAGAGTGACGATCAGGTCAACACAGAGAAGTATAGAAATTATACATCGATTAAAAAAAAAAAAACTGCGCTGGTATCGGAATGGATCGGTATCGGCAGATACTCAGAATTTTCGGTATTGGATCGGATCGGTTCTGAAAAAAATGTTATTGTTGCATCCCTACTCCTTTTAACCTAAAAAGTTGCCCCATGCCCTATCTTTACTGTATTTTTGCTGAGCAGTCTTTTAGGTGGCTCACCAATGTACTAGATTTCTCTAATACAAAAAATTAAGTAGGCTTGACCAAAATTTTTGCGGGGAGAAGAATTTATTGAAGATGGTAGTTTAGCAGTTCTTCAATAGCGATGTTAGCATGTCTTCCTTTAAACAATCTTAACCCTTGTATGAATCCTAGCTTCTCCCAAAGTTCTGTCTGTGGGATATAATTTTATACCTGAAGACAAAAGGGCTAGAAACAATACTGTTAAGACCTTCCCACTGGAAATCCTGCAATCCACAAGATGTTCCTGAGGAATGCTGTTCCTTTGTTATTCTAATGGAATGGACCATTTGGTTCACACCTTTATAGACACAGTTACATTATTTCTTTCACAGAATGACCAACTTAACTTTAACCAATCAGGTTTCAGCAGCGGCCATTCAACTGAGATTGCTTTGCTGTCGGTCACTGTAGCCCTGCAGATAGCGAAAGCTGATTCCAAATCATCAGTTCTTATTCTGCTAGATCTATCTGCCACTTTTGAGACTGTGAATCATCAGATTATCCTGTCTACCATCACCAGATCTGCACTCCACTGGTTTGAATCCTTTCTCATGGCACTGGTAGGTCTTTCAGGGTTTCCTGGGGAGGAGAGGTATCCAAAGGACATCAACTGGCCACAGGGTTTCCTCGGGGATCAGTTCTTGGACCCCTCATCTTCTCCATAAACACTACATCACTGAGACCCATCATACAGGCAGATGGTTTCTCCTACCATTGCTATGCTGATGACATACAGCTCTATCATTCATTTCAACCAGACAATCCAATAGTAGCTGTAGCTGTATCTCAGGCTGCCTGGCAAACATCTCGGCATGGATGAAAGAACATCACCTGCAGTTCAACCTGGCAAAGACCGAGCTTCTCGTTTTCCCTGCTACTCCGACTCTACAGCATGATTTCATCATCCTGCTAGGTTCATCAAAAATTATTCTTTGGTGACCGGCTGACCTTCAAGGACCATATTGCAAAGACTGCTCGATTATGCAGGTTTGCATTGCACTACTTCAGGAGGATCAGGCCCTTCCAAACAGAGCATGCTGCACAACTTCTTGCCCAGGCCCTTGTCATTTCTAGGCTGGACTATTGCAATGCTCTTCTAGCTGGATGTCCATCATGCGCAATCAAGCCTCGAAAAAAATTTCAGAATGCAGCGGCACGGCTGGTCTTCAAAGAGCCCAAAATGGCTCACTTCACATCTCTCTTTATCTCCCTGACTACCGATTGCGGCGCGCATCAAGTTCAAGACAATGATGTTTGCGTACAGAACAGCCACAGGCTCAGCACCCTCCTACTTCCTCCTCACTCTTACGAATCTACATCCCCTCCAGAAGCCTGAGATCTGTAAGCTGTAAACGATGCCTTGTGGTAACATCACAGAGAGGCATTTTCGTTCACCTTTTCTGGCTGTTGAAATGATCTTCCCACAATCGCAGTACTTAACAGAACATCCGACACGTTATCTGACAGCAACACTAATTGAATCCCATACTCAAACCATTTGACAAAAACTGGGACACGAACCTGCACCTGCATTAAATCTCCTACATGAGGTAGACAAAACTCATTTATTAAAACTTTCATTCAAATTGTGAATAGATTAAATACAGAAAGCAATCAAAGAGTGTTCCCTTTAATATAATCACTACAGCTGTCAATCAGTGGCAGCGTGATTGGCTACATTGCTCAGCGTGTACTGGACTGAGTCGAAATAGTCTTGGTTATTGGACCCGCAACCCGCCCGTGCTTGTCACCATCTGGCCACACTGCACCCTACACATAAATAATATTCCACATCATATATTAGCGATTCACCTGCGTGTACCCGCCCGCATGGAGGACTCTGGCTTCCCCCTTGTGGACAACATAATAGACAACTCTGGCCCCAGAGAGTGCTTGTAAATTAAGTTTACATGAAATATGTTTGAAATTTCATTCTGCATCTTCTGTAATTGTAATCCTTTTCATAAAGTCACTGAATTAACCGTTCTTGAGAGAGAACAAGAATGTATTGGAAACACACTACCGCCTACCTGACTCTGCCTGAGAGGTAAGGAAAAATACACTTACCTGAGATGATTTTTTTTTTTATATCTCTGAAATATATGATAGTATTCTTGAAAACAATCTTTTAATGTATTATTGAATAAAATATTAGTTAATTATCAAAGAAAGAAAAAATTAATAGCAATAATTTGGACTTTTGTAAATGCTGTGATACTGTGATGCTCAGATATTGTGATTTCCTTCTCACATTGCTGATTTCACCATTAACTCGTCACCGGAACAGTTTATGTTGCTGTATATGATTTCAATGTATTCCTTGACCATCAAAACATAGGGGTAGACATCACCTTTTCTGTGTTATCATGTTTGGTTCATGAGATATGACACAAAATACATAATTTGGTTATGGCGGAAAGTAAAAGGGTCGCCATGGCAACCACAAGGTATTTTTGCGATGGCTCCATTTCTGAAAATGTTTAGGGCTGCAAACTATACAAGTGTACCAAGTTTCATGCTTTTATGAAAAAGTGAACATTATTTTCACATATCACCTGGACTATTACAAAAAACGTATTTTCAGACTGTTCACATTTAGCATTGTCTACTTTTGATTGGATCAACAAAAACGCATCTTGATACCAGATGTAAAGAGGGCCTCTGGTTCCTAAGAAACTTTTATTTTGGAATCCTCATAATGCACTATATGGATAAGAAATAATAGGATCTCAGTGTAGCTTCATGTCCAAATTGTTGAATTTCACCCATTTTCAATGGTCAAAAAATAACAACAGTAACCTAGTGTTTTGGAACGTATAGTGTGACACATCAGATTAATAACCAGGATTAATAAAGCGTGAAACAAAATAAGATTAGCAGGGGTTTAAAATGACTTAGTGTTAATTATTTCAAATGTGAGATCTCTTAATGTTTCAAAGTTTCAAGTACTATTCCACCAAATATGCCCCTTAGCAGTGGATACTACTTAATTTATGACTATGCTTCACGTTATAAAAATAGGAAATTCTAATACTTAACCCATGTGAGGAAAATTTTGGTTTATTGATGTGAATACAATGTGTGGGGAGAGCAATCACACTCATCTAGGATGTGAAATTTGTTTTGAAAGTAGTTATGATAAGGCATATTTGAATTAACAAACTTCCTTCTTCCAAATATACAAATATATTTAGATATAGAATCTTATGAATGACTACTGAGATCAAGTTAATGAGCCGCAATTTGACCATTTCAATTTAGTTTATGCACTCAGACATGTTCTATGCAACTGTTTTGATAGAGGGGAACAAGCTACAATTCTAGTTTCAAAATTATTTTTTCATTCCCCTTTAAATACAATAAGTATCAGCTGTATACAAAGTGACCCACATTTGGTTTTTAACCATTAAAAATGGCTAATATTTAATAACTGGGACATGGAGCTGCATTGTGATCCCCATATCTCTGGGACTGAACCATAAAGGGAAGGAAGAACCATAATCTAAAATCATATTGAGATGATTTTAGTTGAGAACCACTAGTTTAGCTGTTTACAAGTATGCATTCTATGTAAATGCCCCCTGAGAAACACATCCAGTTGGGCTGTCTTAAAAACACTTCCACAGAGGCAGATAGATCACAACCCTCAGCATTACTGAGTCATTAGTGCCTTGTTTAAGGGCAGGAAGACACAAGGAGGGGCATTTGTGCGGCAGTGCCTTCACCTCTCCCACACAACGTAAGCTTTAATGGCTGCGAGGGTGGCACGTTCAGACAAGAGCAATCGATAGTAGTTTAGTCCTCTCCTCTGTGGCTTATTAGTGCTCCTGCTGGCAAGGCTACGAACAGAGCACAGATCAATACGACCACTGCTAGGCATGGGCTTCACATACTGCAACAGTCTGTACAAGTAAAACACTTTATCTTACCCCCCATACTCTCCCCCCATGTGGAACTCACAATTGGTGATGTCAGGAGGGGCAAAACTGTCATTCATGAAGACACTATTGGGTTTTGCCACTTTCAAGTAGACCACGTCTGGGGTATTTTTCAAGGCAGTCACGGCATGCTCATGGGTAACTTCCTCCAGGCAGGAGCTATTCACCTATACCACACACCAAAACACACACAGACATTAATCTATTTAACAAGCACAGAGTCATCAACAACAGGCAATAGACTTTTTCCTTACAGCAAGAAGTTTGTCTCCTATCTGCAACCTCCCATCTTTGTGTGCAGCTCCACCTTCAATAATCTTAGTGACGTAGATGCTATTGTCCCCCGGGATGTGCTGATTCCCAACACCCCCTGCTATACTGAACCCCAGACCTGGCACAAACCAAGATACAGACAAAAACAAAACATTATTTGGTGGTGACAGCAAAACTTAGATTTAGCTGCATATCTCCTAAAACATCTTAACATACAAAAAAAAAAAAAAAAAAAAACTAGACATCATAAGAAAAATTAACAGCAGCTAAATAATCAACACTATCTGCCATAATGAACATTCACACACATCAACAAAAAATGCTATCCTGTAATCTTTTGAATTGAATTTGAATAAACAAAAAAGAGAGAGATAAGCTGAAAACTGAGTCAGGCCCAGTACTAAAACAAACTTGTAGCCAATCAGCAGTAAGTGTCTACTCATGATGCAGAGGAGAGAGCGCTCAGTGCACAGGACAGACATTAGCCAAGCTAAGCGATGACAGAAAGATAGAAATGGCGGATAAAAAACAAAAGAGGGAAACGTGCTTTATTTCACAGAACTAATCATTGCCTGGGTTGTGTATGTGTGAGGCGGAGCTATCAAAATAGGGGCGAGACCCTTTTGGGATAGGGGCGTGTTTGTTTAGGTGATTTCAAATATCAACATTGGCTACCAGAAATCACTTACCCCACCTTTAATGTCTTTGCAGTGTTGTGGAAACGCTGTGGCTGGCCTTAAAAGAGCCCTGTTGCGAAGTGTGTGTGTGTGTGTGTGTATATGTGTGTGTGTGTGTGTGTATATATATATATATATATATATATATATATATATATATATATATATATATACACACACACACACACACACACACACACACAGTGCTACTTGAAAGTTTGTGAACCCTTTAGAATTTTCTATATTTCTGCATAAATATGATCAGAATTTCATACAAGTTCTGAATGTAGACAAAGAGAACCGAATCAAACAAGTCAGAGAAAAATATATTCTTTGTCATTTATTTATTTATTGAGAAAAATGATCCAGTGTTACATATCTGTGTGTTGCAAAGGTATGTGAATCTTTGCTTTCCGTATCTGGTGTGACCCACTATTGCTGCAGTAACTGAAGGTAAAGTTTGTAAATGCTGATCAGTCCTGCACAATAACATGTAGGAGTTTTAGCCCATTCCATAGTGCACAACCACTTAAACTGCGACGTTGGTGGGTTTCCTCCAATGAACTGCTTGCTTAGGTCCTTCCACAACATTTTAATTGGATTAAGGTCTGGACTTTAACTCAGCCATTCCAAAACATTAACTTTGTTCTTCTTTAACCATTCTTTGGTAGAATGACGTGTGCTTGGGGTTGTTGTCTTGCTGCATGACCCACGTTTTCTTGAGACTCTGTTCTTAAACAGATATCCTGACGTTTTCCTTTAGAATTTGCTGGTATAATTCAGAATTCATTGTTCCATCAATGATGGCAGGCTGTCCTGGCCAAGATGCAGCAAAACAGCCCCAAGTCATGATACTACCACCACCATGTTTCACAGATGGGATAAGATTCTTAAGCTGGAATGCAGTGTGTTCTTTTCTCCAAACATAACAGCTTCTCGTTTAAACCAATAAGTTCTATTTTGGTTTCATCCATCCATTAAACCTTTCTCAAATAGTCATCTGGCTTGTCCACATGATCTTTAGCAAGCACTTTTCTTTTTGGAGAACAGTGGCTTTCTTGCAACTCTGCCATGCACACCATGGTTGCTCAGTGTTCTCCTGATGGTGGGCTCATGAACATTAACATTAGCCAATGTGAGAAAGGCCTTTAGTTGCATAGAAGTTACCCTGGGAACTTTTGCAGCCTCGCAGACTATTACAAGTTCTGCTTTGGAGTGATCTTTGTTGGTCGACCACTTCTCAGGAAGGTAACAGTGGTCTTGAATTTCCTCCATTTGTGCACAATCTGTCTGACTGTGGATTTGTGGAGTCCAAACTCTTTAGAGATGCTTTTGTAACCTTTTCTAGCCTGATGAGCAACATCAACTCTTTTTCCGAGGTCCTCAGTAATCTCCTTTGTTCGTGACATGATTCACTTCCACAAACATGATCAGACTTTGATAGATCCCTGTTCTTTGAATAAAACAGGTCACGTACTAACATTTGATAGTCATTGCACTGACTGAAAACACCTCTGCACAGATGGACTCTAATTTCACCTTTAACTGCTAATCCAAGAGATTCACATACTTTTGCCACTCACAGATATGCAATATTGAATCATTTTCCTGAATAAATAAATGACAAAGAAAATATTTTTGTTTCATTTGTTTGATTGGGTTCTCTTTGTCTACTTTCAGGACTTGTGTGAAAATCTGATTATGTTTTGGGTCATATTTATGCAGAAATATAGAAAATTCTAAAAGGTTCACAAACTTTCCAGCAGCACTGCATATATATTAAGGCCCTTACTGATGCTGACTGCAGCCCAATAACCATAAGATGACATCTGCAAGAGAAGGGCTTAAAGAACAGAAAATGTCTTCAAAGGCCACGTCTCCTCCCATGATACAAAATTGCCCGTTTGGAACTTGCAAGGGAGCACCAAACATGGGACATTGAAAGCCGGAAGAAAGTTTTATTCCCTGATGAGAAAAAATTTATCAAGGAGATTGCACTGGAGATGTTTTCTATGCGGCACAGTGGAGGAGGCTCCATCATGATCTGGGGTGCATTTTCCTTCAGTGGGATAATGGAGCTTTGGGTTGTGCAGGGATGTCAAACGGCGGCTGGCTATGTGGACATGTTGCAGCGGGCATCCCTCTTGACTGAGGGCCCTCGTCTGTGCGGTAATGACTGGGTCTTTCAACAGGACAACACTAGAGTTCACAACAACCGCCTGATGAAGGACTTCTTCCAGGAGAACAACGCCGCTCTTTTGGACCATCCTGCGTGTTCCCCTGATCTTTTTTGGTTCTACCACTTGACTTTTTTGTCCCATAACTCTCAGGTTCTTTTAAGAAATTTAAAATGATTGTCTTACTGCGTCTAACCTCGGCAGCGATGGTGCGTTGCACGCACACTTGTTTGTGCGGCTCAACAATCCTGCCATGTTCAAAGACAGAAAGACTTTGCCTTTGCCACCAGGAGGTCATGACAGTGTGACTGCCTGAAGGACAATGACATGAAGCCATATTTCTGCGCAGATTTGAACTTTTTAAGGCTATGGTCTTAAACTTTTGATCACCTGATGATCAGCCTGTTTGAGTTTAAATGCAGTTTTCAATAAATTGCCTATTCTCTATTTTTTGTCTCTTGCTCCTGTTTCTTCTTTTGGCATTTTGAAGCAGTACTTACAACCTGGTTATGATTCACCAGCGCAAAATGCGAATACTTGTAATGTTTCCCCTGGTCTTAAGATTTTGGTCAGGAGTGTGTGTGTGTGTGTGTGTGTGTGTGTGTGTGTGTGTGTGTATATATATATATATATATATATATATATATATATATATATATATACACACACACACACACACATACATACATGCATACATATGCACAAAAAAATGCAACAGGGCTAACCATAGAAATAGTATTTTTTATGGTCTATGGTCTCCAGATATAGCGTGACTTTAACAATCATACACTCTTAACTCCGATCAGATATTAATCCCAAGAAATGATTTAGCAGCACTCTTGTTTTCTCGGTGTAATGCAGGGAAGGATTAGACGTTAAAAATGTCAAATTTGGTTGGTTTTGGTTGAAACTGTTCTTCACCATGCTATTCATCTTTTTTAATAGAGCAAGAGCCACATTTATAACTTTATACGTAGAGCCTAGTCAAGCCAATTGTGAAAGTTTTTGTTGTGAAAATTGTTGTGTTCACTTTGAGGTGACTGTAAAGATTTGTAGTGTTTCCACTGTGTTGCCACTTGAAATTTATGTTTCACATATAACTTCAGTCTGCATGTGGTCATCTCTTTTAAAACCAAAATACTACCATATCTTTGAGGTGCTTCTTCATTTGTACTAAATCGTCGGCAGGAGCTGTGGGTGCCTCGGGCTGCCTCATCTTATCAGATTAGCTCGCTATGAAAGCATCGTGGCTTGTTGATGTCTTTCATCAGAGCACGCGCACATATCCCAACTAACATCCGCATGCCAGATGCTATATTATCCACACCGACTTAAAACTTTAACCATACATAACTTTTCAAAGTATTAAATCACTCATTCATTGCAAACCACTGCAATATGCATACCGGTATATGCACATTTGTAATATTTCAATAATTTCGATATATTGTGCAGCCCTACTCACATTTGTTCTGTATGTTCTCGTTATACAGATTAGGGCTGGGCGGTACATCGAGATTGTACAATATATCGATATATTCTTTATAAGCGATAAGGTATGAGGCAATACCGTTTATATCGATATACAGCAGTTTGATACAAGCGTATAATCCAATTTGTTCTAAACATTTGACAAGCTTTATATTAAGGGCTTTAAAAAGAAACTCGTAAGATATAGTATAGTTTATAGTTTTGTATAGTTTAAAGCGGCTCGCCCCGTCAGATGCTCTGACAGAATGGCTGCGTGTGAAGCGGGATTTATACTTTCTCCCGGCTCCGCTTTGCAAGCCTCTGCTGACTGCGTGTGCACCTTCCCAAACAGACGAGGCTTGTCGTGTTCGCCATTGTACTAGTTTTTGAAACGACAGGGGATGACGAGGAGTAATTGTCCTCTAAAACCATCGGGAATCACCGGTGAGAAGTCGGCATGTTCCAGTACAAGACTTCTCGCGTCATGAATGAGTTGATGAATTAATAATTTCTTTATGAAGTGATTAAAATAATCTTAAGCTTTTGAGGCTGACAGAGACTCTTTTTGAGCTGTTTAATGTGTTTGAGATGTGCTGTTTTCCTTAATGCATAACTTACATTTTACAGGTATATTCTCCGTCTTTAAATGTGAGAAAGTCATGGAAATATTTCCATTTTGCTGTCAGGAGTGCACGAGCCTTCTTCTTTGCTAATCTCCGCTAAACTTCACAGACTTCAGTGAACGAGCGTGCCAAACAGACAAAGCGCAATGAAATAGGAGTGCAATAATTCTGACTAAAATATATATTTCGCTGAAATATTTGTAGTTGGACAATATGATATATGTAGAATTTTAAACCTACAAGTAAGTAGGTAGTAAGTAGTAAGTAAGCATTTCTATGATAGCAATAACTGTAAAGTGACTGTAATGGGGTAATCAAAATAGCCTAATACAAGTCTGTGCTTATGTTCTTATTTATTTTCATTTTTAGTTTAGTGAATTTACCTTCTGCTGTAAAAACATTATTTTTGTTTTTAGATTGTAATGTCACAATGTTAGAATGAAATGTGATTTTGACCCTTTTTGTGCATAATATATATATAGGCTTACATTGTTACATTCACTTTATTAGTTTTCATAACCTTTAATATGTATTGTTTCATTGGGCAACATTTGGCGGTATGTAAAATATATACATGTATATTAAATACAGAGTTTTTTTTAAAATCCAGACACAAAAACGAAAATACCGGAGATATATACCGTATATCACAAATCGGCCAAAAATATTGAGATATGAATTTTTGCCCATATCGCCCAGCCCTAATGCAGATCATAAATATTTACATTCAAACTAACCTAACATTTAGAATTGGTATGACTTTTAAAATCCCAGGTACACTGTCAAATGTCAAAAGCGACATCAATGAAAAATCAACAGCGATAATGAGTTGGCTGGTGTTACTTTACCTTTGGGTCCTTTGATAAGCTTGATCTCCATGACTTTCTCTGATGCAGACTTTCTCCTCCTGACATACAGTCTCACCAGCGACCCCGCTTCTTTCAATGCCTCCACAGCCTTACTGTGAGTCACATCCCGAACATCAACCTCATTCACTCGCAGAATCACATCATTCACCCTGCGTGGAGTAAAGCACAGGTCAAACATGCACAAGCAACAATGCAGTGTGCGGACATATCAATCTCATTTAACTGCACAGTGTACACACCATTCAAGAATCATGAAGTGATCTGACACTGAGGGTGTTACATCTTTGTTACATTGTACAACAAAAAGTTGTTTTACAAGTTCAGCTAACAAAAAACAAAGGTAAAACTGTTCATCGACAGCAAATTCTAGAGATTAATATTAGTGATGCACCAAAATTTCAGCAACCAAATATATTCTGAAAAATTCTCCACAATTTTGGTGCATTACTAGTATAAAAATAGGATAGGAGAAGTTACATACTCTTCAATGTTCAAGCAAAAGGGCTGGGCGCACATGAACAGTTGAACTCTTCCTCTTTACTACTACTTACAGCAAAAAAAAAAAAAAAACTTGAATATCAGGGATGGATCATATTATGGATGATCATAAATCTGTCCAGGATCCTAGAGCCAGTAAGTCTGAAGCTACGTAACCAACCAACTCTTTCACAGCTTAAACAAAGAATCCCAAGGAAGAAAACTGTCAAATCTGGGAGGGTCAAAGAGATAAAACATCATGACCATCATGAGTAAAATCATGAATTAAGGTTTCGCTAGATTGGTTTCCCCCACCCAGGACAGAGAACAGACTCAGAATCCTAAGACCTTTTTGACCTCTTCCTCAAAGAACTGAATTCTTCAGCACTCACAGAACAGCACAGAGACTGCCTTTACATATAATGAATGCATCAATCAAATCATCCTAAAACGATGCTAAAAATGATGCAGATACTACGACCATTAAACATTTTAAAATCTTGCCGGTACTTGTTTTTCTTCAGCAGGGTAAGTACCGATGGTACCGAAGGTAGCGACTAGCGAGGCTGCAATTCTTGCCAAACTGACAGGGGCAGGCAGAGCATACGCCTGAAGTGTTTCAGTCGGTTCCTCAAAGGGTAAAGAAAAAGAAAAACATCTACAAGGCAAGCAAACAGAAAAACTACATGTGGAAGATGGTGACAATATATGAATTAGATTGTGTGAGATTTAAATGACAGCGTGCAGCTCTGAAAACACGAGCACTGCGCATGATCATGCACACACTGACTGTCTGATAGCTTACAGTTTGTTCATTTGTTGTGTATCCGGAATATCCTTATTAACATTATTGGCTAATATTACTGGTTTAAATAATTGTTGTTTATGTTAATGGTTTAAAAAAATATTTTCGGTCTTCCAGTATGTCAGTGCATTTAAACTAATGCTTGCATTCAGAGTATAGGTGTGTGTGTGTGTGTGTGTGCGTGTGTGTGTGTGCGTGCAAGTGTGTGCGTGTGTTATTTGAAGGCCATTATTGTTATTTTTCCCGTGGTATCGTGTATTGTGTACTTTTAATGGTATCGGTACCAACTACTAGATTTTTGGTATCGTGACATCCCTATACCATTGCATACTTCATATCACATATGTAACCCAAACATTTGAAGTGACACATTGATCATGTTTTAATCACTCATTGTTTAAGTTCTTTTGAATAACTATTGAATAGTTTATAGGTTTATACACTATATTGCCAAAAGTATTGGGTCACCCCCTTCTAATGAACAGGTTTGACTACTTTAGTCATTTCCATGAGTACAAATCTTAATGTTTAAGCATATAATGATATTCTAGGGAATTGTGTGCTTCTAATTTTAAAGCAACGGTTTGGACAGGAACCTTTTCTATTCTAACATGACAATGCCTCTGTGTATAAGGCAAGGTTAAAAAAGAAATGATTGATTTAGTCAGTGTGGAAGAACTTTACTGGTCTGCAGAAAGCCAAGTCCTAATCCAAGCTGAAAACCTCTGGTGTGACTTTAAATGCAGATCTTGAGCCAAAAACTCATCACCAAATAACTATGAGTGCAAATAACTATGAGTTAGCCATAACTATCAGTTCTGCAACTGAAATTAATATCACAGAAAAGCCATTCAGACAGAAAAACTCTGTCTGCTAAATATGTATTATATTACATATTCATCATTTATTTACTTAACCTGTTAAGCCATTTATGATCTTTGCTAATAAAGGAAAACTATTTTACACATTTACATGACCACGCATGTTGTCGTCTGATTAAGCATAATTGGTTTAAAATGTGCATGTAATTGCACTCATTGTGGCCTGTAACGCTATCAAAACATTGCTGTTTGAGCATCCAGACCAGTCTGACAGCAACACTGACTTCAACACAGAATCTTAGCACCTTCACACAAGAATAGAGAACTGACCTAGACTACAATTCATTTGTCAGTGACAGCTCTTAAGGTCATTGCACATTGAGTCCGAAATTTTCGTATGAAATTTTCGCACGTTAAAAACTAAATACGACCTCACGTTGTGTCAATCACGTTTACACACTGCCTCCGAAACATTCGTCCGTCATTAAAAAAAAAAATTTAAAAAAATCAGATCAGGTTTGTTTTTCTGCGTTTTCGCATCCGTAGCATGCATTTTGATAGGAAAGGATGAGGAATTTGAAAAAAACAGAAAAACGCACGAAAATTTTGGACTCAGTGTGCAATGACCCTTACAGGGCACGAAAAATTAAAAAAAACTATAAAAGTCATCAAGCCTATTGAAACAAACTAAAGTTATACATCACATGGTCTGTAAGTGTCCCAAAATCTTTATGACCTACAATCATTAACTCTCTCTCTCACACAATTTAATACACAAATAATGCAAACAGCCGATGATAGGGCTCTTTATATTCTCCCTCTCTCTGTGTGTGTGTAGAGCTGTCAGTGTGATGCTGTCAGGACCTCAGTAGTGCTGCTTTAATGAGCCTCTGACAGCACTGAGACACTGGAGGGCTCTATCACTTAGTAACACCAATTCAAAACAGGACAAATCCATCCTAACACAAACAACAATGCATGAAGAGGAAATCTATTACTATGCTCAATGGTCAATACAATTCAATCTCATATTGAAATCTCATATCTTGCAATGAAGTCACATTTAAATTGAAGCAATTTAAATGTGACTTCAATGAAGTCACATTTAAATTTTTTCTAGATGTCATTGCATTAGATTACATAACATTATCATACTATTTAGAGTATGAACAGCAACAGGAAAAGATCAGGAAACAGATGAGAACCGGAGCATTACCGCAATCTCCCGTCCTGAGCGGCAGCACCCCCTGGAATGACTTTGGTGATGAAAATGCTGGGGTCTTCACCAATGTGAGGGTTATCTGTGCCACCGGCGATACTGAAGCCCAGGCCTGAATTTCCCTAAACAGCAGGTGAAAGAAAAGCTGAGTCTGGGTTACAGTCAGGAAGAACATCAATTAAAACACAATGCTTTAGATAATGACTATTTGAGCATACAGCAGGTTCAAATTCAACTGGAAATGTGATATGGCAAATGGCAGTGTCCTTTCTGTATTTGAATTCACAATTACAAAATTAAAACTCAAATAAATGATTTCAATGCATTGCAAAATGTGTCATACTTCATTTATTAAGGCAATAATTATAAAATCTAAGAAATAATCAATATAACTGTTGGTAGGTTTAAAATAAATGCTATAAAATAGAGTGCTACAGCTTGTTCTGCTCTGTCAGCTAGCTTCATATCGATTTGCATTGGTTTTACTGATTAGTTGTCGCAGCCCTAGACAGAGAAATAGCTCTTTCCACAGTTAGAGTCAACCCACAGTCACTTACAATGCACTGAGCAACATTTGTAATAGTACTAATACAACTGTAATTATCTGAGTATCTTTTACAGTGCTAATCAAAACACATTTAGGTGAATGCTCTTATAAAGTGAATTTTCAGGCAACACATACTAATTACTACAAGCCAACATGCAAGACAAAGAGCACGAAGAAATGATGCACAGACTATAAAACACCTTTAGTCTTCAGTTGCGGATTGCAATGAGTTATTGCAAATACATTACTGCAAATAAGAAGCAGGCTTTACGCTGAGCTGACAACAGCTTGTGGAGGAGCATTGTTTATTTATGCAGAGTTAATAAATGTGCACTATAGAGCAGTGCTGAACTGGGTCACAAAAAGGCTGATGGGGGGGGGGGGGGGGGGGGGGGGGGGGGGCTTAGGCAGAGACAGGGATTAAGACTTGACTGTGGAAGGCAAGATGGTGCTCTTTTTTCCTCCCTGGTAAGTCTGTAAAGATAGAGTGAGCTGGTTAGGCAGAAGAGTGTTTCTCATGCTTTCTCAAGCGCTGACAGCTCTGATGTGTTGCATTTTAATTGACAGCCTTTGAGCTGGTAAATGGAGTCGCTGCAGAGGAGTATTTAAAAATTTGGCTGTGTGGCTGCTTGTATTTTAGCAATGGGTCAGTGTTATACACAAGCTGTTCAGAGGAAAAATAACAGAGAGATCTGTGAAAATACTGAAAAGATTCAGATACACACTGCTAAGCTCTAATCTGCAGTTTATTATTGCCCTGTAGGCAAAGAAAATTGTCATTAGTCAATACTAAATCAAATTTTGACTCTCCATTTCATGACCCCCTTAAAGAAATAAATCTGTCTTTGTAATATTATTTTAAAATGAATGCTGTCATGCAGTTTTTGCCATTTAAGCCATAAACTCCTCTCTCTTCCAGCAATCTGTAATAATGGCTACTTTTCACAATCCAATTCATTTCCAATGAATAAAATAAAGTCTCTGCCTATAGACGGTTTCAACGGCAACAATATAAACAAACGTTACTGCGCATGCGCGCTTTTGTGGCCCAAACTTAACTTCCGGTAGACTTCTGCAAAGAATCAATAACAACAGCACCCCTCTAGAATAGATTAGTTCTGGTAACAAGCAAAATATGTTTTCTGCGTAAATCAGACAGTCTTATTGAAAATGCAAATTCATTCTCTGCCAGCAGGAGGTGCTTTTGGAGCGGCAGAGATAGAGGCTTCCCTGGTAACGGCTGTACACAAAGCAGCGTTGAGCTCACAAACACTGCTTTATCAGGTATTACAGGCAAGATGAAATGAAAACGACATCGAAAATTTTCTGAAGACAGTTAATTTCCTTATACAGTGATATAAAAACACCCGTGCTGCATTTTGATTTTGAAACGTGATTTTGAAATGCAGTGCTCATGTTTATTCAACGAAGTCAAAGCCTTTTGGAAAATCTAATGTTATTTTTGGTGGTCAGTTTTGATATTGGCAGACCGCCACAAATAAATCAATGTATGGGAAACATTACATCCCACAGCACAACAAATTGAGCCCAACTTCAGTTGAGACATCACCTTAACTTTAACTGCATTTGTCATCGGCGCCACTAGCCAGACCGATAAACAAACACAGACTGGAAGTTAACTTCGGGCCAGGCGCATGCGCCCGATGAAACAGTTTATACTTCACAGAAAATCCCTTTTCACTTGGAAAAACATCACATTTTGTCAGTAAAATGAATAGTGGCGTATCTGCCCCCAATCATGCCTGCAGATGATCCTGTCATAAGTACTATGTCTTAGTGGCCTATAGGAACTATAGGAAATCTTAGAGAACAAAAGAAAGAACAGAACAGCAGCACTTGTCATTCCACTCACCCTTTCCAGTGTAATCTCCTCATACTCAAAGTCAGCCTCAGTACCATTAACCTGTGAACAAAACAACACGTCAGAGACTATTTACATATTTTAATACTCAACAATTTATTATCTTTAGCAGAAAAATGAATGAGTGTAGTAGACTTTCGCATGTTGGGTATATAGAAAAGCAATGAGATACGGTGTCAATTCAGGTAAAACTTAAATGCAAACAGACCAACTAAACTCTAGTCTAGTGCATAGGCAGCTGACTCATCATCACTCGTCTTATAGCACTCTGTTTCTTTCACACACAGGAGGAGAAAGTCTTACATACCACAAAAATGCCACACAACATGTAAATTATTCTTTGTTGTTCTTTTTCCTGTCAAAAGAACTGAGCTCATTTGTAATTATTCAGCCTTTAAGAACAAGAACAAACAACTGCCAGTTCCTTCCAAGAATAATGAGCAAGTGGCAATTTCATTGACTAGCACCCACCTATTATTGCCACCAGGGCTTCACATTAACTTTTTTGCTCACTGGCCACTTTGGCTAGCCGTTTTCCAAATTTACTAGCCATTCAGCATTTTCACTGGCCACAATTTTGTTGTTGGGAAATTACATTTTATATGACTTAATACCGCATACAAAAATGTATTTAAATTGATTTCCAGGTCATTTTTGACCTATTTAAAGGGCATTTTTCCCTAAACGTATTAAATGTATGTATCATCTTTCATATCAAATTCTAACATTTTATTAATAATTTCACTTAATATAATAAGATAATATAGGGCTGTTACCAATCATATGAAATCAGTATCTACAAAATTTATCTTTCCACTGCAGAAGAAACAGAAGTGATTGGAGCGGAATTCAGTTGCATTTACACAGACAGTTCAATGTAGCTGAAATATAGCACGAATGCATTTACACTGCATGCAAAATTATTACAGCATAAATAATGTGAGCTCGGTGTCTTAAAATATATATATTTTTTAATATACAAAAATGAAATGTTGGAAAAAATGCAAAGATAGGCTACTATAAAAGAAAACCGCCATTAATCTTAATTAATGAGTCATTGAACCATGCCTTCAAACGATTCGTTCAGACAGCTGATTCATTCAAGAATAAAGAAAGTGCCTGTCCTTATGAATGGACCACTGAATCATTGACTCAAATGATTCAAAATTCAAAAACGTGAATCATTCATTAACAAACCCCGCTGTGTGTTGCTCAGACATGCGCGACTGTTCTGCTGTAATCTTTGTTTGGAACTATTTTCATTAACCAAATGGAGCAAAAACATTCAACGTTGACAATATATCCTGTATATGTATATATATATATATATATATATATATATATATATATATACACACACACACACATACATATATACACACACACACACACACACATACATATACATATAGACTGTATAGATAAATATATCAAATTCAAATATTGAACTAAAATGTAGCTATATTAACTACTCGTTTAAATGTCAAATTTGCAATCGTGGTTTTCAGGGAACTTCCCCCTCTTGGTCGTGTCATGTTGCTTAACTAGGCTGTATGTTATAAATATAAAAACTAAGTTACATTTTTATGATTCTTCTGTGTGCAGTTGCGTTCATTTGTTTTGATTTCTCCACGAGATTCTCTCACATAGACAGGCTGCGTGAGCTTGCTGTTACTGATTATCCATTATCAATCACCGTTTACACCGAATGTAATAAAATCAGAACCATTCTCGCCAAAATTTCCTGCAATTAGATGTTTTAATTAGATTAGTTGTCCGGTCGGGCAAGTAAAATTCTCTTCTTTCACTTGTCTCTTCAAAAAATCTACTTGTCCCGGACAAGTATTACTATCGAGCTCTTTTACTGTAGCCTATAAAATTCAACCCGCCAGAGTGGCTAGTGGGAGTGACTGTGTTACCCGCCACAGCTGAAATCCACTCGCATTTGGCAGGCTGGCAGGTGTTAATGTCAAGTCCTGATTGCCACATTTTGATTTCAGAAAATCGGTTTAAGCGAACACAGACAAAGTGATTAATATATCTTAAGCCAGCAGCTCATCACACCTGTGCACATTTTATAATGTTATTAGTTGTAGTAGTATTATCATATCAGTATTTTTTTTTTACAGAAAATCTGAATGACCAACAATGTATGAAGCACCACCACTAGTCCATAATTTAGTCCATAAAGTTCTGTTTAATATGACAAATATGCAATCATTTTTATTCAAACATGGTTGCCAGGTTTCAGTTCTAATTGCAAGTTTTAGCATATAAAATACTCGAATGACTGATATTTTGTAAAAATGATAGCTTATAATTGAAGTTATGCTTTCAGATCATGTAAAAATTAATGTATCTTTGTAAAAAGCTGTGGCTGATTTGTTTTGGAATGTATATAGTCTGGCGAGTAAACTAAAATAAACATGCACAATTATATATCCAATATCTGCCAATATATATACATTTAAAAACAATCCCTAACATCAACCAGAAATCAGTGAAGCAGTTAATATATTTTTAAATATATTATAAAAATATTCAATAAAATATATTTTAAATATAACTGCTAAAAATATGGGACCAAAAATTATTCAGACACTTTGACCTGACCATGTTTTGCTTGCGTGTTTTTTTCTTTAATTGCTAATGCAAACTTTTTACACCACAGACTGAACAAAATTAAGCATTGCTTGATAACTGGTTGACCTAAATTGGTATTATCTAATTGTGTACTTAAATTTAACAGCTGACAGCTATTCAACCCAATTAATTTGTGAGACAGTCTAACAGAAGGATGGCATTTTTAAGATGAATTTCTTCTGACACAGTTTAATAATAATTTTGATAGATAGATAGATAGATAGATAGATAGATAGATAGATAGATAGATAGATAGATAGAAAGAAAGATAGATAGACAGACAGACAGATCTTTGTAAGTACGTGTGACTGATGAGATTGTCGAACCAGAGAGCTATTAAATGAAATCGGTGACATGGCTGGCTAACAGCAGACACTGAAACATAAGAATAAACCTATTAAACTGCCCCGAAAAGCAGATGATGAGCAGCTGAGACCCGTACAAGCAAACGCAGCTAAAACTCATAAAGTCGTCCATCAGAATGCAAATACAGCTAACAATATTAACCTTGATGGGATTTGTTTAGTGCAATTCTGTTAAATCTGACATCATGATGTGTTGTAGTACCATGTGATTTATCTTTTATTGGTGTCCAGAACACCATGAGCCCAGAGACTGAAATGTACACTGAGTTTTTATATGCTTTAAGGTAAGGTAGGTATGCTGAGTTTTTATATGCTTTCAGGTAAGGTAGGTGTGCTATAAATGAATAGTGCTCACAAACTGCTGTTGATTGTTGTTGTTAGAACCAAACTTTAAGTCGCTTTCTAAGCTCTGTAATAAATTCTCCTTTGATTTAAACCTTTATGACACGAAACAATAAAAAAGACAAAGACAACCATTAAACTGCAGTGTCTATCCAATGGTGGTGTAATATGTGACTGCAGTCAAAGCAATTTTCCAGAATAACTCAGCTTTGATTATGTAATGCATAGAGGGATTGGGCCTACGTATTCATTAGCACTGTAGCAGGCTGTGTCTGGTTTGGTCTCTATGGACAGTGCCACACTGCCGGAGTCCTGAACATAGAACTAATGAGCAAGGACATCCACTCAGTGATTTCTACTAATTTATAATTAGTAGTTTTGCAGATGGTATATTTTTCAGTATATTTAGTACTTAAAATAACTGTCTGTACAATGTACACCTTTTGGGTTAGCATGTGTATATAGTATATTACATAACTATACAGTAAATACCGAGCATGAAATCAGCATATTAAAAAGATTTCTGAAGGATCATGTAACACTGACAAATAGAGCAATGACTGTTGGGAATTCAGCTTTGCCATCACAGGAATAAATTCTATTTTTAAATATACTGAAATAACAAATAATATTGAAAAAATAACAAATCTTAATGACCCCAAACCTTTGAACGATAGTGAATATTTTACTTTGAATTTGCCATTTAATTTTTTGACAAGGTGCAGATTCCTTCTGGTAACTAATAAATCTAAAAAAATATTCTAAATAAATATTCAACACATTATCACAACAAATTCAATAAATTCAGAGACAGAGTCATTAGCCTTAATTAATTCTCATCTTAACTGAGCCACAGCAATACTGCCCACATACATAATATAGTTTCCTCTAAATAAGCCAACCTAAAAACATTATTCTCACCCCGCTTGCCTTCACAACATAATTTCCACATGATTCAATTACAGTCCCCAATCACATAAGACAAAACGGTGGCGAGTCCCGTGATAGTCCCTTATGCTACCCAGAACCTAGAGCACTGCTGATACAGCACAAAGGCTGAAGTGAGGGTTGACTGTGTGGTGCTTGATAAAAACAGACGTAGTGCTCCTGAGTGGCACAATCAAGACTACTGACCTCGCTACTCCACAGGCAGACTCAAGGGAAATGAAGCGGAAAACAAACCCAAGAGATGTCATTTCACTACAGTGCTGAATGAACACCACCCTTGACTAATGGGCCTCACAAATTATATTCCAGACTCTACGCTAACATGAGGTCCAGAGGTACCCTGGTACAAGCAGTGCAGTGAAAAACATGACTGAATCTTGCCAACATGTGTTTAAAATGTTGACTTCCTTAATGAACATTTACAATAATTTCCATGCTTAAAGCACGTAAGATACCAGTGAACATTATCCCATTTCTGACTTAATTGTCTTTCAACAAAATGAAAATTTACTTGGACTCTGAAGCGACTTTCTGCTCAAGTCACCTACGCCACATTGGCTACTGGATAATAGAATCCAATGCCTAAATAGGTACACTGTAAGAAACAAATGTGCAAAAATTGTACTTTTAGGGGTACAACAGTTTGTCACTAGGGCAGTGCCCTTAATGGGACAGCTCTGTATCTTATTTACCCTTAAAAGGTGCATATTGGTAACCTTGAGTAGTAATATGTACTCTTAAGGACGTAAATAGGGTACTACTATAAAACAATAGAAAGTTATTTTAAATTCTAATCATATTTCACAATATTACTATAAAATAAGGAACTACTAAGATACCACTACAAAAAGGTTATTAGCTCTCTTTGTAGTACTTTGACGTCATACACCGATCAGTCTGTGCAGCTTCAAGTCATAGACACTTGTTGTATTTAGGCATCACATTCTATCCTCCATTCTGGCATATGATGCCTACTTTTCTCAATCCAGTTCCAAAGATATAAAGTGCCACCTATATATGTTTTTCTTGTTAAATATGCAGTTTCACTTGAAAATACATGACATTACATAAGTAAAAAGAAAATGCCATTTCATGCTGAATTCAAACTGCCACAAAGCAAATCTCACCCTATTGCACATTTTTCTGTTTGCATCACCTAAAGTAACTTGACAATAACAGCTATAAAAATGAAACAAATAGAACTATGTGGCATGCTGCTCTGAGGGAATTCAGAATTCCAAAATATAAAAATTAAAAAAGTGTAAACAAGTGAAAAGGACACTTACATATGGAGCTGAATCCAAGCTCTCTGTATTTACCACGACAGGGGGAGGATTTGCCTGCAAAAGAAAACAGTCCAGTTAAGGCATGGATTTCAGCACATTTCCCGTTCCATCCATTTCCATTCCGTTCATTGTGTTTAGCAGATAAGGTAACTAGAAAAAGCCATGTTAAGCATCATTCTATATAGCAAAGGTATGTTCACTTACTCTCCTCATGACGTTACATATACCATCACTGGCACTCACACCAGATTAACACAGCGCTGCCAGCATACATACGTACATGGCATTTTATACTGCAGAACATGCAATACTGAAGCATGAATGCTATTACGAGCCAAAAGTAGCCTAAAATTAAATCCACTCTCTCTCGCTTGCTTGCTCAATCTCTCTGTCTCTCTTTCTGTGGGGCTTTCCACTTCCTTCGGCTGGTTGACACGCAGATGCTATTAGTCAAGGGGAGCCATGGTACTTTACCCGACTCTGGGGCTGATAATCCTTCAGGCCCATCAACAAGCAGTGGAATGGCAGGGATCAAGAAAAATGACCAACAGGAACAGAGCAAAAAAATAAGGGAGGGAG
Organism: Spinibarbus caldwelli; assembly: GCA_039654775.1. Lineage (NCBI taxonomy): Eukaryota > Metazoa > Chordata > Actinopteri > Cypriniformes > Cyprinidae > Spinibarbus > Spinibarbus caldwelli. The sequence continues at coordinate 9,635,501 of CM077234.1, forward strand.
GGGGTGTAGAGAGAAAATAGAGAAAGAAAAAAAAAAGACCTGTGACGTTGATGAAGAGATGACAGCGGGCTCCGCAGGGACAGTGGAGATTGGGATCACAGGGATTATGAGAGTGGAGGGTGGGACAGCATCTGTCTGCTGAACAATAGCATGGAAAGGGAGAGGTCAGGTCACATATACATACACAACAACATATCGCACAGCACTGCATTGGAATCACCATGGGGGATGGGTGCAAGTGGGTGTCTGTATGAGTGTGTGAGCAAGATTGAAGTTTGTGATTATTGGAGAATGGAAGGAGAGAATGGAAATGAGCATGTGAATGATAATGAGACCATAATCCACATAGCTGCACAATACAGTTATGAAAACAAACTGACCGCATATATCTGTGGCTAGACTGTGCAATGCAACTTCCACACAGAGGTCGCGTTAACCGAAAATTCTCCGTCATTGACAGTTTTTTGTTTTTTTTTTTAGCAGTGACGGAAAAATCTGAAGGCAGTCTGTCACTTTGACAGATTACACTGAGGGTGATCTATTGTAATTTATAACTGTAATTCCCACCCCTGTCCAGTTGGTGATGAGTGCACTCCAGTGTGGCAGCAGAGCACGGGATCATCAGCTCCAGAACAAAAATAAAACTCTCAAGTCTTTGCTCTAGGGTATATGTCGAACGTCACCTGACCAAACCCGGAAAACAGGTCTCATCGTTTCCACTTGTCGGAGAACGTATTAAGAGCAGTATTAAATAATGGCGATATCAATGAACTTTTAAGGTAATCAGTTAAATTAGCTAGCTGTTTTTATTGTTGACGTTTTATTCGACTTTTATATATAAATGTTATTGAAAAGAATAAAAGTAAAAAACTTTTATATATCAATCCACATATGTGATGGACATTGGTTATGATTATCTTTAGTGTCTACTTTGAAGGCATCTTGAGTAAAACAACTTCATATTTAACGATTTGCAAAATGCGTGAACCGGAAGCAACGAGACCTGGTTAGCAGAATACGGAAGTCTGTTGCACATAACCCCTATTCTTTTGATTTACGTACAGGCGAGTACACACTAGTAAAGCGATCAGTTCATTTCAGTTCAGTTAAAGATGATCAGTTCATTTCCGCTGCGCTTGATCTGAGGTGTCTACAGCAATCTATCACGCCACATTAAAGAGCGACAAAACGGTAATTATTGCTTGAATTTCCTAATAAAACGGACAGAGTCTTTGTTTCATATCAAAAGTAACAACGCACAAAGCTTAGCCTATTGCGATTTATTGGATGGGAGGCGCAATCACTGATGTAGGCGCAATATATGTACTGTGCATTCATCAAATGAAAACAGCATCGATTGGGATTTAAGAATAGATATTGGTTCATAAAAATGATAAATCTATTAAAATAAAGAAATCTTTTTTTTTTTTTTTACCCAGCACTAGCATATTTTGTTGTTTTTAGTGGCCTCTGTTGTCACTGCGGGTGTGGTGTTGAACATGAAAAGTGACGCAGTCTCTGTTTATCTGTTCTCATTATCATAAAAAAAATGCATAAGCCTATATGCTCGTCCTCTACGCTCATTATTAAAAATGAAAACGTGTACAAAATAAAAGCAATTAAATGTGTTGTTATAATTGAAAATTAAAATGAAATTAAAATGACGGGTATTAATAGATTATGATGGAATTTTTACGACCCTCTCTGTCAAAATGACGGACAATGTTAAAGTCTAACGCAACCTCTGCTTCCACAGTATATCATTCATGTTACTGTCAGTATTTTTCCATGGCTGTCTTTGTGAAAGCTACATGGGTCTCTAGAAACTGCTTTCTTGCACAGTCTGCAGTGCTAGTGAGCAGCACCACAAACGCTCCTGACATGCAGATTCACTCTAGTGCTTTTTATAGTTTTATAGACTCTTTTTTTTTTTTTTTTTAGAGTTTTTATAATTACATATTCATATTTTTCAGCTTGTTACAAATTTGTAAAGAAAAAGATTGTATCAAGTAAAATATTTTAACAAAAAAATATTTTTATGAAGAAAAATTGCAAAGAAAAAGGGATAGTTCACCCAATTATCCATCCATTCCACCAAAATTTTCACGCTTCAGAAATTTCATGAAGACACTGTACAAGTAACCCATATGAACTGAGAGATTTAGGGTGCTTTCATACCTGCCTCATTTAGTTCGTTTGAATCGCACTAGAGTTCGTTTCCCCCTTTGGTGCGGACATTTTGAGCAGGTGTGAATACAGCAATCACACTCTGGTGTGGACCAAACAACTGTACCGAGACCCAGCTGAAGAGGTGGTCTCGGTCCGCTTCCAAACGAACTCTGGTGCGGTTGAACGGATGAACCAATGAATGGAAGACCTTAAGCACACGTGTGGTTTTGTTTACAATTTTTGGTTCACTTTTAGTGTGAAAGTGTGAAAGCGAACCGCACCAAAAAAAAAAAAAAACATTCTATTTGGTCTGAACCAAAGCAAGTGAACTATCGGACTTTCCTGGTGTGAATACGCCCTTAATCCCAGTTTACGTCCACTGAAGAGACACAATTACTTTATATGATGAAACGAGCTGGCTTGACACACAAGAACTAATGAGGTTTCTCATGTGTAATGCAAATGTAGCTGAGCTGCAACTGACCATCTTTGATGTGTTCTTCTATGTATGTGCGTTGATTGATGATATGTGAATAAAAGCAAAAAAAAGTTTTGTTTCAAAGATAAACAGAAGTATTACAGGTTAGAGTAATTGATAACAGAAGAATTTTCATTTTTGTGTAAATTATCCCTTTTAATGCTGAGCCACGGGGTACTTTGCTATGGAACCTTCTAGTCCTACATAGATGCAGATGAAGTTGCAGGTCTGGAACCTACTCTATGCAACCGTAAAAACTTCTAGTAATATAAGCCGAACCCAACTCATTAACACAATGCAAACATGCTTTGCATTCTCATAGTTACAACAGCAGCAATTAGCATCAATTTCCTTTTTAGGTCAACTATTGTCTTGGCAGAAGAAGTTTTAAAGAGTTAAAGTCCTTGCACACTGAGTCCGAAATTTTCGTATGCGTTTTTCATATTTGTTATCCTAAAAATTCGTCACACACAGAAAACTTGCACACTGAGTCTGATGCATATTAATCCGTTGTGAAAAAATTCACAAAACAGTACTAAATGGAGTCTTCAAGCAGTGAGGATGATTTTGTTGCCCTCTCGCTTCTTAAGAGAAAAAGAAAGGAAATATTGGGTCCATCCAATCCTGAGATATAGAGAGGAAGGAGAGTTCCCCTCCTTATTAAGGAGCAGCGGGATTATCACGGGTGATTCAAAGTTTACTTCAGGATGTCAGTGGCTCAGTTTGATGCTTTGCTAGTGATACAAGAGCCACATATTAAAAAGACTACCAATTTCTGTGAACTCAGTGTGCAAGGATCTTAACAGTGCTTTGTACTGCGAGACGAAGTGGATGAACTTGACAATCGCCATTCTGGATTTTGGCGTTCGCTTGTACGGTGGCTCTGAATTGTCAAAACACCTCTCAAAATACTTGCTACGGATGCGAAAAATGCAGAAAATAAAACCCAATCCAAATTTTTTATGAAGGACAAAACTTTCGGAGGCAGTGTGTAAACGTGATTGACACAGCATGAGGTCGTATTTATTTTTCAACGTGTGAAAATTTCGGACGAGAATTTCGGACTCGGTGTGCAATGACCTTTAGTTAAAAGTTAGTTAATCTGTAAATATATTCATAGTGAGCAGAATACTGGCACGGACATTTGATGTCAACTCTAATGCCACCTTGAGTATTGAGGTTTGTTAACACCACAGTACCAGAGGACTGGTAGGTTAAGTAGGTTACAAGGGGCATTTGCTTGCTAAGCGGCTGCATTTGTGTATTTGCATAAGTTTGTGGAGTGTTACTGAGACTGTTATTGAGACTTGTTTTCTGAGCTGTGTGATGACAAGCAGAGGGATGAACTTTCTCTACATATTCATGGGTGAGAAAACACACATTGTAACACTATGATGGCAGAAGTCCACGCCACACTCTGACATCCAGCCTGGGGAATGGCTTGGAGGAGTTTGGCTTTCTCTGACACAACACTCTCACACCACAGGCGATACTCAGCCAATGATGTACAATATGCAGAGATTTCACAATTAACTCTCCATCTAGAAAGAAAGCTTGAAAGTATTTCACTCAGCCAAGCAATGAAGTGTGGCCATACAGGATTTATATGTGCCTTTTTTAATTCTCAGTAAAATACACTGACATTTTACCACAGAAAACAGCTTGAACTGGCTCAATGAATCCCTCTGGACAGATCTGAAACAGTGATTCCATTTTATGCAGAATAACAACATCTAAGTATGTGATTGTTCAGGAGTAACTCCTCTAGTGCTTGGACAGGTATGTTGATATTTAATCAGAGGAATCATGCCCGTTCAAACTATGGGGACACATACCCCCTCAGATTTTTGAGCCAAGTGGATTTTGAATGCATCTTTCAATAAATAAATAAATAAATATTATTTTACATTTCATAATTAAGTTTTCCGATTATTGCAATGATCTATAATATTTTAAAACATTCTTAATAAGTTTTAATAGTTTCATAGTCACAAATACAGTTATTGACAAAAAGTAGGCCTATAGCTACAATTGACTGAGCAGCATTTTAACAATAAATGTAATGTGTATGAATGATTCTCTGAAATCTGAGACATCCCAGTTAGGCTACCTTCACACTGTCAGTTTTTGGGATTGACAACCGCATTTTCTTTACAGGTGTGAGTCTCAAAATGTCTCGTTCACACAGCAGCTTACAGTTGTGTTTAGAATACTGTCTGTATGAATGAGCAACGGGAGTCAAGCCTGTATTCCTTACCAGTAACCATAGCGACAGTGACCAAAGTAAAATCAAAGATGGCGACGTCCATAAAACTGAAAGTCATCACTTTCTGACACGCCAAGAGTCCAATAGAGCTGCGAGTTCATCCGTAAAATCATCATTAACCGACAGCAGCTTTTAAATTTGGGTGGAGAGCGGAGCATTTGAATCGCGCGCAGAACACAAAACTGATGGGATCTAAAACTTTCAGATGACACAGCTCATTTCTCCGTCACTGTAAGTTATCAAAATCACACATGAAAACTCATAACACATGGTAGACGCGCGTTTGTGCAGCAGAGCGGCTCTCTCAAGCGCTGTATGACGTGACAGACAACTAGCTGTCCAGTCCTTTACCGTTCAAACAGCGCGTGTTTTCCGAGAATGCGGTTGTGAGTCTTTAAAATTTACAGGTGTGAGTTCAGTTACAGAATGCAGTTGTCACGCCCATAAATAACCGTACTGTGTGTGAACATAACCGTATTAAGGACTCAAATACAGGACTGACAACCGTATTCTGCTGCTGTGTGAACGTGGCCTTAGTCAACCAATATGCATTTACATAATTACATTTTATTACACACACTACAGTACAAATGTTTGGTCAGTAAGCCTTTTTTCTGAAAAAAAAAAACTAAGTTTTTCATTTAGCAAGGAAGCATTAAATTGATATATATAGAACTTTATCAAGGAATTAGGAAAATGTTTTGAAAATTACGCAGCACAACTGTTTTGAACAATAATAAATGTTACTTCAGCACTAAATCATCATATTAGAATGACTTCTGAAGGATCATAAGACAAAAACGGTAATGGCTGCTGAAAATTCAACATTTCCATCACCAGAATAAATTACATTTTAAAATATATTAAAATAGAAAAGTTATTTCAAATTGTAATATTTCACAATACTTCTGTTTTTATTGCAGTCTTATTTCATAAGAAACTTCTTTCACAAAAATCTTATCGACCCCAAATTTTTTATCTGTAGTGTATAAAAACACACATACATTGGGTTTACTTGATTTTAGACGATACTGATGGCACTTTAAATGTTTTGGTGCTTAAACCCCAAACATACGGTCTGCACAGAAACTAAAATTAGAGCTTGTCAATAGCATTGACTGGCGTCCCACTTAAACGTTCCTCTATAGACCTTTAATTGTGGGATTAATTGCTCTAAATGATTTTAACATGGAACAAACAACACATTAGCAGATAAAAAGCTTGGCATCGACCTGACAATAACTGACATTCGAAAAGGAAAAAAGATGAATATGTAATACACAACAATCCAATATGCTAAGACAATATAAGGAATGCAGGACTGGAAAACCACAAAGAAATGCAGTAACAAAACAGAGGCACTCTGAGACACTAATGTGATGACAAACACCACGTCCAGTATTGTCGATGAAAGACAGACACTAATGAGCGAAAATATCCATTGGAAGACCACAATTTCCACACAACCAGTGAAAGAGATATGTCTGAGTCATTAAGATCAACAAAAATGTGACAGAGCACACCAGTCATGAGTCTAAAGGAGGAACCCAATTTAATAACATCAAGATGCAAAAAGCATCCTGAGCCAATGATCAAAGAATGTCTAAACGCGAAGCTGCTCCTTTCTCTGGTCTATCTTACCTTATCAAATGACACAGAGGGCCAAAGAGAAAACCTCTCGCCGGGTCCGCTCACTTTGGCCGTGCTCTTAGTGGGGCTCTTCTTCACACTGTCACGCAGATTGAGAAACTTAGTCCTGGTCTTTCCTATGTTTAATGGCAGGGTGCAAGAGTTGTAGCAGATAGGTTGGATGGAGCCCTCCTGGGTCACCATCTGCTGGAGATGCGTTTGCTTGAGGATGGAGGTGGACGGCGGGTTCTGCCTGAGGTTGACTCGGACATGAGAAGCATTCCTCCTCTCAGAGCTGTCCGCTCTCTGGCATCCGTACTCATGGCTGGAGTAGAAGGTCGTCATAGTCGGCACGTGAGCTAAATGTGAGGAGACTGCGTTGAATTTTAGGACAACCAGGTCGATGGTGCTTCTGTATTTTGGTGCAGTGCCTTGGCAACAAACGAAAGGAGGGAAATTCAGCCCAGGCTCTCACACGTTTGTGTGCACGATGATCCTCTTGCGCTCTCTGTATCTCTCTCATTCACCCATCCTTTCATCTCTTTGCATTCTCATGCCAATTAGAGAGCACCAATGGGCAAAGGCATCAGGCGCGGAGTGGCTTTTTCCTGGCATGAATAATCAATGCTGAGCTCCGATTCACATACAAACCCAGCCTGCTGAAACAGCGCCAATACACAGAGCAACTGTAACCTAGTGTGAGGGGGATCCATATAGTAAACAGCTCTTCACCTACATAATTAATAATATCTGACCTCCCTGCGTTCCTTGAGTCAGCGTGACGTTTAAGGGGGATCTTTTCTGTGTTGTTGTATGAGACCATAGTCAGGTTGAATTAGATATTCTATATCATTTAATTAATCTGAATAGATTTTGATGTTTGAAATTTATTCTTGTTCAATCAGGGTCCCTTAATAAGAAAAGATATCATATAAAGCACCACACAAACTAATGCATATTGCATATGACCACTTTTGTGACAGATGGCTTACCATAATGTATAGATGCAAAGGATCTTTTCTTTGGGAATATTATGAATAGATAAATGGCCTAGAATAGCTGCGTTGACATGACAACTCATACTGATTGGATTGGAGGCTGATTTTATAAGTGGATTTGAATTGATGAGTGTGAGTGCACCAAGCTGTTAACAACCACTGCTTCAGCATTTAGAGTAGTAAGCATGTCAGCTGGGATGAGCTTGAATACAATGAGCAGTGCATTTTAATAATGTAATATTACAGTGCCAAGCACAAAGCATTAGATTTCAGAACGAAGAAGAGAGAATCAGTCTATTCATTCATAATTTGAAAAGCGCTGCTTTTAACCCTTTGAATGCTTCAAAAACATATTAAAATAATAGTAAGATGGTAATATTAATAATAATTCTATGGCTCTCTGTAGACCGTTTTAACCAACTTCTAGTTATAGGTGCAGCTGAGAGGTTTTAATCCAAAACTGCAAAGATGTAGTCAGGATTTGGATCAACTGTACAATGCAGTTCTAGTGCCATCTACTGGCCACACAACCAACAAAAAGTTCTAGGACAAATTTTGCTTTGATGATCACAACTATCTACAGATAATACCAACACCTGTACATTTTAAACAGAACATACAAAGTACAGAAAGTATACAGTTTCCCATATGCTAGAATCATGATTTTGTTAGGAATCACCTCAGATGACCCAGCACTAGAGTGAACATCACCAAGCAATCAATTTAGCTTAAAGATCAAACCTATTTTAGAAACATTATTTTTTTTTATACTGTGACTTTATAATATAGTAATGAAACTCACTGTCTGAACAATGATTTTTCCTTTTATATAAATACTTTAAACATCATACTGTTATCACTTAATGATTTATTTCTATGAATAATTACTTAAAAACTACGTTTTTGAATTACAGTAATGACAATGAGATTTTTTTTTTTTTTTACTTTTTTACTCATAACTTATTACTACTACTATTGCTGCTACTACTATTATAGTGAGATTCACAAGTCAATTTTAATTGTAAAATGTTTTACACAATACTTAGTTTCAAAGTACTTTATTGAGAAATTATGTTCACAATAATTGTCTACATTTAAAATAAAAAATAGAACTGGGCTATAGTTTGGCAAAGATAAACAATAAAGCAATTGAAATTTGCTATATTTAGCGTTTATTATTTTATGTGAGTGTGCTGTATGCATGCAGATAAATTGGACATACTTGTAGTTGTATTTTGGTAAGATATTTGTTCATGTGTTATATCACCATCTGAGGGATTACGAAATCTTCTGTTCAATTTATAACAATTTGTTGTAGTGACAATCCTAATAATTATTTGGTGATGATGTGTATCACTGTCACAGGTAATAATATACATATAAATTACAATATTTAAGATTCTAGTCATATTGTCCACCCCTAAGAAGTTCAACTGAAAAGTTATTTGAAATTGATTAATGACTTACTTGAAGGCCATGCTATAATATTTACACGTTTTAGAGACTTATCTGTTCCTTTTAGACTGTATAAGGGGGATTCGACTGTTCATTTATCTCTCTGACCTTCAGCTGAAGTGCTGCTATTATATCAAGTCATATTCAGCTGACTACAATTACGAAGGAACAAGAGTTTAGGCAAGAAATTCTGCTACCACATGTAGTGGCATTATCTGTGCATATTAGCATATGCGCTGATCACACAGTATAAGGTAAAGCTCACTGATTAAGAACAATTATTAGGATAGCTAATCATACAGCTTGTCATCTGACAACTAACTTTCTCCGTTTTCAGCCTCATTTGCTTCAAAGTCACTGTTATACCGCAGAGCTCAGACTTGAATCCATGCAATGAAACTAAGTAGTTTGATATTCAAGTATTTTTAAGAATTTTTAGAATTAAAAAATATGCAAAACACAAAAACTGCTAGCTCAACTGTAACAACCATGACTGAAAACCGTAGACTGGCAGTAAACCCTGAAATGCACATGCGTAGCAAGCAAGTTAATTTGATAGAGAGAACTTGTCATTGCCAGATATGAGTTGAAAGCTAACATTATCACTTGAAGTCTGTGTCCCATGGCACAGGAACTTACCTGACTTGTCCTTGATACGATGCAATCAGTAAAGGTATTGAGCCGGGTGAGGGTAGCGAGAACACGGCGCCAACGGGACGGTGTCTGTTTTGCAGTTTCCTCAGAGGAACTACGTATGGACCACTGTCTGAGCTTGGGTCCAGATGAGCCACCATGGGCCGAACTGGTGCTGCTGCCTCGACTTCCCCTGGAGTACAGCGTGTTTCCACCGAAGATGTAGTTCATCACTGCAAATGCACTATGGATGCACGCCAGTCACTTCTCAGGAGTGTGTTGATGATAAAGACAGGAAAACAAATCTAGCCAAAGTCTAACAGCTTTTCCAAACAACTTCCTTAATTATGAGCGTGGCTTCCTGTGCCAAACATATCGGGGGATTTCATCAGGACAGGCCTCAAGTGTGCTGTGCAGTCATGACCCTAGATACTCCATTCCGCCCAAGACTTACTCCGCGAAACAGCAACAACCTTCCAACCCTGCTTCGATTCAGATGCACCAGAGAGAATGAAGAAAAGAGAAGAAAGAAAAATATTCTACACAAAGCTAGCTGCTGTTTTTTAGCCTCAAGATGCCGATCAGTCGCTGGACAAATTACGAGTTGGCACTACTTTGTTCCACTGAAACCATCTGTGCAATTCAAAGAGCTTCCAAGATAGTAAATTTAAAGGCCATCAGATGATTAACAGCTGCCTGTCCAAGTCCAATTGGGAATGTCACTCTGCCCAACCAACAATGCTTCAGAGTGTCAAAAAATGAGGCCAAGTGAAAACTGGACCCAAACATGCTTCATTCTGCAATGACATTCAATCTCCAGTCTTCCAAGAAGGCTTTCCCATATTATCAAAAGTCTAGAAGTTTTTGTCAATAACTGAAAAAACACAGAAAGGTATGAAGTATTCTCCAGGTCCGGCTTACCATTTCATGTGGATGCAGTGCCTGACCTTTAACAGTGGCACTCAGAAGATACCTCTTCCATACAACAGCTTCGTAGATGTGCCACAGGTGCCGGATGAGTTGGCTGATTTTGTCACCAGGCTCTGCCTCCACTCCCTTGGGAGCTTAAAGCCATGGCAACTGCTCGCACATCTAAGAGAGCCAGCCGGATTTCCCGTGCAGGCTCCGGTCCCCTGTCTTGCACCAGAAGCCACAGTAAACATGCTCCTCGGCTTCATCTGTTGACATATTCATTAGTGCACTAGAGCCTACAGCAGGGACTGGATGGTACGAAAACATTATCATTCGCATGTCAACACCATGCTGGCTTGAGCACTGTGATAGTCGTGCATGCCTCCATGTAATCAGATAAAGCCCTTTGCACATAAACACCAGTGAATTAAACTGAAGAATTGGCTTGTCAGGATTTAGCTTTAACTATTGATCTAGAGGGTAAGATGGCATCCCAAACAACAATGCTAAAGCTCCTCCCTCTGAAAAGATTGCCAATAGATATGGCAGGACATCAATAATACATTCCAAATTACCTCTGAATACACTGTGTGCATGTTTAATGAGATGCCAGCAAAACCCATTTAGAGTCGCCTCTCAGAACCAAGCCTGTCACCTTGCTAATTGACATTTAGACCAGCACGACACAGCACTGAGCAGCACGGAAAATCCACATCAGCAGTAGTAGCGGATGGATCTGACCAGGTTAACATGTTAAGAGTAAAAGAATGAGATAACAAAAAATGTGTTGGTGCAACTGTAACAGCTACTGCACGAAGGTACCGACTCTTTCTACAGCTACAATGGGCAACTAACATTGGATATCAGTTTTCAAATCTTCCATAGGCCACACAATGGAACACAAATTAGGCTGGCTATTGACAGGGTCAGACTGCTGGTCAGCTTCTCAACAGATGTTGAAAGCAGGGTCAGGATCCATAGATGTTGTCTTGGCTATTCCTGTCACCACCTTTTCTCTTGATTCGGTGTCTGATAAAAGCCTGTTCTGTTCGGGAAACATGAACGAACTGCTGCTAATGACAACCTTGGCCACAACTGTGACCCATGAAATTTATTTTATCAAAAAAGAAACTCAATCCATAATTAACAGGTTCCCAACTCAAATAAATGCACTGTCTAATGTAGTTCCTTGAAGAGCAGAAATATATTGAAGAGCAATGTGACAATGTCATTCTATCTGCTTATAAACGTTTTAAGTCAATTTTAATGTCTTTTTTTCATTTGAGATCACCTGAGATCATCTGGAGATCACCTGAGTGTACATTATCCTTTATAGATATATATTCAAATAGCGCAAACACTGGACAAAAATGATTATCAAATGAAGTATAGTTTGAAAGGTCTGCGTTCGGCTGAGACGCTTCAGACAGCGCACCAGTAGTAGTGCTTCAACTGACAAAAACACACACAATTATGTCAAAACTCGCAGTTTTGGCGAGTTACCTCGTAAACGTAGTCTTAACTGAGTTACAAAGCCTTAAATGACCGTAAAGTGTTTGGAGTAAATCGGATGTGTGTCAGATCCACATCATGTGCATCAGGTTTTAAAGAAACAGCACTGCTTTTAAAGTGAAACTGGCTGAAGTCTGTCATTGATGTAACGTTAAATCAAAGAACAAAAGAAAAAGAGAAATCACTCGACTGCTCTAGTCGATGATTAACTTTTGTAGCTTGAATAAAATTTTACCAATATAGTTTATGCATATACAATTTATAGTTTATGTGAAGATCGTTTTAAAAACACTTAAATTAAAAGTTATTATATATTTCAGAGCCTATTAAATGTTAAAAAATAATGGCTTTCAATTATACTGTAATGCTGAATGGCTATAATTAATAGGGAAAATTGAGGGAAAATGAATTTAATAGAGACACCAGTAGCAGTAGTGCTGTGTTCGAAATATCGATACGATGATGTATCGTCACAGAGATTTGACGATACGAGTATCGATACAGCTGGCCCTGTATCGATATTGTGGCACGTGTGCAGCAGTGGACCGCGCTTAATTTAAACACAAGAACACCGTTGATGTTGTTGAAACGATGATGTTACCAGCTCCTTGTTGAGAAAGATAATGTAGCTCTTGAGCGATTAAGCTATTTAGTTGATAAAATTGTGGGGCAGCGCTAAAAAGTTTGTTCCTGAACGTCTGTGTGCGGCCGCAACGTGATCTGTGTGAGTGACTGAGTGTGTGTGTGCGTGAGATACAGTGAAGACAGCGCATTAATTTAGAACTCTTCTAATTTTTATTTTTATTTTTTTAAACATAGAGAGTGTTAATTTGTGCAATAACCTACCAGCAATGTAAAGATGATTTTTAATATATCAGAATGAGTACATTACAATATAAATTTATAAATTTATTTAGTTTTACTAAATTATTCTGAGGTGAAATTCAGTGTAGTCCCGTATCGTGATATGTATCGTATCGTGGCCTCTGTATCGTGATATGTATCGTATCATTACTGGTGATACACAGCCCTAAGTAGAAGTATTGGTATCAACTCTTCATTAATAATAGGCTACTCTGTAAAAAGATGCCATTAAGTCGTGGCCTAATGGATAGAGAGTTGGACTTGTAACCTGAAGGTCGTGAGTTTGAGTCTCAGGTCCGGCAGGGATTGTAGGTGGGGGGAGTGAATAACCAGCACTCTCTCCACCCTCAATACCACGACTGAGGTGAGACCCTTGAGCAAGGCACCAAACCTCCAACTGCTCCCCGGGCGCCGCAGCATTGGCTGCCCACTGCTCCAGGTGTATGTTCACTACTGTGTGTGTGCACTTGGATGGGTTAAATGCAGAGCACAAATTCTGAGTATGGGTCACCATACTTGGCCACACATCACTTCCCCTTTCCCCTTTAAACATGTATTTAAAATATACTATCTTTATGTTGTTTCTACATTAATTTGGAGTTTCAATGTGAAATTATGACAATATAAATATACAAATATGTGATTAATCATGATTAATTACAGAAAAATGTGTGATTAATTATTTTTTAACATTGACAGACAGCACTCTGTTAACCTTTTACAGATCTTGGTGTTCGTAATATTAGCTCATTATACTGCTGAATATGCATTTCATTTTAAGTCCTAATTTTATAATTACTTAAATTGATTTAAGTAATTTCCAGGAAATTACTGGAAAAAAGGCAATTGCAACACTGCTGTTTTATACACTCATTTACTTCACACACTTGTTACTGCGTTGTAATTTCAGAGGTTTATGTAAAACAACATGCTTTGTTTTGGCTCACCGGTTCCTGCGCAATTTGGAAAAGTATTTCACTTAGCCTAAGTAATTTGCAGGTCTGGAAAAGTATGGAAAAAAAAAAGAGAACAGAGTATGGAAAAATATTTGTGTTTCAAGTATTTGCCCTATTTAGTATTCTAAAATATAAAATTAATAATTTCTAAAAAAAAAAAAAAAAAAAAAAAAAAAAAAAAGTATCATACAAAGCAGAGCGATTTCATGACAAACGTTTAGTGATCATTTGAATACGACTGAATTAGATTAATTCAAGGCGCACATGCATTTTCATTAAGCAGAACTCTTTAAACGAGTCTTTTTTGAACTTCACTGAACAAATGTGCGTGTGCCACGCAAACCAGCAAAAGATAAAGCAGCAAACATGTAGGCCCAGTAAAAAATGTTTCTGTATCTAAGTTGATTATTAGCCTACTCTTGACAGAGTTGGTTTGGTTTTTGAGAGACGAAGACGCGCAGAGAAGAAAGAGGCTGTATGATTCGTGATCGCGCTGTGCTTATTACATTCATTCGTGGATCCTATCGTACAAGGTTTAAATAATTGCCTTTTAAATATACACAAATAATAGAATGTGTATGATGTAGTATTTTAGTTGATATTACTCTTGCCAAGCTCTGATTTCTGATAGATGCACGGAGAGGCAACAGCAACGTGGTTGTTTGATTTGTGCTCTTAACATTTATAAAGTTTACATTCATTCACTTCACACACTCATTATTGCGTGACTTTAGACGTTTGTGTAAACTATTGCGCTGATCCCCTGGCTCACCTGTTATCCAGCAAACACGAAACTCCAGCCTCAGCCGAATAGTCGGGCAGAATTATTCGTTATCCGTTATTTGTTTTTGAAGCCATTATCCGTGCCTTTCCGAATAAGGTATTCGGCTTCGGGCACACCCCTAATTGATTTCTATACAAATAACATCTTTTTAAAATTACATTTTTGGCTCTTTTTGCCTTTATTTGAGAGGACCATCAAAAAAAAAAAACAGAAGAGATGGAGGAGAAGAGAGGGGAGGACAATCAGGAAAGGACCACAAGTCGGGACCCTGACTAGTGTCACTTGAAGCGCTGTTGCACTGTAAACAAGGCAACGGCTCCAAAAAAAAACAAAAAACAACTTTTAACAATTATTATTTATGAGTAAATAAAGTTGGTTACTGAAATGCTACACCTATATTATACTTCCCTGAATAGTTTACATAAATAACAAAGAAAACTGCAATATTCCTAACGAATCTGAAATAAATAAAATCACATCAAACAGAGAGCTCATAAATCAGAATCAAATAGGGAAATCTGTATCGATAACCAGCCCTTAACGACACACATCCCAATTATGTGGATATTTGTTGAGTTTTGTAAGGAATTCTGTGTGCAGATTCCACAGAGGCCTATTGCTAACAGGGGGAAGTCGTGGCCTAATGGTTAGAGAGTTGGGCTTGTAACCTGAAGGTTGCCGGTTCGATTCTCACACCGGCAGGAATTGAAGGTGGGGATTGTGAACGAACAGCACTCTCTCTGCCTTCGATACCATAACTGAGGTGCCCTTGAGCAAGGCACCGAACCCCCAATTGCTCCCCGGGCGCTGGAGCAATGGCTGCCCACTGCTCCGGGTGTGTGTTCACGGTGTGTGTGTGTGTGCGTGTTTGTTCACTATTCACTGCTGTGTGTGTGCACTTGGATGGGTTAAATGCAGAGCACCAATTTCGAGTATGGGTCACCGTACTTGACAATATGTCACGACTTTTTTTCAACATCTGTGGACAGCCAAACACTGGGATTGTTTATGACCCTTTTTCTAAATGAAACATGTTTAATCTATCCTCTTTGAAATCCCATTAAGGTTAAATTTACTCACGTCTTCAACCTGAACAATGACTTGTTATCTACAGGGTTTATTATCCAGATAAGGTAGCAGTTACATTATTTAAATGACTAAAATGTAAAGAGGCCAATTGCAAAGTATCTGTCTTGATATAGGACTGGAATATATACACAAAAAAAGCAAACAGTACCTTCTAACAACCCAGCAATAGGTACGGCCCAAGCTTTCATGTGGGTATTTAAACATGTAACATGCCTTTGATGACAAATTACATGCATCATTTGGCGACTAGGGACCATAACAATAAATCTGACCAGTCAAATGAGCTTAAGCATTCCAATGTGTTCAACAACCATGATCGGATCAGTGGCAAAGTGCCATTCATGTCTGGAACGTACACATTTTGTGCAGCGCATGTGTGTGTGTGTGCGTGTGTAAGACACTGCAAGCACTGCTGCATGACAGAGGCACGCAGGTTGCCAGGCAGCAGAGGGAAGAGATATGTGCTTTCACATTTTCTCATTGAAACACAATGACGTGCCAGACATCACACACTCACGCAGGTGACTGACACAATGTAATGCAGAACAATGCTCATATTTCACGCAACAAAACAAATGACTTTACTGTGGCCTAACGAGACGGTCTGTCAATCAGTGCCTTTCAGACTCCATGACGTACTAACAAAAAAATGACGCACCTCTGTTTTGTTAATGCACCTAGTTTCTCAATCTTAGGCGTGATTATATAGTCCATTCAGTCTTTTGAGTGGAAAGACATTTTACTTGTTATGAATCAGATTAATGTACCTGCAAATGATGCACAATAAATTGTTTTATACAAAGCAAATCAAGCAACTTACGTCAACATTGAAAACTAAGTTTAAGCATTTATCATTTGCTTTACCGAGAGCAAGTTCTGTATTCACTGCACTGATTGACACGCAGCATTTTCTTGTTGCGGAGTTCCAGACCTACCAACAAGTGCAGACGTCGCTTCTTGGTTCTCCTTAGGGTACCCATGATCCGGCGACCCATCTTTTTAGCATACCACACCGAGTTGAGCATTGTGGGCTAAGGCTGGAGTGTGCGTGTGTGGGGTTCACGCTTCGGTGAAATAGAACTCGTTTCCCGACTCTGACCTGCCCCCCTCCACCTTTTCTTACGCAGGCATCTCAAAGCCAGTTTCTGCACATAGTGCGTGTCAGCGACAAAAACATACGGTGCAGGTAGCTACAAAGAGCGGAACGCAGAGCAAGAGGAAAAAAAAAACAGACTGCCTGACGTACACAAACTGCAGCAGAAGTAAAGCGCTTCACAATCTGTGCAGCCCCCTGTAACGCTACTCGTTTCACCTTCTCTCTCTCTCTCTCTCACTGCTGTGGCTGATGCAGTTCCTGGCACGCTGATGCGATCGCGGCTGTGCACTGGTGGGATGCGAGCTCAGTGCAGACGGCTGCAGGTGCCTGCGTTCGTCTCTTCCAGCTCAAAATGAGTCAGCAGGAAGCTGAGAGAATGAGACTGGGTGCTTGACTTGGCTAGCACTGACTGCGCTCCTCTCTGATTGCCTGAAAGAAATTAGTCCAGAGGCTTCCGATGCAGACGTTACTCAATGCTGTGCCTCTGACAAACGGCTGCAGTGTCCATTTGCTACATTGTGATAAAAGAGAAGACGATGTTTTCCTCACGTTTCTTGGAGATGAGGCAGGGTAATATGCTTCCCTGTGCCTGTGGAAATTCCTGGGTTGTAGGGGACGGCGCTCTGGCACCTTGACCTCTTTGCATTGTCGTGGTCTCCTGATGCTTCCTTGAATGTGCGATCAAGCCATTCAACTTTGCCACACGGGGAGATATATCAGGACTGACGTCACTGACGGGAAATGGGAGGCAGCTCAAGGCTCATGATTTGTATGAGCAATGTGACTGAAGGACACAGCCTCACCTCAAACCCATACCAACACCGCCTCATTCTTAGAAGCGTGTGGCAAAAAAAATTCAAACTGTTTTCAGGCCTGAATAAGCACATCCACCTCATAAATCCCAAGACCAGAAAAGTCATTCAGAAAAGGAGTCAACAAGGAATTTGCTATTCATCTTATATAATGACCATTTCATGCAGTCATCACGCTTTAATCAAAATCTTCAGCACAAGATCCTGAAGCTCGAAAAAACATTGGCCATGCGCTGTGGAAGCAAAGGTGCTTCCATGCATGACGGCATGCACCAACAGATAACAAATGCAACAGCAAGGCTATCGTTGCAGCATATGAAGCCGAACAACTGTTGCATTTAAAAACACAAGTCTATCATTTAACTAGAACCCATGTGTGTAGATTCTAGCAGGCTCATGCACCTATCAAAATGAAATATTGCATAAATACAAATAGGAAGGGCAATGAGAGGTACAATCCAAGAGATGTACTGTACCCTCTAGTGACAGCATTAAGCCTGTCTGACCAAATGTATTCAAAACATCATGAAACGATGAAAAGCTGCATCGACCAGTCATGCTGATCACATGGAGATGACCGACACCAGACCGCACATGACTGACAGCCATATGACAAACACAGAATTGGCAAGCTGCAGGTACTACATCAGAAGCACATAAAGATGCTTGCCAAGTCAGACGAGAGACTGTTACCTGGACGGTCACAGGACTTTGAGGGTACGGGTTGGAGAGAGGAGTAGTAGGAGGCGGAGGACTCTCATCGTTCACTACAGTGGAAGGCCCATCGAAGATGCATTCCAGTGACTCAACCTACAGAGGGGCATGAACTCATTGTATTACAATACAAGCTTGACTTGAAAGTGCCAACATTACATCATCACGAGAAGAAGATAAAGAGAGACAGACAAAAGAACAAATGGGAAGTAAGGATCTAGAGCTAGTGAAATGTTCACCTTGACAGAATTTTGAGGCATCATATGCATGTTTGAAGGCCTATGATACCCAAAAATGCAGTCCCTAGACTAGGCAAGCTCACTAGGTTTTGAGACAAAGCCTGAGAGTCACCAAAACAAAGAGTGGAATGATAAGGATGCTTAAGTTGATGAAACACATACCATATATATATGATCAAAGACAGAAGACAAAAGTATACTTTAATTTATGAAAATACTCTTGGGACAGAATGTCAGCCTATAACCTAAATAAACCATGCCATTATCACTCCCACCTCCATGAAAACCATTAAGAACAGCTCGGAACAGTTCACAAACAAAATAAATAAATAAATAATCTGGTTCCCCACTTTCTTCAAAATATATCTCTTAAATATATCGTATTAAATATCGTATTTTATGTTCAGCAAAAGTAAGAAATTCATACAAGTTTGGAACAACTTGTGGCCCTCCAGGAATTGGGTTTGACGCCCCTGCTTTAATGCATGAACACATAGCAAAGGTATTTATATTGATACATCACCACTAGAAACAGCATGTACAATTGCAATGACTACTACATAACACAAGGTGGCAATGGAATCCACCACAGATGAACTAACCTCTAAATGTTTTCCTCACAAAGTATCCTTACCAAATTGTTATAGGATAAATCACAGGGGCAGTAATACCTAAGAGTGTCCACAGTATAAAAAAAAAAAAAAAAAAATTAAATATTTAAAAAATGCTCAGAATGAGTGCCAATGTTTAGAAATGTACTCACTTTGTATTTCATATGGTTTTGAAAAACTTTTATACCATTTTTGTACCTTTACTGCACCTTAATATAGTTTAAGAATATATATTTTACCACTATCATGAATTAATAATTATTTACAAATGGGGAAATGCATCACATGACATTTTACAACCTGAACTAATCTGAAATGATTATATTTTAAGAACCTTATACATCTTAACACAGTCATAAGGGGTGGCAATGGTCTATGATATATTTTATTGGTTTATTATTTTATTTATATTTCTCCATTTTCGTTGAATCACATGGCTCACATAATTTTGTGGATGAAAGTTTTTGGAAGCAAGTATTCTATAGGATTGCAGCTGGGTGGCCTGAATTAGTTTTGTGCTACAGCGCCACAGTGGTCAAACCACATTATTGCAGGCCCTTACATTGGGTCATATGAGATCTATCAACTATTCAACAACAAAAATGTCAACTTTTTTTTTTTTTTTTTTTATTGTCGACATTGTCAATAATGTCAACTAATCATTTTAGCCCTATTCAGTAGACACATTCACCACAATGTTTGCCGTGGTTACAATATTAATAGACAGTACCAGTGTAGGAATCACAATCAGAAAGGGCTTTATTGCCAAGTATGTTTGCACATACAAGGAATTTGTTTTAGTATCACAGCTTCCAGTACTCGGAAAAAAACAGCAACAACAGCAGCAACAACAACAGATAATAAAAATAAGATGTGAATAATATACACATATATAAAAATATATATAGAATAATAATAATAATAATAAAAAAATTGTATGAATTGTATTGCATAAATAGATACACTAGAATGTAAGGTGATAAATAAATATGAGATTATTGCACATATTTTTATTGCACAGTGGGAGAACATTTAACTGTTCATGATGTACATTGCCTGGGGAAAGAAACTGTTCTTGTGCCTGGCTGTCCTGGTATTCGGTGCTCTGTAGCGCCGACCAGATGGCAAAAGTTCAAAAAGGAGATGGCATGGATGTGAGGGACCCAGATTGATTTTCTGAGCCCTTTTCCTTACTCTGGATGTATACAGTTCTTGGAGGGTAGGCAGGGGAGTACCAATAATCATTTCAGTAGACCGAACTGTCCTCTGTAGTCTTTTGATTTCTGATTTTGTAGCTGAGCCAAACCAGACAGTTATTGAAGTACACAGGACAGACTCAATGACGGCTGAGTAGAACTGTGTGAGCAACTCCTGTGGCAGGTTGAACAACCTTTGTTGGGCCTTTTTAGCAATGGAGTCTATGTGAGTGTCCCACTTCAGGTCCTGAGAGATGATGGTGCCCAGGAACCTGAATGACTCCACTGCAGCCACAGTGCTGTTCATGATGGTGAGTGGGGGGAGTGCAGGGGGGTTTCTCCTGAAGTCCACGATCATCTCCACCGTTTTGAGCGTGCACTGTAACAAATTGCTGTAAAAAAATACAGCAATATTTTACAGCAGCGGACTGTTTTTCTAATAATACAGCATATTTCTGTAAACTGCAATGCATTTTGGAGTCGAGTGACTTTGACGCAAATGTACAGCATATTGCTGTAAATTTCAAATCTACGGGATCTTCAACAGTTGACATTCGGGAGCGGGAAGAGCAGTGATTCACAAGTGGTAAGTGACTTGTTTCAGTTTTTTATTTTTTATGTTTGGTAACTGTAGTAGTATATGAAGGTATCTACATTCGCAGTTCATATTGGTATCCCCGGATTCAGCATCCTCTGTCCGCGGGGCGAGAATGAGACTTGCGTGGGGTTTCGGGAGCACGGGCGCGGTAGGATTTCACACATTACCGGCCTTATAGCGGCTATGGGCAGAAAATCTCTGGGTTCCTACGTTAAGAATTGCATGCTTTAGTGACAACTGTTGTGATTCACGGTAAGTTAACTGCGTGTTGATCAGCACACTTTGTCGTGATTATTTTATGGTGTAAATTAAAATTGCATAGGCCATTCATCTTAACATGGGCGCAGAAATGAAAATACGCGCTAAAGTCTGGCGGTCAGCCCGCTCACGGAGGATGTGTGTGCCGTGTAAATTCTGAACGGTGCTGCTAATCTAACCAGCGAGATGTGTACTTGAGGTCCTTTGCTAATTTGCGTATTGTTTGTTTGTAATCCCTCTTTTAAACTTTGGTTTAATGAGTTAATCCAGTCAAGTTTCCTGCCTTGCCAATCTGTTCGCAGCATATTTCATATTCAGTCTGGAGTACCAGGATGAGACAGCCGGTGCCTTGAACATTCAAAGGTAATAGTTGAATTCTAACAGTATCAGTTACGTATACACTGTATACATATACATATATACACACACACACACACACACACACATACATATACAGTCAGGTCCATAAATATCGGGACATCGACACAATTCTAACATTTTTGGCTCTATACACCACCACAATGGATTTCAAATGAAACGAACAAGATATGCTTTAACTGCAGACTGTCAGCTTCAATTTGAGGGTATTTACATCCAAATCAGGTGAACGGTGTAGGAATTACAACAGATTGCATATGTGCCTCCCACTTGTTAAGGGACCAAAAGTAATGGGACAACTGGCTTCTCAGCTGTTCCATGGCCAGGTGTGTGTTATTCCCTCATTATCCCAATTACAATGAGCAGATAAAAGGTCCAGAGTTCATTTCAAGTGTGCTATTTGCATTTGGAATCTGTTGCTGTCAACTGTCAAGATGAGATCCAAGAGCTGTCACTATCAGTGAAGCAAGCCATCATTAGGCTGAAAAAACAAAACAAACCCATCAGAGAGATAGCAAAAACATTAGGCGTGGCCAAAACAACTGTTTGGAACATTCTTAAAAAGAAGGAACGCACCGTTGAGCTCAGCAACACCAAAAGACCCGGAAGACCACGGAAAACAACTGTGGTGGATGACCGAAGAATTCTTTCCCTGGTGAAGAAAACACCCTTCACAACAGTTGGCCAGATCAAGAACACTCTCCAGGAGGCAGGTGTATGTGTGTCAAAGTCAACAATCAAGAGAAGACTTCACCAGAGTGAATACAGAGGGTTCACCACAAGATGTAAACCATTGGTGAGCCTCAAAAACAGGAAGGCTAGATTAGAGTTTGCCAAACGACTTCACAGTTCTGGAACAACATCCTATGGACAGATGAGACCAAGATCAACTTGTACCAGAGTGATGGGAAGAGAAGAGTATGGAGAAGGAAAGGAACTGCTCATGATCCTAAGCATACCACCTCATCAGTGAAGGATGGTGGTGGTGGGCATGTATGGCTACCAGTGGAACTGGTTCTCTTGTATTTATTGATGATGTGACTGCTGACAAAAGCAGCAGGATGTATTCTGAAGTGTTTCGGGCAATATTATCTGCTCATATTCAGCCAAATGCTTCAGAACTCATTGGACGGCGCTTCACAGTGCAGATGGACAATGACCCAAAGCATACTGCAAAAGCAACCAAAGAGTTTTTGAAGGGAAAGAAGTGGATTGTTATGCAATGGCCAAGTCAATCACCTGACCTGAATCCGATTGAGCATGCATTTCACTTGCTGAAGACAAAACTGAAGGGAAAATGCCCCAAGAACAAGCAGGAACTGAAGACGGTTGCAGTAGAGGCCTGGCAGAGCATCACCAGGGATGAAACCCAGCGTCTGGTGATGTCTATGCATTCCAGACTTCAGGCTGTAATTGACTGCAAAGGATTTGCAACCAAGTATTAAACAGTGAAAGTTTGATTTATGATTATTATTCTGTCCCATTACTTTTGGTCCCTTAACAAGTGGGAGGCACATATGCAAACTGTTGTAATTCCTACACCGTTCACCTGATTTAGATGTAAATACCCTCAAATTAAAGCTGACAGTCTGCAGTTAAAGCACATCTTGTTCGTTATATTTGAAATCCATTGTGGTGGTGTATAGAGCCAAAAATGTTAGAATTGTGTCGATGTCCCAATATTTATGGACCTGACTGTACATATACATATATATATAGAGCGTACTACCAGTCAAAATTTTTTGGACAGTAAGATTTTATGTTTTTTTTTAAATAATTCTCTTCTGCTCACCAGTGCAGTGTTTTGATCCAAAATACAGCAAAAGCAGTAATATTGTGAAATATTTTTTACTATTTAAAATAACTGCTTTCTATTTGAAAATATTTTAAAATGTAATTTATTCCTGTAATAAAAGCAAAACTTTCAGCATCATTACTCCAGTCTTCAGTGTCCCACGATCCGTCAGAAATCATTATAATATTCTGATTTGCTGTTCAAGAAACATTTTTATTATTATTATCAATATTTAAAACAGTTGAGTACATTTTTTTTAGGATTCTTAGATTAATAAAGATCCAAAGATCAGCATTTATATGAAATAATAAGCTATACTATGCAAAAGCTTGGGGTCAGTATATTTAAATCATTATATATAATTATTAAATTATGAAATTAAAGAAATTAATACTTTTATTTAGCATGAATGCATTAAATTGATCAAAATTGATGATAAAAACATGTTACAAAAAATATTTCTATTTCGGATAAATGCTGTTTTTCTGAACTTTCTATTCATTAAAGAAACCTAAAAAATTCTGCTCAGCTGTGTTCAACATAATAATAATAATAATACATGTTTTTTGAGCAGCAAATCAGAATATTAGAATGGTTTCTGAAGGATCATGTGACTGGAGTAATGATGCTAAAATTCAGCTTTGAAATCACAGGAATAAATTACATTTTAAAATATATTCAAATAGAAAGCAGTTATTTTAAATAGTAAAAATATTTCACAATATTACTGCTTTTGCTGTATTTTGGATCAAATATGCAGGCTTGGTGAGCAGAAGAGAATTATTTAAAAAAACATTAAAAATCTTGTGTGTGTGTGTGTGTGTGTGTGTTTCAAAAACATGATTGCATGCTTCAAAACCTAAAACCAATGTGAATTACATATTGTCTGTCTGACCCTTTAGGTGCTTTGTTGGTATTAATCCAGAGAGAAGAACAAAGAAGTTGAAAGTATCGAAAAACAAAAGGTCAAATGGTGCCGTAGAAACAGGTTGAAGTGAACCCGCATGTTGCCACTCTTTGCAAAGTGAAGGATTTTCAGTGGAATTTCTGAAATGCAAGTACACACACACCCCAAGATCTTTTTTTTCTCCCCTTTTATTACTCTCTATCTTTATTTGACTGTACCGGTCATCCCTCTGTTTCTGACTGTATTATGTTTTGTAATATGTCTTATATATTGTCCTCTTTGTTCTTTTTAATATTTCTAGCCACCCTTTGCATCCTGGGATGGAACAGCATCTGGAGCTTACCTGTTCTCTTTTTTTTGATCTGAAGTTTTGTTGGACTCACTTGGGGCCTTGTTGTTTGTGCATGTTGGACTGTTCATGAAATGGTGAAAATTCATCAGTCTTTGTGGTTTTTAGAACTGTTAAATTATGACCATGTTGGTTAACTTGTGGTTTTAAAGTTATGCATGGTAATATATGTTTCAAGTAATTTAATATTATTAAATTTCATGTCCAATTTATTTTGGAATTCAAAGCATTACTAAATACACTGTTTTATGCCATTCCTTTCAAGTAAATTTGAAATTTTAAATAAATTTTGACCTGTTTAAGAAGTCATTTTTTTGTTTTGTTAAATAACAAATGAATTAATTTATGCATCATACAACATTTTATGCAGTTAAATGTTGTTTAACGCTTATGCAGTTAATGAATAGCTTAAATTTAAAATTTACCTGCTACATCATACACACATTAAAGTAGTTTACTGTAAAAAAAAAAAAATATATATACAGCATTTTTTTTTTAAAACTGTTATTTACTGTAATCAGGAAAGACAGGGACATGCTGTAAATTAAATTACAGTACCACTGCTGTAAAAATTACAGTATCGCGCTGGCAACCCTGCTGCCAGTATTTTGCTGTAAAATTTACAGGTAATTTTTTAGTGTGTTGAGCTCCAGGTTGTTATAACTGCACCAGATAGCCAGCTCTTTAACCTCCTGTCTGTAAGCAGACTCGTCGCCATCCTGGATGAGACTGATGTTTGGTCTGGAGGAGTGTTGGGATGATGGTATTGAAAGCGGAGCTAAAGTCCACGAACAGGATCCTCACATAAGTCCCTTGTCTGTCCAGATGTTCAAGGATGAAGTGGAGCACCGTTTAAAGCAGTGGTTCTCAACCAATGGGCCAAGACTAACTATGGGGCCTAAGCAAATTTCCAAGGGAGCCGCAGGATAACTTAAAGTATGCAAATGAATAAGTTATTAATATATTTCAATAATCTAACTAAATAATATTCTCTGATATTTAGTTTTATTTTCTCAGATTGACTTTTTATTTAACCTTATTTTTTTATTGAAGAACATAGATTTCTGGAAAATTGAACAGAACTTCTTGAATTGCTAAGACAATCATGGTTAATATAATATATAAAATGAATTAATCACTTTAATTAATTGAATATATGAATAAAAAGTTTGAATACAAGCAGCTTTGTCATGATTACAGCAGAAATGCCAGAAATATCCATATATACATCGGGGCCTCAAATGTGGGATGGGTTGGGTGCTGTTCAGAGGGTCTCTGAGGAGATGTGGAGGTGACTTACAGATAAGCCTGGGCCATAACTGTATTGTAAGGGTGTGTCTGAGATGGATGGTAGATTGTGAAGGGCTGAGGGAATGAAAAGGTGCCAGTTTAAGTGTGAGCAGTAAAGGTTGTGTGCATGCTTCTGGCTTAGGCTCTGATCAGGATTGAGGGGAGCTGTGGGATCATAAATCTAAAGGCAGAAGAGAGCACTGGAGCACAACAGGAGCAGGACAAGCACTTGTAAATGTTCACACATAACCAAGTAATCACATGGTTTTATTGAACAACACTGTTAAAATACATAAAGTAATATGCCTAAATTACATAATAATGAACATAACCAACTTAAGTACATTAAGTATTATAAGTTTATAACAAATTCCTGCAGAGGGCGGCCTGGTGATGTTTCACTTTACAGCGTGATTCAATGACGTTTAAATCCATATAATTTTAATATTTGGTCACATGCAAACTCGAGCGAAGGTTTAAACTTTTATTTTGAAATCGCGATGTACAACAAATCGCATATAGAAATATGTTGATGTATTCTCCTGTTCTGGCATGGGTTTCTAAATGGGTTTCTAAAAGATTTACTTTATAAATCTAGTGAGATAACGCACACTGCTTTCCCAGATGAAGGTTAAGCAAACCAAATTCACAGCATTATTCAGAGGAAGAGTTTGTGGACGGAGCGGCTGAGATGCAGACTCGCTCCACGCTTGTAAATGATAACAGTGCAACACAAAACACGTCAGACTTTATACGCGTTCCCAAAAGAAACCCAAACAAACAGCACGTGCAATAAAAGACCGAACAATATAATGCAAGCACCATCAAAGGTTTTACCACAAACTCAACTTTATAATGATATCGCGAGACTGCTTTTCACCTCAAGGAGTAATATCGTGAGATCGCGAGCACTCCGGGCAGCCGGGTGAAGTAGCTCTGTATTTAGACGTGCTGCGTCGTTAATTTAGCGAGAAAAGATTTTGTCGAAAATAAAAATTAACACCAATTTCATATATACTGCCTTTTAAACGTTCAAGTACTTTTGAAGTACCTTTCCATAAATATGGCTGTTTTCAAGGGTTTTCCAGGACTTAAATTTCAAAAAGTCAAATTCAAGTACTTCAAGCACCTTGTACGAACCCTGTCTAATAAACGTTAAGTCTTTGAAAGAAGTGAGGGTAGCAATACGTCTGGCATAGTGTATCCTCCACTATGCCAGTCTTTCATATTGATCGATGTCCATTCAGCAATACAACAGATTATAAATCAGCCTGTGGGCCTTGCAAACCCCTCCACGTTATAAAGCACTCTGCACACTAACAATGAGATTTCCACTGAACCAAGTGCATTGGTGGATTAAGAGCCTATCATTCTATTGGCCCAACATTTTTTCATCTTGACCTAATAGTATGCTTAAGACAAAAGTATTCGTTTTGATAGCATGTGGTAAAGAAAATCAACAAACAAGTTGACCATACAAAAGCAATTCTTATGACTGTCTGACTGTTTTCTTGAAATAATCCAAGGAGGGGAAACCATTCTAAAAACCTAAAGGGTGTGTTTGGTGTGTTTATGTGTTGTGTGTGTAAAGACTGAGGCACACACAGTTATAACAAACTGTATGGTAGAATTTGGACAACGAGGTGACTGACAACACAGCAAATGTTAAAATATGTGAACTGATCAGGAAGTCTAGATTCCAAGACCAGGACCTACCTTCATTGGGGAGATATGTGCATGTGCCACATAACCATGGACGTTCTCAATCTGGGATAGGCTCTTCTCAGCCACTTGGACCAGCTCTGGCCCAGGAGCCTCATCAGTGAACTGGGGCGAGCTCTGCTCCTGTGGAGATCCTGTGTCTTCATCATGGTGTCTGTACTTCTGCAGAAAACAACAGAGACCAGTCAGATAAGAGGAGATGAATACCATGTTGTAAGGAGATTTGAGACCTTTTGAGGACTTACTTTCCCTTTGACAACTGCTTGGTTTGTCACAAAAACCCTATATTTCAAAACCAAATGACCTTCCTATAGAGGCAGAATTTTAAACCACATGTCAGGTAGGTTACTTAATTATGCTGCCTCCAAAGACCATTTTGGCCTATTCAGAGAAGGCAATCCCAAAATGCATTATGACAAAAAATAATTCCAAAATGTTGAATAAGAGAAATATTCTAAGCTTATTTCATTTAATACCCAGAAGTTACAATAAAAAATAGTTTGGGGATTGTTAGGATGCTGCCTTAGAACTCTACAAAGTAGGCAGCAAGGCATCTCACTAAGTTTTGGAACAGAGCTTAAATATCTGAGACGTGTATAAACAATCATAAACATGAAATGTGGAAGACGTTAAAAAAGACTGGAAGTTTATGTTTTAGTTCACTATAGTAACCACATAGTCAGTGCAAAAGGATGGAAAATGAATTTGGTTTTGGGGATGGCAGATACTTTAATACTGAAATTTATGGAAAGCTTTGACAAAGTAGAGATGCACTGAAGTGTCTGGTTAAATGACTGTAAAGGAAGTGTCAGCAAGCTCATGATTAGCTGATACAAATACTTATGGCCTTATATGTAAACTTGGATATGACCTGAAAGTGAACATAAAAAAAACACAAATGAGATTTGAGAACTGCAGTGAAGGAGAGATTTTAAGGGTAATAAGGACTTGTATAAGACATAGCATACCCAGGACGACTTAGACCCAAGAATGAGCCTAATATTAAGTTGTATAGACTTCTTTCATGGTGCATTTTTGTCCTTTTTAGAGCCTGAAAGATCCTGATACTGTATGATTTCTCTGCATGGGAAAAAGCGGCATCAGCATTTTTCAAAGGTGTTCCAAAAAGGTCACTTAATATTACACTATATTTTATATTATCACTGTGTCTGGATAGAATGGTTTGGGGAAAAACAAAATCATACAGTTTTAAAGAAAAATAAGGAAGTAAATAATTTATATTTAATTTATATCCCTCATTTTAAATTTTTAGGTGAACATTAGACAATATACTTTTTGAAGTATCATATATGTTGTAGCCAACTACATTTATCCACATTTTAATTCTAGAAACACTGAAAATTATCAAACCATACATACTGTTGCACTACAGTAGTGCTTTCATATGACAATGAATGGGTTTCCCTTCCTCTAAAATAAACAGTGATACATGCTTACACAGAAAGGTAGCTGATGAGTGGTTTCCACACAGGCGGAGGATGGCCACAGTTGCTATGCCAACAGGTTTATCAGATACAGAGTACTTCTCACTACAGGTAAGCCAGTAATTCAAGCAGCCTTAAAGATAACACAAGGCTCAATTGTACTGGTTTACCCACTTAGATTTATGCATGTGCATAAAAAAGAGCAATTAGGAATTGACACTGAAGAGTGTTTGGTTTTCTTCCCATTAAGCAAGTATAAGAGAAATTTTATATATCATCGACAATGCTTTGAAAAATGTAATAATGGGCTTTGAGGTCGACCTAGATAACCATCTTAATTCTCACACTACATAATCATTGCATTTGCTTATAAAAAAATCATCTGTCCATCGGACAGCTATCATCATATTCTTAAACATAATTTTCTCTGCTATCACTTATCTGTGTAAAATGTGCACATACATAACTTCCTCCCTCATGGTCAAAGGCTCAATCCCAAATAAAGACATTATGTCAAGAAATGAAATGTGTTGTCCATTTATTAGAGATTTTAACTTGAGATGAACATATGCCTGAGAGAGTATCCAGAAATACACAACGTATAACAGATTTTCAAACCAGAGTTCAAGGGCCCCCATGAGACCACAAGAGGGCGCTGTGGGTTCCATATAATTGTTTTGGATATTTTAAAGCCCTAAATTTGGAATATTATTTATTTCACATATTTATGAAACATTATTTCATATCTTTACGCTATCATGTTTTGAGTATACATTATTTTCTATGCATAAAATTCCTAGCTGCCTTTATATTTTAGGAAGGGGGTTCCTGGTATCAAAACGTTTCAAAGGATGTAATTGATCTTTTTTTGTTAAAAGTACTTTCAAGATTACAGTATATATGTAAATAAATTCCAGAAAATTGTAATATTTACATGAAATACATGAATATTTACATTTGAGTTTAACTGTAATTTACTTTATAATTTGGCAGCAACATATTAAGCTATTTAGTATGGAATTTCTAAACAGTTCATCTAAACGCACTGCTCAACCACCTATAACTGCAGTGTTTCGTTGAACTGACAGTAAGAAATCCAATTACACAATACACTGTGACTAAGCCTTGTCAACATTCAAAAGTCACAGAGGTGTCCAAAGACGTAGCTTTTTCTTTGTGCATCTGGCCACAAGTCTTTCCCTAACAATACCGCCATGTTACGTAATTTTCCTCCAAAATCCATAAATGGAAATATCGGCAAGACCAGCATAAAGAACTGCTATCATGAAGACTGATTTGTAGGTGTTCAATGTGTAGAGCATGTGGGCAGAAGCACATGATAGAAGAGGAGAGCTCACAGTCTTCCCTGATGAGAGCATGAGGAGGAGGATCTCCTGGCAACCACGACCACTCACTATTGAGTCATGGTCCTCTGTGGCTGAAGTAAGCAGCTCACTATTCAATCTGGAGCTTTCCTGTGATACACCGGATACTTCAACTCTGCAAATTGGGATCCAATCTGACTCCAGTTTCCACCTCTGCACATTCTGCCAATATTCACAGCTTTAAATAAGAACACACACTGCAATAACCTGCTTTACGTGGCAATTTGTCATAAGATGAAATGCTTTACCCACAGGTTTAAATATCATGTGATGAAATGTCAAAAATGTATTGTATCGTTCATTAACGTGGCACAAACACTGCGAGACAAGTTATGTGCCAATGTTTAATACTTTAGATTAGGGAGTTGCGCAAATCGTTAACCTTAAGTATGAGCAATAGTAATAGTGATGTTAGCAAACACTTCTAAGCAGAACTGAATTAAAAAAAAATAAAAAAAAACAACCATACAGTGGGGGGAAAAAATTATTTGATCCCCTGCTGATTTTGTACATTTGCCCACTGACAAAGAAATGATCAGTCTATAATTTTAATGGTAGGTTTATTGGAACAATGAGAGACAGAATAACAAAAAAACCCAGAAAAACACATTTCAAAAAAGTTATCAATTGATTTGCATTTTAATGAGTGAAAAAAGTATTCGATCCCCTATCAATCAGCAAGATTTCTGGCTCACAGGTGTCTTTTATACAGGTAAGGAGCTGAGATTAGGAGCACTCTCTTAAAGGGAGTGCTCCTAATCTCAGTTTGTTACCTGTATAAAAGGCCTGTCCACAGAAGCAATCAATCAATCAGATTCCAAACTCTCCACCATGGCCAAGATCAAAGAGCTGTCCAAGGATGTCAGGGACAAGACTGTAGACCTACACAAGGCTGGAATGGGCTACAAGACCATCGCCAAGCAGCTTGGTGACAAGGTGACAACAGTTGGTGCGATTATTCGCAACTGGAAGAAACACAAAATAACTGTCAATCTCCATCAGTCTGGGGCTCATGCAAGATCTCACCTCGTGGAGTTTCAATGATCATGAGAACGGTGAGGAATCAGCCCAGAACTACACGGGAGGATCTTGTCAATGATCTCAAGGCAGCTGGGACCATAGTCACCAAGAAAACAATTGGTAACACACTACGCCGTGAAGGACTGAAATCCTGCAGTGCCTGCAAGGCCCCCTGCTCAAGAAAACACATGCACAGGCCCGTCTGAAGTTTGCCAATGATTCAGAGGAGAACTGGGTGAAAGTGTTGTGGTCAGATGAGACCAAAATCAAGCTCTTTGGCATCAACTCAACTCGCCGTGTTTGAAGGAGGAGGAATGCTGCCTATGACCTCAAGAACACCATCCTCACCGTCAAACGTGGAGGTGGAAACATTATGCTTTGGGGGTGTTTTTCTGCTAAGGGGACAGGACAACTGCACCGCATCAAAGGGACGATGGATGGTGCCATGTACCGTCAGGGCCAGGGCATTGAAAATGGGTCGTGGACGGGTATTCCAGCATGACAATGACCCAAAACACATGGGCAAGGCAACAAAGGACTGGCTCAAGAAGAAGCACATTAAGGTCCTGGAGTGGCCTAGCCAGTCTCCAGACTTTAATCCCAAAGAAAATCTGTGGAGGGAGCTGAAAGTTCGAGTTGCCAAACGTCAGCCTCGAAACCTTAATGACTTGGAGAGGATCTGCAAAGAGGAGTGGGACAAAATCCCTCCTGAGATATGTGCAAACCTGGTGGCCAACTACAAGAAACATCTGACCTCTGTGATTGCCTACAAGGGTTTTGCCACCAAGTACTAAGTCGTGTTTTGCGAAGGGGTCAAATACTTATTTCACTCATTAACCCCCTGGGGTCGAAGTCCGCACTGGTGCGGGCTGTCTCGTATTTTCTTTATGACCTCGAAAAGAACTAAAAATACTCTGTCAGTTTTGATCGTACAGATAAGAATAAGGTATCGTTTGAAACGGCAAAGGGTCTACTTTTATTTCTGTATAGTCATAATAACAACAAAACAATGTGCTTTTCTAAAATAAAGAAAATAAACAGGGTGTGTTCTCTGCCGGCTCTGTCTCTGTCACCTCTCTTCACAGACACGTAAATAAAACAACATGAATCTCCGTGAATCTCCTCAAACACATGAGAAATATATGTATAGAAAGCTTGAAATGTATACTTTTAAATGAAGTAAGTCATGTCCAAAACAAATATTCTGTGATAAAGTAATCCATATGAAACCAACGCGATGTCCAGTTTTCCCGTCTCAACTCATATCTAATGCGGTCATGCCCACGCGGCGATCGCGCTTTTCAGATTCAAATATCCACGTGAGGCGCGCGCGCATGTATGTAAACGCCCACATCGCCTCCCCGTGAACAAACAAGTTCACCCCGGTTAACATTATTTTTGTTTCTGGAAGAAATTAATACGCGCTGAGAGAAATAACTCAGAATTTACCTCACAACGCGATGCGTCGCGCAGCTGGATCCAGTGAAGAATATCACTCTGATGAGTAGCCTAAGATTACTTGCATCTGTTGTTATTGTGTTATTGTGACATAATATGTACACATTTTACTAGTTATACTTTACATGAATGAAATCAAGTGAAACATTTTGAAATGTGTCATTTCATTGTCTAAATGTCTCACAATGCCAGGATGTTTGTTTAATATTTTATAACATCTAAAACCACAAGATATAAAAGTAACGTTAGTGTGAGTGTTAACACTATGAATGAATGTTTGGCACAAAGGTGTGTTACTGTTTAATTCTCAGTGTTCGGATAATGATAATGATAATGATGATAATAATAATAATAATAATAATAATAATAATAATAATAATAATAAATGTTTTTTTGAGCAGCAAATCAGAATATTAGAATGATTTCTGAAGGATCATGTGACTGGAGTAATGATGCTAAAAAGTCAGCTTTGATTGTTCCTAACAAACTGTTTAACTGCACTCGCAAGTGAATCTCAAGTTATTTTGTGTGATAGCTAAATATATTAATAAACTACAAACAAAAAATATATAAATCTATTTTGTCCTCACATTCTTTCTTGTAACTCTTCCCTCTGAGTCACATACCTGACTGAATGGCTCATTATGAAGCTCATTTTGCAGCTCATTATGCGGGCCTTTGTCTTCTCACGTGTGAATGTGAAGGTTTACGCCCTCTCGCATAGACTGTTTCAACTCAAAAAGTGTCTTAGAAAATTTAAATCAATATATTGTTTTCTGTGAGCACGTAAACGAGATGATTTTCATATCATTTTGAAGCAAAAACTCTAGGCTACAAGATCCAGTTCTCAAAAGTCTTGTGAACAAATGTTCTGTATGTGTTTTATGACCTTATTTCAGTGATTTCAAAATTTTAGTTTTTCACTAACCACGCATAAACGTTGCTTTCTCAAAAACACAATCATGTACATAAATGCTGCTAATATATTATTGTAGCCCAGTTTGTGCTGTTTACAGTGTTATTAGACTTTAGCCATTTATATTTTTATAAGCAACTGAAAAAAGCACAAATCTCAGGGCATGTCAAAACTTCTCCAGGCCCCCAAAACACCCTCAGACCCCCAGGGGGTTAAAAAAGCAAATCAATTTATAACTTTTTTGAAATGTGTTTTTATGGATTTTTTGTTGTTATTCTGTCTCTCACTGTTCAAATAAACCTACCATTAAAATTATAGACTAATCATTTCTTTGTCAGTGGGCAAACATTCAAAATCAGCAGGGGATCAAATAAATTTTTTCCCCACTGTATAATTCTGTTTCAGGAAAAATAAAATAAAAAATAAAAAAAAAACGGAAAGCAGGTTTTAAAACAAAAGAAAATGTAAATTATATTCTATTTGGATGAGACTAGATTTCTTTGAGAACGTCAGGTGAATTTATGTGCCACAAACACTATTTGCCACTCGGTGATTCAGGCATTCTATGTTATTAATTATTGAGTCTGACTATTCACAGGGTGAGGTATGACAATTGTAATAATATACAATGTAAAAAATACAAAAATAATAAATATAAATGTAAAATATAAAAATATTGCATATACATTAATATTGCATGTTTATATTTCAATATTTTCATTAGAGTGCTAGCTTTTTTCACCATGCAACAAAAACTGAAAACTAATGTCTGATTTGAGAACAAACGATTTTTTAAGGTTGTAAAAATCTGAATTCACAAAGACATGGACAAATAACTTAAGGATCTTCAGTTTCTTTTCAGATCAAGTGTCTTACATCACTTATCAGTTTGCAATCTCTGAAGAGAGTTAGCAGTTAGTGTCAGAACAAGTTTACATGTGCTTCAGAGATCTTGTCAAAATTTTACTGGCAACATCCCACTCACTAGAACATAAGCTCATCCTTAAAGGTTTAGGACAAAAAAATCCAGTAGACAGACTCTTCTTTTCTCCTTAATATAGGGAAGCACCCAGTGCCAATGCAAGAACAATAAGGGGGCAGATTTGATCCATTTGAATCTGCATGATGTAAAATTTAAGATGTTCATATTTCAAATGTTCTGTGAATGCACTGTCATATTCTACTGATAAAAAATAAATACCACTATAAACACACATAACCAGGAGCTACAACCAAATATGTATCATTTCTTGTAACAATTACATAATTCACTTTACCTCTACATTTGTCTAAATGCATTAACCGGCAGGATAAGTGCTGTCCCGCTACATGGTGACCGTATGGCAATGTTGTAAAGCGATGCTTTACATTGCCTGTAACTAAATCCTTGTCGGCTCCAGTGCTTTAGGAGAATCATTGGAAATGGTTCTAACAACAAAATCTGGGGAGACATGACATGGCATTTGGGCAATCATCCCATCTGTGTGATCAGATGCTAAAACTGTGCTGTCAATCTGACAGAGAGCAGCATAAGCTTCTCTGCTCAGCCGCTATTCTTTCATACGCTGCTCTTCCTGTCATCAAGAAAATGACACTGAGTACAGAGAAATGACTAGTTTCGATCATTCTAGTCCAATTTGAGATCTGCAGAATGTGCCAGCCTGTATCTATCTAAGGCCTTAGATTGCAAGGAGAATTTGTGAGCAGTAGACCAGAGAAATTGGACTCTACAGAACACAGAGATAGTGGCAAGTGTGTGGGTTTCTCTGGTTTAACTGCGAGTGTGAGGTGTTGTGCCCCTGACAAATTTGGATAGATAGCTTGACTTGCCATTATTACATCAATGGATCATGGCAGAAATAGAGAGCGATAGAGACAAGAATCCACCATAACCTTCCATGTTTTCTTAAGAAAATAAAAATAGAAGCTGTGCATTCAGCCAGCGTGTTCTGGAACAAAGGACGATTGACTAAGAAATTAGTATTTACATGAGCAGCAGTCCAACAGCCAGCATAGGCTCGCTCATACATCACTGTCACACTGCTGTTTTCCCTCCTGTTTAATCAGAGAAATATCTTAGGTCATTTAAAACAGTCATTGCTTAAAGATGACCTAAAAACTACTTTTCCATGTTTAAACCAATATAATATTTACAAGCACTTAAATCCTCCAAATCATCTTAAATCATAAATCACTTAAATCCTCCAAATCATCTATAGAATTTAATCATATTAGTTGATATGTTACACTTATACGTCAGTTTCAGCACCATTATATAAAATGTTTTATATTAAAATATAGAGCTTTCAAGAATGGCTAAAGTTCACAATGATCTTGCAGTACATCAGGTTTTCACTCAAAGAAAAATAAATGTTTTCAACCTTTTTACCAGTTGACAATGAATTCCAATTGAACGTCAATCCTGAGCAGAGCAGATGACAGATGTAATCCTATGGGCTTTACATCAAGGATTTGAGAAGTTAATGCCATGGTGGCAATGATGCCATACGGCACCCATACAGGCAGTAATCATGCCAGAGGCCAAAGGTCGCTGGTTAAACTACTCCAAAGACTTCTGTTTATAGAGTAACTACATGATCATTTAAATGAATTATCCCTCCATAGGCTTGATTGTAAAAAAAAAAAAAAAAAAAAAATACTAAATCAATTCATCACGATCGGCTGTTCTGAAACATTTACAAAAATAATAGTTCAACCTACAATTTCACAAACATGCTGTAACAAGCAATTCAGTATAAAAATGAAGAAGTTCCATACATGAGATTCTGTAAGTGCTTGATAAGGAGGTTCTTGTGCTCGGATAATGCCAGAGCTAACGCATTACTGTGACACGCTCTCATTAAGCACACGCAGGCTTTACCCTGAGCTAATACAATGAAATGTGTGCAATCTCTATCAGTGTATAGAGAGTGATTACTGGTGAGCAGAGTGTTAACTACAGTAAGAGCAGAGATAAGCCAACGACTGATTAAAAGAGAAAGAGCTGTGAATAGAGGAAAGACACCCCTGACATGTGTATCGACAGCCCTAATACCAGCAGTCAAGCAGTTGTAAACATGCTGGTAGTTATCATTGAATACCTTCAGAAAGTTTATACGTCCTGAGATGTGACATGGAACATTTTATCTAAAACTAGTTTGAACAAAATTTGACAATTGTTTTACAATTATTATGCATATAACTTTATGAGCTTGTGCTAATATAAGCTAGTGAACACAATAAGGTCTATGTATATGGTGTATGTACACACATAAGAGCTGTTGGATCACAGGGACCCGGGTGCAACCTGGGTCCTGCCCTGATCCCACTTTGATTTCTACACTTGACTTTTCATATAAATGAAGGAAGAGGTTAAAAAAAAATTACCTAAAAGTAACTTAAAAGTAAGGACCCAATGTTTGCACCTTCCCCTATACATTTATATACATTTTACCCATCTTCATGTCGGAAACATGGACGTGTTTTATGTTAGCACTCTGTAAGAATATCTCTACTTTGGACTCAACTTCTCTTAAGTTGACTGTTATGTGCCTTTGAGACTCTGTACTTCTCAGATTTTTCTGGCAGCTGTACAGAAGAAATTTTTGGCAGAAACACCTGGATGCACATGCTGGACAGATTCTCGCTGTCTGTCCTCTAGCTCTGACACAAAGCAAACCAGAGAAACTGAGCAGAGAGCTCCACGACCCACCTTGCATCCAAACATGAGCGAGATGGTGCTGTTCGTACAGGCCACTTTGCAGTGGCACAGCATGGGCGAGAAACAGTCCAACTTCTTAATGCTGGGTGACATTTTCTCGCCACTATGGCAACTGAGCCGCTCAGCCAGCGAAGAGCCAGAGACTCGCCTCCGCGAGCGATACTTGCTCCTGCCTCTCCGGCCACCTCCTGCTCCACCACCTCCCCCCGCACCTCCTCCTCCTCCTGCCCCTCCACTGCTGCTGCTGCTGCCCGCTCTCACCATCCACCCTCATTCCTCGTCTCACTCCATCACGCCAGGGAAGGGACAGCCAGTCTGCTTCCTTCATCCAGCGAGTTTTCCACACGCCCCCCTCTCCGTCACCACAGCTTCGGTACTCCGCTGTCTCTCAGTGCCGTTCTTCTTCTGCTTCACTTGCTTGAAGGAAGAATCTGTCTCTCCACCTTCCTACCAATCTTCCACGCTCCGTCGTTCTCCTTCTTGACCAGCGACCTCTCAGCTGTCAGTCACGGTGGAGATGTTTACACAGAGGCCTCGCAGGAGCCATGC
This sequence comes from Spinibarbus caldwelli, assembly GCA_039654775.1. Lineage (NCBI taxonomy): Eukaryota > Metazoa > Chordata > Actinopteri > Cypriniformes > Cyprinidae > Spinibarbus > Spinibarbus caldwelli. The sequence goes on from CM077234.1 coordinate 9,673,705, forward strand.
TGTGTGAGAGAAAGCGCAAGCTTTTGGCTCTTTGAGTTAAATCTTCTCCATCACACAAGACACCAGACAACCGCTTCGTTCCCAAAACAGAGGTGAAGAACAGCACAGTGAGCACAACGCAGTGAGTTGTGAGGAGAACGAGGGAAGAGGAGGAGAGATGTGAGGGGAGGAAGGGAGGGGACGGTAAAGCTGTTGCAGCGCGTGGTGTTTGTCACATGGGCTTCGTCAGACAGGAGTTGGGTTGAGTCTTTCTCTGTCTCATCCTCAGCGTGGGTGCTCTACGTCACCCGATAGACTGAGGGGAAAGAAAAAAGCTAAAGCAGTTACCAGTGAGAGGAACAGCAAATGAACATCCTCAGGGAGCACAGTCTTGCATGGAGGAGGAGGAGCATTAATGGAGTGGCTTCCTGCACGTTTACATGGAGGAGAGAAAAAGTGCAGGGGGAGGGGGAGCTCAGAGACTGGCCAATAAGACGACAGAATGTCATTGGCAGCTGACTGGACAGTCAGGCTGTGACCTTCTGAGAACGGTGCCATTTTTGGACAGAATCCATACGATGGAGAAAGTGGACCGTGACAGGGCCACACAGAGAGCTACTTGAGCTTTACTGTAGTCTATTTTTTCCCATTTGATTAAGATGTCCGTGGAACATTCACACTGGACGAACCACTCGGGTCACTGGGCAATAAAAGGCAGCAACATGGGGGATGGTCTGCAATGACAAAGATCTGTCCCATGACTTTGCTTCAGGAAAATTTTAAATCAGTAGTCAAGCTAAAAGGGATGTAGCAAAATGCTGCCATACACACTAACCTAATCCTTAACGCTAATGAGATCCTGTTCATACGCAACGTGCGCATACATGTGCTAGCCATATCCTGTCAATATATCCAGCAATCCTACTATAAAATCAAGGCAAAATAATATTGTAATAAGCAGCACATTTCATTGTACAATTCTTTCAATTTCCCTAAGATCTTTGAGATTCTTCTCTCATGCATATCTACAAATTGTGCAAATGTCAAAGGCCTCAAAGCTAGTAGTATTACTAGCGTCAATTACCCCCATTTTATGTTACTTTGGCTGTCAGCATGCCTCACTGTCCAAGCGTGACTCAGATGCTGCCCTTCGCGTTATATGTATGTGTCACTCAACGTGCAACATGGCTAATGCTGGCAAACTCCATTCAAGGTTACCGATCACCTAAATGCTCGTATGCTGCGTCATGGAGACGCATATGACACACTGCTCTCTGAACAGTACAAAGTTATGGATGTAATTACTCTTATTTTAGAATGCTATTTCTGTGGCTACAAAACATTTCTGGGTAATTTTCATTACTCAAGGCACTGGGCATAGAGTCATGAGTCTCAGGGAAAAGAGGGACTTTGACGCTTTCTTCCATTATTAATGGCCTATTCCAAATTGCAGCTTGATATAGTACTGGCTGCTCTGGAAGAGCTCTGTCTCTGAGAGCAGGTTTTGATTTAGAGATGAATGAAAGCACTTCTGATGGGTGGTTCTGTGTGGTCAGATGTTTCTGACAGTAGAGAGGGAGAGAAAATTACTAGAGCTCAACAACTACTAATAAGCAGATAGCAGGGAAGCTTTAGAACAACCTGTTCTGAGATAGCTTGAAAATTTCATAATCTCGTCAGTGACACTAAGTCTACAGTTTTTTTTTTACCTCTATTAAGTATATTTAAAAAGCCACCATCTGTGATGACTGAAAAAGAACCACCTAAACCCCTGAAATAACAACTTGTATGATTACTGTATTTTATGACTATGGAACTAGCCATAATACTTGATAATATTATTTTATTTGGGCAGCTATGGTTGCTAACATACTATTCTTAATTTCAGCTATGAATTGAGGTACAGATTGTTCAGACTGTTTCAGGGGATTCTGCTTTACTACAAACAATTACAGTGAATCGTTTCAGCCTCTAATGAGCATGTAAGCACTTCCAGTGAAACCTAATTTAGCACAATTCTCACTACTAGCCCAACACTATGACACAGCAAGCTTAATATTCACCCTCCATACAAAAAAAAAAAGAAATAAAAAAAGTAATTGTATTAATCAGGTTCCTATTTTTTAAAAGGTAAGTAAAACACATCACCAATCTAACCAAGCAGTTGTCTTAATTGAAAATAAATCTCCACCTGAAAGTGATGCAGTGATTGGCAGAAAAGTATGTTGCCTTTGGGGAGCAAGAAATTAATTCACACAGCTCCACCTTGTGGACTGCATCCATAGCTCAAGAATCTAAAGCAGGGATAGGCAACGTCAGTCCTGGAGTGCCGATGTCCTGCAGAGTTTAGCTCCAAACCTAAAAAAAACCTCACCTGCCTGTAGCCCTAGTAATTCTGATGACCTTGATTATCTTGTTCAGGTGTGTTTGATTAGGGTTGGAGCTAAACTCTACAGGACAGTGGCACTCCAGGACCAACGTTGCCTATCCCTGATCTAATGCTACGAGTCTGAGTTTCCATACGCTCTATTGCATCTGCTGCACAGAGGTGAGCATTTATCAGATGACAATGAGGGATTCCATCTAACTTTAAGCAATAAAAGTACATGATCTACTCTTTTGTTAGTTTACTCTTAGAAACAAGCTTGTGCAGTACAGTACAAACACACACACACCTTTACAAGAAGCTGGACGTGCCTTCCTTCAATTAATTTTATTCAACAACTAAAGATTTTCAGTATGTAATGCCATAAAAAAAATACATTAGAGTGATGCAAATGAACACAAAAAAAAATAAAATAAAAAAAACTTATCTACAGTGTCCAGTGACCAAACTAGCATGTCATTTAAGAATTTAATCAAGCAGAGCAGACCATGCACACTGCTAACCCACTGTAGACTAGGCTACAAAATTTGTCTTCTTTTATGTCAAGCATGCTGTGCTAGATGATGTTGCCATATTTGAACACAGTGCTAGAAAGGTTTTAAGTCAAAAACTTTTTTCTTTTTTTATTAAACACTTTACTGAACAAACTGCTTTGTCTCTAAATGAGGTCTGTAATCACTGTTGCAACCGGCTGCAACTCTTCATACTGCAGTTTATTGTGCTGCTGTAAATGGGGAAAGAGATTTAAAGTTCTTCCACTTTCGGATGCAAAATATTTTAGCAAAACATATCTGTATGACTTTCTAATTTACAGTAGGGCTGCACCAAACAATTATTGTAATTGTCGACTAATCTATCGATTATTTTTAAATTGTTCAGTTAATCTATTTATTATTTTCTTTTTATTTATTTATTTATTATTCATCAGTTAATGAATTCGTTAGTTAAACTATCAATGAATAATAACAGTAACTTCTGCTATTAATCTTTTAATATTTTAGTCTTCTCATAATTAATAGTTTACAAAAAATAAATAATAATAACAAAGAAAGAAAGAAGTACGGTGACGCATTGCTGCCACACACATATTATTTTTTCATCTCAATTATGTCTTAATAACGAGATATGTCGTTTTAACGACATCTTTTCTCGTAAAAACCAGATGTTATGTTGTTAAAACGATATAATTATCTCGTTAAAACTACATTTTCTCGTAATAACAACATATGTCATAAAAACGATATGTTTTCAGTTATAATAGATATATGGTACATTATATGAGCGAGCTGAGCAATTGTCCGCGCTGCTGTCGCCACAGTCTGACATAAACGAGGATCTGCATGGTGCTGAATTGAAATATACTGTTTTACATGTATTTTAATGTAATGGTTTTAATTGTAGCGGAATGTTTATTAGGATTAATCTCCAGTCCAGTCTGTCAACAATATAGTGCTATCCAATAACTGCACTCAGATTCATGACTCCTTATGATCAGATCAAAACAGTTATTTTTGAATAACTGACTCTGGGCTTGGAATATTTCATTATTTGAGTGACTGAAGTTTGATTTAACAAATCAAAATATGAATAAAAAGAAATAAAGAGATTTTCTAATAGGCTAATAATAATAATAACAGTAATAATAATAATAATAATAATTATTATTATTATTATTATTATGATTATTATTATTATTAGCCTATTATTATTATTATTATTATTTCGTTCTGTTTGGCAAACGGGCAAACGAAAATTAAGCTAGATTTTTCATATTTTTTGTTCTTGGGTTAAAAAATGAGCTTATGATTTAATAGGCTATTTGTGCATGGACAGCTCTAAAAAAGCCACTTTTTAACTCAGCCTGTCTTTACTGTCTATCCCATCATACAGAATAAGAGTTCATCTGATGTACCGCTCTGCAAATTAGTCACAATAACGTTTCATACAGTCTGGATGTTGTATAGGCTTCTTGCAAATATCTCATATAAAGCACAATACTGCTCTACTCGGTTCGGCGGCACCGACGCGATCTCTTACATTGTGATAAAGAAAAACAATATAAATGTCTGCTTTATTTTATATACTTCCACAATAAGAACAAAACGTTACAAATTGCTCTTGTAAAATAACAGGGTGCGCTTTCTGGCCGCCTTGTTATGTCTAAAGGTCTACTTAAATAAAACAATCGAAAACAAATGTGTGTTTATTTAATTCGTATAGCCTAAATCCAACAAGAGGTACTGTACAGTCTTTCCCGTCAGAGCTCATCTGTACTATTGCTCACACCCAGGCGCAGCACAGCCTATTCCTTCAGAATAAAGCCAAGCCTGGAATTTAACCCATAAGAAGAATGCGATGCGATGCGCGGCTTGATTCAGCTAAAGATCATTTAATAATATAAAATCATTAATACATAATTAATATATAATCAGACTAAAGTAGCTATCAAGGCCGCTCACGCATGTGAAAGAAAGCAGCTCATTTGTTTACCCACGAACAAAAATAGGCCTATGAAAAATACAGCTTAATTTTCGTTTACCCGTTTTCAAACAGAACGAAATAATAATAATAATAATAATAATAATAATAATAATAATAATAATAATAATAATAATAATAACAACCTATTAGAAAATCTCTTTATTTCTTTTTGTTCATATTTCGATTTGTTGTTAAATCAAACTTCAGTCATTCAAATAATGAAACATCCCAAGCCCAGAGTCGATTATTCAAAAATAACAGTTTTGATCTGATCATATAGCCTAAATGAGTCATGGGTCTGAGTGCAGTTATTGGATAGCACTATTTTGTAGACAGATTGGAGATTAATCCTAAACATGCCGTTACAATTAAGAATGGAAGAAATTGAATAAAAAATTTTTTTCTACATCTGAACTCGCAAAACATACACACAAAGCAGAACCCCTATGATCCCTATTGCTAAGATATTGGACTGGTCTCTGTGGAGGTGCCAGCAGCTGCACTGCACAGGTCTCAAGAGAAGAGTCCTTCATCCCATTCAAACTCCCATGATACACACAACAGCCCTCTGGCAAACAAAGCAAATGACATCTTCCTCTTCTAGTCCCATCAGGCTAACACTGCATTTTAAATTGCTGAAACATGATATGAACACAGCAAAAATGACATCGTGACATAAAGGGGCAATGGTCCAATCTAGAAGAAATCTTTTCCCAATGAGCCTAGTAGCCTACTGCATTTTAAATTATGGAAGGCAATTCCAGTCTGAGGAAGTTCCACTCAAAAAGACTGAAACTAATTTAAAATCATAAAGTTGCACTATTGATAATCCTTATCTGTCAGTTTAACTGAATGAGCTATAAATTTTCCTTCATGTTTTACTTTCAGGGATCAGGAAAATAACGTAATGCTTGATATTTTAATGTGACATGGTATAAAAAGAATATCTATGGCAAAAACTCTTTCAGTCCGCTACATTGTTTTCCTCCTGATTATTTTCTATTTTCCTTTGTATTCTGCTGTAAAAATATGAAAAAAAGTCAATTCTGTGCATTTGTGGTCTGGCCTCCCGATTTAATTTACCGATGTATCTACAGATGCACTGGAATGCACTACGAATTTCTCGATTTCCTCCCCAAAAAAACCTCACATCTCTTTCCAGGTTTGTTTCCCGTAGAGCCCTGCATTTCAGCCCGGGCCCGACGGGCCCCGACTTTTTTAAGCCTCTAAGGCCGGGCTTCGGGCCTATTTTCATGTCATAGTTCAGACGTGGGCCGGGCCTCGGGCCTGTTTTAGGCTTCTCCTTATTTTTATATTTTAGACATCCATCAATTAGTGATGAAAAAAATGGCCGTGTTGGTGTAAACAACACGAGACCATGCTGCCGCTATTGTCAAGAGCAGCTCAACAGTGTTTAGTGTCCAGCAGCAGCAGCAGAGAGCGTGCTGTCAGCGCAGCTGAAGAGTTCTGCATTGAAATGCACGCAATAGGCTAAAGCTTGCCGCAAAGCCCCAGCAAAAGTAATTACCATGGATGTGACCGGGGGAAATAGTAAGGAGATATATTTTTCCCAACTCTTGTTCAAGACGAGACGGTAGAAAGCGCATCATGTATGTTTTCTTTATTTTATAAAACCACAATGTTTTGTTGATATTGTGAGTGCACACAAATAAAAGTATACCATTTACAGTTCCGAATGATGAATTACTCTTACCTTTATGAGCAAAAATGACGAACATAGACTATGATCAGCTTACTGTATGCCGCTGGCTGCTTGGTTACTTAAAAAATAGGCTAAAAAATAGGCAATAGGCTAAAGCTTGCCGCAAAGCCCCAGCAAACGTAATTACCATGAATGTGTCTGGGGAAAATAGTAAGGAGATATTTGAATTATTTAGTAATAAATAGTGTTTTCTGAGTTCGTTTCGAAAGAATGAAGTTGCTGATCCTGACTCGCCGTCTCCTCATTAGACGCGCCTTTAGAGAGAAATGCATCTTTATTGATTATGATTAAGATTATAATAAAAGAGTTTTTGTTTTAAATTTTTTTATTTCGTTAAGTGGTCATTTAAAGCTTTCTATAGATATATTTATCATGTCTGTGAGGCATGTATTCACTCAGCTTCGGTTAATTTTTTTTGAAGCGCTCCTGTTCAAGACGAGACGGCAGAAAGCGCATCATGTTTGTTTTCTTTGTTTTATAAAAGCACAATGTTTTGTTGATATTGTGAGTGCACACAAATAAAAGTAGACCCTTTACAGTTTCGAATGATGTATCACTCTTACCTTTATCAGAAAAGTAGGCTATTTTAAGTTGTTTCCACTGAAAAAAATGCAAGTGATTGCCCTGGTGTCTTCATGTCCTGCAGAGCGCGCTTTAGCTTCCACTCTCCGCACAAACTTGGATATAGGCTAGCGCACATTATTATTATAGTGCAGGTTTAATGTTTAAACATTGTTATATGCTTTAACTGTTTTAAGTCGTGATGATTTGAGAAGGCTAAATTGATCAAACATAGGCAATGACCAGCTCACTGTCTGCCGCTTGCCGCTTGGTCGTTACTTTAAAAAACAAAAACTCATATTTAACGGAAAAAAAAGTTTTTCTAAATTAACTTAATAAAAAAAGGAAATGAAATATAATCATTTTGCCATTACATATAAAACTTAACTATTTTAATAGCTGAAACAGTGGTATAAGCTGTTTTGGGAGAAGGGGGAAAAACGGGCTTGGGTCGGACTCGGGCCGGTAATTCTGATGAGCTGTCGGACACGGGCCAGGCTAGGGCCTGAGCGCCTCGGGCCAGGGCCGGGCTAGGGCCTAAATTTGAGGTCCGTGCAGGGCTCTACACTGAGAAGCTACGCAAACAACTTTATTATCGCAGCACGATTTCATGTATAATATCGATGATATCGTCTGCGATTATGAACGTGGTTTTGCACAGCTTGTCAGTGAACTATGGCTCAGTGTAATACATGCTGCTCCATCTGAAAGAACGCCCGTGATAGAGATTTACTACTGATTACAGAACCGGCTTTACTGACAAGATGCGCATGAATATCATTTGCGATTTATCGTGCAGCCCAAACTGTAATACATATTTTGTTGTTTTGATTAGATAAACATCAAGTGTTTTCGCATTTTAAAGTTGTAACTGTTATCATTAGTTAATGCACTATGAATTAACATGAATGATCATGGTATAGGCCTAATATATTAAATTTTATTTGTATTTAAAAAGTACAGTACAAGATTCAGTAATGTTTGGCCAATTGCAGTCAAATCTAGTTATCACTATCACTAAAATCCACTATCGGTCAACCTCTACTTTGAGACATTAAACAAAAATACATTTACTAATGAAAGTTATTAAGAGTAATTGTTGCATCCTAAAGAAAACTGACTCAAAATCCAAACAACCCGCTATGAGAGAATTTGGGGCTTTATCAATAGACTAGATAAGATTTATTACCACATGAAGACTCTTCCCTCTTTCAGCAGTGGCCACGCCTTTTGTCACGATACACCACATCTCCACCGAGAGCTGTGGGTCCATATGGTCTAACAGCTGATGTGAAGAACACACACATCAGAATGTGGTTTTGTGAACTACATTTTTACAATTACTTCAACAGCCTTAAACCTAGGTTTAGCCTGTTAGTACACAGAGGCATTACTCCATCAGAGCTGACCAGTAAGTTCTTGGCACCAAAAAACAACCAACATATTTTTAGAAGAGGAGATACTGTGTTCCACCCTGACATCGCAGAGCCACTAAATGCATAATTAAGCATAAAAGCACAAGGAGAAAGAAAAAGCTTGACATCACCCCCATGCATAAAAATGACAAGAATAACAGGGACCTGAGAGACAAGTCACATGATACAGTACGACACTTCACATTTAGATAACAATGGAGCTTCCATCGTTTATTTCAATATATTAATGCCGTGAGACCTCTCAAGACATTATCAAGAACTAGTCATGGTAGACTGGCATCAAAGATGTTGTATATTTGGAGGAAGTGATTAGCGCAGACTGTAATGCCCAGAGAAGAACAGTCCATATCAAAGCCAATGAGTCATTTATTTGCGTGGATTGAGATAATGTGACATTTGATGCAGGCTACGCTACAGTGACTCCCACACAGCCCCACTAAACCAGATTTAAACAGTGCATACACAAGCTCAAATGAGTTGAATTACTTGTGTCTGTTTAATCCCTTAGGCCAGTCTATGGCTAGTTTTTATTACAGAGCTCTTTGGCACTGCTGAGTTTAACAGGCCTGTAGACCATTAAAAGCATATAAACTATAAACCATGATTTAAATGTTTCAGAGGGCAATATGTTGACAAGCACATATCATGTGGATGGTAGGGTCAGTAATGTGATGGGCAGGCAATGAAAATGCTTAAAAGGGTAGTTTAGGGAGGAAAATGATACTCAACTCTGATAATACAATAAACTTTTGTGAGAAAACCAAGAGTGTATACAAAAAGAGTTTCTTCCTGAATTTGTCTCCTGGTCCTGGATGAAGTCGATGCAAAGTCCACATGGAAATCTATGTGCTTTTAACTGCAAGTCTGACATGCCCTGAGGCTGGCACAGACCAGAGGAGACATGAGCATGAGCAGTCATGCATGCAAAAAACATGCAGTCACTGCACACAACTGGAGCCCATCCTCTGTGACGCCTCAAAACCAGGCACTCTGAACAAGGGGCGGGTGTGTCAGACGTTAGGAAGAAAGGGGAAGAGATAGAAAGCGAGAACTCTTTGAGAATTCCCAAACAGGGACACAAACCCTGCTCTCTTGAGCAGAAATAGCCTCATCTGCAACATTTCTGACAACAGAAGCTCATAGGTTATTCATCAGTTTACTTAGAAATGTCATTTGAGTAGTCTATATTTTGGGATCAGAAATGTAAGCGTACGCTGCAGCTAAAAAAAAAATGATAACCATAAACTCTTCAGAAATTAAATAAACAGCAGTTTGTGAGTTCAGTTCAGTGCAAAACGTTACTCCAGGCTGAGCCAAACTGCTCATAAACTAAGCATAAACTGCTGTAGCTTGCACTCTGCACTGCAATCCAACTTATTTTAGTCAAAGGTCCAGATTACAGTCTGGATTTCTTGTGAGACCAGTTTTCTAAAAACTGTTTGTTTCATTTCTGCAAAAGAGAAGAAAAGGAGCAACTGGGGGCAGTCAGTCAGCCATGATCACAAATTGCAAAGGTACAATCAGATTTACCATTGTTTGGTGAATTTTCATGAGCAAAATTTAGTAATTTCAATCGCAATCCAGGCAACTGGAAATTTCGAATGAGGGCAAACGATTTCCCTATGAAGTCTTCACAACAGGTTTAAGTTGGTCACGCAGATAAGCTTAAAAACAGAAAGCTGCTTGATATGAAGGTGACTTTTTTGTGAGCTGTGCTTCATATATTGACACTGACAATGGAAAATTTTCTTGAAAATTTCTTGAAGTTACTCATCTCAAACTATGGGTGATAATATATCTGTTCTGTCCAGTCACAATGAGCGCCTCATATTGCCCTGTTTCCCAAGACACATTACAGTGACACAATGTTCAGCATGCTGCCTAGCAGTATTTCCAAATATATTACTTTTCATTTTTGAATATAATAATGCACTGGCTCAAATCAGTTTAACATACAATAAAAAAATTGTATTATTACAGAATGGACCAAAAAAATACTATTCATATATTGTTTTGATAAGTTAGCTTGAGTCATAGGCCAATATGAATCAAACAATAGGTATCACTTCAGCTCAGTTATGAGAGACAGTACCAGAGATCAAAGACAGAACATCAGCCTCCAGAAGGTCAAGATAAATGACAGCAAAGCCCTTGAGATAAACAGCATTAAAGCAGGGCGGAAAAGACTCGCATACAGAATGCCAGATGTTGTCCAGACATCCTGCTGCCATCTTTCTTTCTCTCAAACAAAACAGCAAAAAATGAGCAATTCAGCATTGCATGTTCAGTCATATATTAACAGACATACATGACATTAAGTAATGAAATAAAAGAACTTGACTACAGTACAGTGAGAAACCATGAAAGTGTCGTGACATCACACCAGGGGTAATATAATGACAGCACATCCCTAAAACTGTTGGTATTGGTAGTATCCATAATAAATAATAATAATAATAATAATAATAATAATAAATGAAAAATAAAACGTGAGCAGAGCACTGAGACTGAAAATATGGGGATGCTATGAAAGAAATAAATGAGTTTAAATAGCACATAGACTCAAACTTGGTCTCAAACCATAAGTTTCAAAGAAATCATAAGGTGAGAAAAACCAGATAAACAGACAGGTGATGCAGAGAACAGGTTAAACACAGGGCAATGACGGGGACACTGAACAGTCAATCAATATAGGTTTTCAATGGCAGATTCTAAAACTTTTAATTTGATTTTGTCTCCACGATCTTGAATATTTAATTACAGTGTTGGTTAGGTTAAACAACAATACCGTCAAAAGAAACCAAATGACAAAATACTATAAACTTCCATTATCACATTGTATTGTCTTGTGAGCAGAGATATATTGACTTTCAACAACACACAAAGTTGGTACTTTGTGTGTTGTCTCAAATTTAATGCATTTGAGGATGCTCAAACAGGACAAGTTAAGATCATAAAACTGCCTTAACTACGTATTAGCAAAGTACGGCTATTATAGTGTGTACACAGCAATAAACCGAATTATTAATAACAATAAAATGCGGTAAATGCCTTCATTCAGATGGTCGCAGTAAGTCACGGTTAATCTGTGTGCTTACCTTCGTTGTAACAATACAAATGCAGTCCATTCTCTCATATTAGACAGAGACCTCGCACCTCTCAGCATGTCATTTCGCAACTCTCATCTTTAATGAGAATCACACTGAATCTGTTCATTTATGCGGAGCTCACAGCTACTCCTTAAGAACCGAGAGTAAAACAAGAGCAATCCACGTGTTTGTATTTGTTCTCCATGTTGGCCATGTCAGTGAAGTTCACAAAGAGGGAGAGAGAGATGCGCACGTCTCCAAATGATCCTGAAAGCGCATACGAGAGAGCGTGCTGCATCATACCACGCCGCTTTACTCTCTCTCTGCTGCACCAAGCATCTCACTGATTAAACTTAGAGTAAATGCCTTTACTTCTTCGTGACCATCAAATCTGTTTAAATTACAGCGCTAGAGACAGCCTCACACTTTCTGGAAATCCGTGCCTGCATTTATGGATTCTGCGCAAAGACTAAATCACGACAGGAAAAGGATCAGCCAATTTAAAAACAAATGGTAGGTTTTCACGATGTCTAATAAAGATAACAATATTCAGTGGTCCGTGATGTGACATCTTTGATTATAGCTCAATCAGCATCAGATAACATCGAAAAAGACATCTAGTGCCGCATGTTACATGCGTTGTGATCCATATCTAACTTTAATAGGCTACTTTGTGAAAGACCACATTAGCAAGCAAAAAAACGTTATAATGACTTTGCATGGATCTCGGAAGGGTAATAACTCATATTAGTGCAAACATTTTTCATAGCTGTCACTATTGTCTGATTAATGGCATTGCTACACTCTTAAAAATAAAGGTGCTTCAAACGGTTCTTCAAGCGATGCCATAGAAGAACCATTTGTGGTTCCACAAAGAACCATTCAGTCAAAGGTTCTTTAAAGAACCATCTCTTGGTTACCTTTTTATAATCTGAAGAACCTTCTTTCGCCACAAACCTTTTGTGAAACAGAAACGTTCTTCAGATGTGAAAGGTTCTTTATGGAACCATTTAGACAAAAAAGGTTCTTCTATGGCATCGTGAAGCACCTTTATTTTTAAGAGTGTAGAACGGAGAAGACTTTTCAGGATAATAAAAACTTAAGGAATTTACCTGAACTTTCTCATGCTAGTGTTAATTACAAATTCATGAACATATAAAATTACGCTGCAATATTATTTCATTCACAACAGAGTGTCTCACATCCTATAAAGACTGACAAGCGCAGATTTGAAAGTGACAACTCATACAGGAGAGAAATCCAGATACCCCACAAAGAAATGTGTTTTGGCAGATATGTTCCCAGCAGATGCAGCCCCACCATCAATCACCTCACACACGTTTTAACACTGAGCCGACTGTGTAAAAGCAGCCTTTATATAGCTCATACTGTAGATTGTCCTGAAATGCAGTGTAAGAATAAATATTTGATGCGCACAGTGATTAGCCCTTCCCTTCAAAAGCACCTCTGTACTAGTGCATGCTGCAGTTGCATAAACGGTTTTGGATCAAAGGAAACAAAAAGAACACTGGGTAATAAACATCTCTTACCCAATTTCTAACAAAATAGTGCTAGTGTTGGTGTTCATGTTGAAGCCGGAACTTGGCTGGGGGGGGGAAACAAATTACTTAGAAATAGCCCAATTTTCCTCTGACTTGCGAGATGAATGCTGATGTTACCAAGTCCAAAAATACACATGCATCGGAATCTTAGTTTTAACATTTTTTAAACATTTTAACATCCAAAGTAACTTCAGTGTCTCTGGGTTAAATATACAATATGATTCACAAAAGTGAAAAGTACATGTTGTATTTGCTAACAGTATAATAGAATATTATATTTTATTATAACAAATCATACTGTTTATAAGAATAAGATGTCTGACAACTAAGGGAGTGTTGCGTCAACACACAGGGCACTTAGCTTTGTTGCTCATAATGGGAGTGATTTAGCTTTGTGCATTTAAAAGGTGCACTATGTAGAAATTTTCAATCGCTGTTTGCAACACAACATTCAAACTTGGCCCCTGTACCCAACTATATGGTAAAGGGTGCGTTTCCTAAGTATTGGTCTTTTTCAAACCAGGACAGGCGTTTTTTTTTTGTTGTTGTTTATTTAAACAAACCGATCAAAAAACAGAAGCCCAAAGAAGCCATGCATTAGGGCTGCTCGATTATGACAAAAATCATAATCACGATTATTTTGGTCAATACTGTAATCACGATTATTTAAAACGATTATTAGTGGGCCATATGACCAAAACTTTATATGAAAGATTTATTTAAAGACAGTGATATTATATATATATATATATATATATATATATTTCAAATATATATTTTCTGTAAATAAGGTTGCTATGACATCTACATTTTAAAGACCAGCGAAATGTCACAATTCTCAATACCACAGCAGAATATCAGTGTAACTAATATTAGCTTAAAAAAAAAACACAACAACAACAAAAAAGGTCCTCAAAATTATTGAAAATAATTAAGCTGCCAGTAATAAAGCAAAGTAATACAATGCCAGTAATAAAAAAGCAACATAATACAATAGAATAAAAAAACCATACAAATTAAACAAACTGTGCTTTAAGTTTTTTTAATGCAAGTCTAAAGTAGCTATTCAGCCTACTAGAGAAATTGAAAAACCTAATGTAAAATAAAACAGCATAGTCTTCACTGTAAGAATTAAACTTCCTTTATTTCTTATTAAAGCTACAAAAGACCTTCACTCAAGAGCAGTGTCTGATTTTGTCTTTGTCTTTTGTTGTTTGATTAATATTAAGCACACAGTCGGCAGCAGGAATAATAGCCCGCTGTCACTTTAAGAGCCGCACGGATTACTGTTTACTGTTACACAAGTATTTTCATTCTCAACACTTTACATTCATTTATTACATAACCAACGAGGGTTTATGTGAATAATCACTAAGCGCCGCATTTTGACACATTTTTGCGTGTATTTGACCGTTTAGGCGTTAAAAGATGACTTTACATGTCCGTGTTGTGTTCTGTCTCTGAGCGCACACACAGTAATCTTCCCGAGGAAGCGCAAGTTCTCTTTCACGCTTTTAAAAACATAAATAAATTTAACCAACTTAAATAAATCAAGTACGTCCCATTTTGCAAAAGTCTCATGACATGATATTACTGATTTGCACGTGAAATTGGGTTTTTAGGGAGGAGCAAAAGTGCACTGCTGGAAAGGGTGCGGAAAGGGGCGCAATAATCATTTTATATTCGATTACTGTATTTTCATAATCATTAGAGGCCGAAATCGAAACTGAATTTTGATTAATTGAACAGCCCTACCATGCATTAATGCTTGACTGTGAGTGGAAGTAGATTGCTTGGAGCTTTTTATAGCACAAATTTAGCAAAAACGTTAAACATCTGGTAGTTTACCATCCATTTACATTCATATACATGCAGTCTCTCTTAATGCCTCTCCAGGAATCGGCCAGACAACTGACCATTCACAAAGAGCTTGATTGATACGCGATCTGACCAATCATAACACCAAATCCGGCATCTTGCCCAACAAACAAATCTAAATTTGAAAACAAAGACCTTGTTTCATACCAGAAGTAACCCGCTTTGTCTTGTCTGTCGGCGTGTTGTCAGTTTCCTCTTTACTCCACAATGTATTTTTTACTGCGTGATGTGTAGTAGGGCTGCACGATTAATCGAATGCGATTGCCATGTGCATTTTGTCAGTAAAGCCGGTTCTGTAATCAGCAGTAAATCTCCATCAGCTGCTTTCAGATGGAGCAGCATTTACTACACAGAACCGTAGTTCACTGACAAACTAGGCAAAATCGCGTCCATAATCACAGACAATATAATCGCGCGATTATGAAATCGAAGATATCGTTCTGCGATTATGAAAGCTGTTTGCATAGGTTCTCAGTGAGCTACGGCTCTGTGTAGTAAATGCTGCTCCTTCTGAAAGCACGTGAAAATACGACATTTAATAATGTTTTTACTCCAAACTCACTTCATAACATCAGTCGAGTGTTTGAAATAAATCCTTCTGTGAGATGATGTGGCTTCTTACACAGAATAATTAATGCACGCAATATTTCATAGTATTGTAAGCAGTGATAAGGAAAAAGGAAAAAAGGAAAGGAGGAAAGGACGTGACGTGTGGCCAAGTATGGTGACCCATACTCGGAATTTGTGCTCTGCATTTAACCCATCCAAGTGCACACACACAGCAGTGAACACACAAACACACACACACACACACACACTGTGAACACACGTAGTGTTGAGGGTGGAGAGAGCGCTGGACATTCACTCCCCCCACTTACAATCCCTGCCAGACCTGAGACTCGAACCCGCAACCTTTGGGTTACAAGTCCCGACTCTCTTTCCATTAGGCCACAACTGCCCCCCCCCGGCTATAAAGGCTATGTCGATTAACATTGTATTATTATATACTTTATTATAATAAAAAATTATAAGACGACGAACTCAGATAAACCATATACAGGTGCATCTCAATACATTAGAATATCGTCGAAAAGTTCATTTCAGTAATTCAACTCAAATTGTGAAACTCGTGTATTAAATAAATTCAGTGCACACAGACTGAAGTAGTTTAAGTCTTTGGTTCTTTTAATTGTGATTATTTTGGCTCACATTTAACAAAAACCCACCAATTCACTATCTCAACAAATTAGAATATGGTGACATGCAAATCAGCTAATCAACTCAAAACACCTGCAAAGGTTTCCTGAGTCTTCAAAATGGTCTTTCAGTTTGGTTCACTAGGCTACACAATCATGGGGAAAACTGCTGATCTGACAGCTGTCCAGAAGACAATCATTGACACCCTTCACAAGGAGGGTAAGCCACAAACATTCATTGCCAAAAAGCTGGCTGTTCACAGAGTGCTGTATCCAAGCATGTTAACAGAAAGTTGAGTGGAAGGAAAAAGTGTGGAAGAAAAAGATGCACAACCAACCGAGAGAACTGCAGTCTTATGAGGATTGTCGAGCAAAATCGATTCAAAAAATTTGGGTGAACTTCACAAGGAATGGACTGAGGCTGGGGTCAAGGCATCAAGAGCCACCACACACAGACGTGTCAAGGAATTTGGCTACAGTTGTCGTATTCCTCTTGTTAAGCCACTCCTGAACCACAGACAACGTCAGAGGCGTCTTACCTGGGCTAAGGAGAAGAAGAACTGGACTGTTGCCCAGTGTTCCAAAGTCCTCTTTTCAGATGAGAGCAAGTTTTGTATTTCATTTGGAAACCAAGGTCCTAGAGTCTGGAGGAAGGGTGGAGAAGCTCATAGCCCAAGTTGCTTGAAGTCCAGTGTTAAGTTTCCACAGTCTGTGATGATTTGGGGTGCAATGTCATCTGCTGGTGTTGGTCCATTGTGTTTTTTGAAAACCAAAGTCACTGCACCCGTTTACCAAGAAATTTTGGAGCACTTCATGCTTCCTTCTGCTGACCAGCTTTTTAAAGATGGTGATTTCATTTTCCAGCAGGATTTGGCACCTGCCCACACTGCCAAAAGCACCAAAAGTTGGTTAAATGACCATGGTGTTGGTGTGCTTGACTGGCCAGCAAACTCACCAGACCTGAACCCCATAGAGAATCTTTGGGGTATTGTCAAGAGGAAAATGAGAAACAAGAGAACAAAAAATGCAAATGAGCTGAAGGCCATTGTCAAAGAAACCTGGGCTTCCATACCACCTCAGCAGTGCCACAAACTGATCACCTCCATGCCACGCCGAATTGAGGCAGTAATTAAAGCAAAAGGAGCCCCTACCAAGTATTGAGTACATATACAGTAAATGAACATACTTTCCAGAAGGCCAACAATTAACTAAAAATGTTTTTTTTTTTTTTTATTGGTCTTATGAAGTATTCTAATTTGTTGAGATAGTGAATTGGTGGGTTTTTGTTAAATGTGAGCCAAAATCATCACAATTAAAAGAACCAAAGACTTAAACTACTTCAGTCTGTGTGCATTGAATTGATTTAATACACGAGTTTCACGATTTGAGTTGAATTACTGAAATGAACTTTTCCATGACATTCTAATTTATTGAGATGCACCTGTATTATCGTTGTAGTCGTGTGTTTATTAGTCATGTTAAATCAATGAAAGCAGTTAAATCTTCCGTTTATTCAGCTGCAGCGATAGGCATTTCCTGGGTATCTTCTTCGGGTGTATTTGGAGTTTCCGTGCGAGAGCGCCCTCTGGCCTTCGGATGAAGATTTACTACTGATCACAGAACCGTGCTTCACTGAAAGATATGCATGACAATCGCAGCTTCTGGACAATCGCGATTTCGATTTCACTTCGATTTATTGTGCAGCCCCAATGTGTAGTGTAAGAGCAGCATGGCTTGTCGGACATAGGAACAGTAACTAAGCAGGGTGGGTTTTTGCAAAGGGTCAATTTCAGGTAACGAGGTTGAAAAACGCCTATGCCATTTGAAACTGCCTTAAAACTGGGAAACGCCTTTTTGTTCTGCAGAGCCCTAATACTCCTTTCACTGGTAGAACACTGTGAGAAGCCACGCACCCAGCCCCTGATGTGATAGTTACTAGAACACATGGCTCAACCGACTCATAAAACTGTGGGAAGATGAGTGATGATGTGTAGCATTTGGACTAATCAGACACACATTTGTTCATCAGATTTAACAAATCAAATTATTCCTTAGATTAACAAACAGTCACAGACCCCTCACCCAACACCAGACTCGGTGCCTATATGTCTGTGAACGAAGTCCAGGCCCCTGGTTGCCTTGGCAACCAGGAGACTTTTGCCAGGCCAGATGAACTTTACGACCTAATGGCATGTAGAGAGCTCTCCATCTCCCTACCCTTTCCATAGGAAAGGCACATAAGGCACATAGGAATGGACTCTTCTCTAATTAATTCATTGAAAAACCTTTCTTTGAATGAACACACACATCCTCAGGTCATTGTGTATATTGTTACTGTTCTTGTATATTGTCTTTTGTACTGTATCCTGTTTTATGCATGCTTATGATAGATCTTAAATAGTTGTAAATGAGGTAATAGTTAATATTACCTCACTTATATCATGTTTGATCTCTATCAATTCGTCTTCGGATGATCTAATTGAGAGTGTATATTATATGTTGCTACCTATGCAACATAAGTGTTCTAAGAATCTTTAATAGTTTGTATATCAACTTCCAATCCAACCCCATGCAAATTACCATGCTCAGAGACAGAGAGTCGTAAAACCTTCCCTCCAAAGAGATTGGAGTCCATTGGCTCTTTGACTCCCCAGAGGTGTGACCTCTATACCAGATAAAGCTCTCACACACAGGTCCGTCCTCTCTCCTGCAAAAAGCCTCTTCTGCAAAAAGCTCTTCGGCTATCTTCTGATTGCTCCGTGAAGGACTCACTGAGAGCCTGAACCGGTGCCTGGTGGGCCCCCAACATAGAGCCGTGGGTGATCTCCCCAGCCTGGGAGATGACTCTTGACCACAAAGACCCAGTCGGCGGTTCTGTTAGACCATAAGAGGATGAGGAAGATGTGAGCTAGAACTCTTCTGGACCCTTAAGTTATTGTGCCAGGCTTACGGCCTTGTCTTTCCATTCAACCAAAGCTCCTCGGACCTCAGCAGATCTCTTTCTTAGCTCTTTTTCCACTCTCTACCTGAAAGAACATTTCTACCTCAGAACATCTTTAGAATTCATCACTCTTCAACCTGGAAGAACGTGATCGGGAGTCCAAAACCTTGAAACCATTAAGACCATCTGAGACTGCATTCCGACCAAATGCATTGCAAGTATTGTACATTTAACTAAATGCAACAGGTTATTAGTACAAGTTATAGACCCCGTCATAAACGGTGCTCATGGTTTTACTCAGGTGGTTAAATGACTTTTTCCATAACTGCATTCTCCGGTTTTCCTGATGGTTTCATCCATCAACTCTCATTAGCCCTTTCCCCATGTATGAGCGATTGTATGTTTGTGTGTTTGTTTGTTTGTTTGTTAGATTAGTTTGCGTTAGTGTTTAGTTAATAAAACTCTTGTGCATAGATTACATGAGTTTCTGATTCTGGCTTGCATATTAATGTCCCTTTACGATTTTGACCCTTGCTACATGCTCTAATGCATTAATAGGAAGGTATTTTCTGTGGCCACGGAAATGTCCTTTCTTAGAGTTGATATGAATTTACACTGAATGTTCGCTGGACGAACAGATCAGCTGATGGCAATTTAACTTTGCTACAGTTATTACTGTCAGCCAATAAATAATTCTAATTAATCATATTTAATTGTAATTATTTATATACAATTCCCTTTTGAGCTAAATTTGCTACAGATGCATTTCGAAAATATCATGTTTTTCATGCATAAATAGCATTTTTTTATATAAATGAACAGTTGCCCTAAATTAGATGACTGGCTGTAATTTGCAAGCAGTTTAGCCATCTTTAGTCTAGCTCACTGATCTATTATAAAAGATCAGTTGTCTAGCTCACTAATAAACAATTATTACATGTCATCATAAAAACAATTGCAATGCCTAGTAATCAGTCAACTTACATAAAGTCAATAAATCAATAAAAAATTAGCTAATTGTTTTTGTGTTGAGACAGGAGAAATTAGCAGAGCTTCAGGAGTTAAAATAAATGAAAACTTCACGATAAAGTCCAGCACTCCCCCGTGCTGCGCATCGTTATTGGCTGGTGGCTACACAGGCACAGGACAGTGTCTCTGCAGACACAAATACTACCAATCATTATTTTTGTATAGGTCTACAGTTATTTTTTCTGAAAATTCTGCATAGTGCACCTTTAAGTTTTATCTTATTTTTACAAGAATTAGCTGTTTTTAATAACCTTAAACTGACATTATTCCATCCCCCTATTTTCCACAGTCCCCACAATCTCCTGTGACCCTGGTTTTTCCATAATGAACCCTTTTCACAATTTCAAATTTGGAACATGAAACTGAACTTCTGCGTAATAACATTTAATGGGAGCTATGGGGTACATGAGATGCCATTAAAAAATACAACTTTTGCATTTCCATTTTCTCCAGCAGTAAAAGAGAATTACACTATTGCATTTCTATGACTTTTTAATATTTTATTTATTAGTGCTAGATTTTATTTCATATAATCGCTTAAATTCCTATGTATGTCTGTAGTACGTCCATATACTTAGAAGCTCTTGTCACCAAAGACAAATTCCTTGTGTGTGTGTAAACATACTTGAAAAAGCTCCTTCCATTTCTGATTCCATTTCTTCGAGCCAGTTCTATTAAACCTTTACAATTAATCCAGAGCATGGAAGCAAGATTAATTTTTAATGAACCAAAAAGAATGCACGTCACAACTCTGTTTATCAGTTTGCACTGGCTACCAATAGCTGCTCGCATAAAATTCAAGGCATTAATGTTTCCCTACAAAACCACCACTGGCTCTGCACCCCTTTATCTAAATTCATTACTTCAGACTTATGTGCCTCTAGAAGCTTACGTTCTGCGAGTGAACGTTGCTTTATTGTGCCATCCCAAAGAGGCACAAAATCACTTTCAGACTTTTAAATTAAATGTTCCCTCCTGGTGGAATGACCTGCCCAACTCAATCCGAGCAGCTGAGTCCTTAGCCATCTTCAAGAATTGGCTAAAAACAAATCTCTTCCATCTTTATTTGACCCTCTAACTCTAGCTCTCTATATTCTAACTCTATTCTTAAATGTTCCCTCCTGGTGGAATGACCTGCCCAACTCAATCCGAGCAGCTGAGTCCTTAGCCATCTTCAAGAATTGGCTAAAAACAAATCTCTTCCATCTTTATTTAACCCTCTAACTCTAGCTCTCTATATTCTAACTCTATTCTTAAAAAAAAAAAAAAAAAAAAAAAAGCTAACATCTTTTTGTATTCTATCTATGTTTTCTTTTTATTTATTACACAATTAACAAAAGCAAAACAGTCCTCTAACACTAGCTTGCTCTATTCTTTTTCTATTCTATCTGTTTTCTTTTTATTTATTATATAATTTTAAAAAACAAACCTTGTTACATGTACTGCATTAAGCTAACCAAAACTTGTTATAGCACTTGCATATCATTGCTCTTTTGTTGATTTTGATTGCTTCCATTGTCCTCAATTGTAAGTCGCTTTGGATAAAAGCATCTGCTAAATAACTAAATGTAAATGTAAATGTAATGAATTTTTAACCAGTAATTTTATGCTGTTGAATATAAGGCAAAGTACAGTGTTATAAAAATAAAATATTAAAAACTTTGCCATGTTAATTACTGCAATAGAAATGTCATCACAGTTTGTGAAATGGGTCAATAATGAAATTTACAGGTGCATCTCAATAAATTAGAATGTCGTGGAAAAGTTCATTTATTTCAGTAATTCAACTCAAATTGTGAAACTTGTGTATTAAATAAATTCAATGCACACAGACTGAAGTAGTTTAAGTCTTTGGTTCTTTTAATTGTGATGATTTTGGCTCACGTTTAACAAAAACCCACCAATTCACTATCTCAACAAATTAGAATACTTTGTAAGACCAATAAAAAAATAAAAATAAATAAATTAAAAAAAAAAAAAATTTTTTTGTGAATTGTTGGCCTTCTGGAAAGTATGTTCATTTACTGTATATGTACTCAATACTTGGTAGGGGCTCCTTTTGCTTTAATTACTGCCTCAATTCGGTGTGGCATGGAGGTGATCAGTTTGTGGCACTGCTGAGGTGGTATGGAAGCCCAGGTTTCTTTGACAGTGGCCTTCAGCTCATCTGCATTTTTTGGTCTCTTGTTTCTCATTTTCCTCTTGACAATACCCCATAGATTCTCTATGGGGTTCAGGTCTGGTGAGTTTGCTGGCCAGTCAAGCACACCAACACCATGGTCATTTAACCAACTTCTGGTGCTTTTGGCAGTGTGGGCAGGTGCCAAATCCTGCTGGAAAATGAAATCAGCATCTTTAAAAAGCTGGTCAGCAGAAGGAAGCATGAAGTGCTCCAAAATTTCTTGGTAAACGGGTGCAGTGACTTTGGTTTTCAAAAAACACAATGGACCAACACCAGCAGATGACATTGCACCCCAAATCATCACAGACTGTGGAAACTTAACACTGGACTTCAAGCAACTTGGGCTATGAGCTTCTCCACCCTTCCTCCAAACTAGGGATGTTCGATGTTTTGATTTTTGAGCGTGGACGATAAAAATGTCTCCACGATCTGCTTTTGAAGAAATATCGTAGTATCGTGCTACAGCGCACATTCTATCAATAACAGTTCTGGTGCCTCCGTCTCTATATACTGTACAACACGACATACAGCGGTAGACTCTGACAGGACACTGCACTTATTCATGATCGCAAAAGTACTTTATTTGCATACAAGCCACGCTGGTCTGACGTCCGCTTTTTCTGAGCGCATACACCAGAAGCACGCGCACTAAAAACCCTGTCAAACAGCGCCTGATTACTGAGCCAAGTTATCTTTTGCGCTAATATTGTCAAAACACAAAAGGTTTACATAATATTGTCAAATATTGCGCTAATATTGTCAAAACACAAAGGTTTTATATAGTTGGTTGTCTAAAATGAAAGTAAACAGATGACAGAGAAACGGATGCGTGCCTGTATATTAGATGCGTGCAGGTCTTAAAGGGACAGTATTAAACATGCAGTCGACTGTCATTAAAGGGATAGTTCACCCTAAAATGTTAATTTCTGTCATTATTTACTCACTCACGTTGTCCCAAACCTGTATTAATTTCTCTCTCGTGCTGAACACAAAAGAAAATATTTTGAAGAATGTGGGTAACCAAACAGTTGCTGGTCCACACTGAATTTGAAAAAAAAAAAAAATACTATGTAAGTCACTGTGGACCTACTGTTTGGTTTTCCACGTTCTTCAAAATAGCATTTATGTTCAGCAGAAGAAAGAAACTCACTCAGGTTTAAAACAACTTTGGAGTAAATGATGGAATAAAAATAAAGCACTATGACAGAATTGACAGACAGATGACAGAATTTTTATTTTTGGGTGAACTATTCATTTAACGTTAATAAAACAACAAAACGCAAAGAGAAAAATCACTCACTACTCTTGACTGAAAAACTTTAATACAGCTGCTTTAGGAATCAGTCTATGTAGTTTTATTTTTATATTTGTTCATTCACGCTAAATACACCTATTGTCCCTGAAAATAAAGCACTGTTTGTTTCATTTGTATTTTGTGTGTATTTGTAATGTGTATCTTTGTTCTTATTTTTTAATAAGAAAGATAAAATAATGACAAAGATTTTTATCTTCACCCACTTTGGCCTAAATATCTGCCATTCTTTTTTTTTCTCCTTTTTTTTTTGTTACCTTGAAAGGCTTTGTCTTTATAATAGGGAAATAAGTTTGGCTGTAATGCTCAGACAACTTGCAAAATAGTAAAACCAACATGACAAAGAATCGTGATAAAATTGTGAATCGTGATATGATATTTTTTCCATATCGTACACCCCTACTCCAGACTCTAGGACCTTGGTTTCCAAATGAAATACAAAACTTGCTCTCATCTGAAAAGAGGACTTTGGACCACTGGGCAACAGTCCAGTTCTTCTCCTTAGCCCAGGTAAGACGCCTCTGACGTTGTCTGTGGTTCAGGAGTGATTTAACCAGAGGAATACGACAACTGTTGCCAAATTCCTTGACACGTCTGTGTGTGGTGGCTCTTGATGCCTTGATCCCAGCCTCAGTCCATTGCTTGTGAAATTCACCCAAATTCTTGAATCGATTTTGCTTGACAATCCTCATAAGGCTGCGGTTCTCTCGGTTGGTTGTGCATCTTTTTCTAACGGAATGCTTAGTCGATATAAAAAAACTGGATGACGAGTAATTTCTTACTGCTAAATTCTGAAAAAACAGAGGTGTTAATTATCGGACCTAAAAACCCCATATGTAACAACCTAGAACACTATCTAACACTTGACGGCTGCTCTGTCAATTCTTCATCAGTTAGGAATCTAGGTGTGCTGTTTGATAGCAATCTTTCATTTGAAAGCCATGTTTCTAGTTTCTGTAAAACTGCGTTTTTCCATCTCAAAAACATATCTAAATTGTGAGCTATGCTCTCAACGTCAAATGCAGAAATGCTAATTCATGTGTTTATGACCTCAAGGTTAGACTATTGTAATGCTTTACTGGGTGGTTGTTCTGCACGCTTGATCAACAAACTACAGTTGGTCCAAAATGCAGCAGCTAGAGTCCTTACTAGAACCAGGAAGTATGACCATATTAGCCCGGTTCTGTCAACACTGCACTGGCTCCCTATCAAACATCGGATAGATTTTAAAATCTTGTTAATTACTTATAAAGCCCTGAATGGCTTAGCTCCTCAGTACTTGAGCGAGCTCTTATCACATTATAGTCCTCCACGTCCCCTGCGTTCTCAAAACTCTGGCCATTTGATAATACCTAGAATATCAAAATCAATTGCGGGCGGCAGATCCTTTTCCTATTTAGCGCCCAAACTCTGGAACAATCTACCTAACACTGTTCGGGAGGCAGACACACTCTGTCAGTTTAAATCTAGATTAAAGACACATTTCTTTAACCTGGCTTACACATAACACACTAATACACTTCTATTATTCAAATCCGTTAAAGGACTGTTAGGCTGCATTAATTAGATCAACCGGAACCGGGAACACTCCTCATAACACATGATGTACTTGTTACATCGTAAGAAGAATGGCATCTACGCTAATATTTGTCTGTTTCTTTCTTATTCTGTTTCTCAGTCTGTGTCCGGATCAGATGGTGGATCGGCGCCGGGAGATGATGTCTGCGACCCTGATTGTCGGCGGAGGCCGGGACACCTGGATGAGCCCCGGGGACATGTCCCCAGTGAAAACCTCGACTTAAATACAATAAAACTAAAAATAAAACAAAATAACTAAAAATATAATAAAATACCTAACTACATAATACTATTATTGTTAGAAATTTCAACAATATAAAAATAGAAATATAATACATTTATTGGGGCTGAAACGATTCCTCGAGCAACTCGAGTAACTCGAATACAAAAATTCATCGAGGCAAAATTATGTGCTTCGAAGAATCGTTTAGTCCATTTACTAGGGATGCATTGAATTTTCGGCCGCCGAAAATATATGCCGCACCGCCCAGCAGTGTTCAGGCTTCACTTTCATCACTGCGCCGCGTGACGCTCCGTTCAGCATTCCGCTCTATCAATGTGCATTCTGCTCATTTACCGCTCATGATCACCGGAAAAGCAGAGTCCACTCAAATAACGCGCCGACAAGAAATTTCTATGTAGTATACTTGTTCCTGTTTGCAGTAGCGTTACTGTGATGTAGCACGCTGTAGTACAGCTGGACTGGACAACGCTGGTCAAATCTCCTTCACTGATCTGCTCCCCACTACGCTCTGCTCACATGCGCTGATTATAATATTAGCTTTGCCAGGGTTTTTATATTTTTATACATGTTTACTTGATGTTTCAAGTAAACATGTATAAACGAACTGATTTACACGGTCTGATGAGCATTAACCCATATTACGCGATCATATCTCTGTATGAGTGAATGGCAGAGACGCGCGTTTTCCTTTACCACACACACACTGAAGCGCGTGACGCTCGCGGTGATTTCAGCGTCTGCCGTCTCAATGAGGACATAAACACACGAACAACATCTCCGGAGCTGCTCTGAGAGTCACTTCATCAGCGTTTCACCGTTTCATTTGAGTAAAACTAGTGCCATATCATATACACACACAGAAATTTAAAGCTATTCACGGCAACCCGTCAAAATAAAAGTCCAGTTTAATTTGAAGACATTACAGCAGAAATATATTACTATTGTTCAGCAGAATGTAAATACTACTACTAAAATTATGAAAACCTTATTTTATTAAGGAATGATCACACAACATTTGTTCCATGTTTTAATT
Source organism: Spinibarbus caldwelli (assembly GCA_039654775.1). Taxonomy (NCBI): domain Eukaryota; kingdom Metazoa; phylum Chordata; class Actinopteri; order Cypriniformes; family Cyprinidae; genus Spinibarbus; species Spinibarbus caldwelli. The sequence goes on from CM077234.1 coordinate 9,700,315, forward strand.
TTAATAGTAAATCCCCTTTGTTTGCCAAAAAGTTTAATTTTCAATAATTTAAAGATAAATTAAATTAAAGGGGAAAGGGAAGTGGTGTGTGGCCAAGTATGGTGACCCATACTTGGAATTTGTGCTCTGCATTTAACCCATCCAAGTGCATACACACAGTAGTGCACATACACCTGGAGCAGTGGGCAGCCAATGCTGCGGCGCCCGGGGAGCAGTTGGGGGTTTGGTGCCTTGCTCAAGGGTCTCACCTCAGTCGTGGTATTCCTTGCCGGACCCGAGACTCGAACCCACGACCTTCGGGTTATAACCCCAACTCTCTATCCATTAGGCCACGACTGCCCCCCCATGTTAATGTTTTATGCCTTCATTTGATAACCAGATACACAACACAGAATTTCTGAGGAAAAAGAAAACATTTCAAAAGGCTAGTTTAAAAATAAATAACAATAAAACATTAGGTGAGAGAAAATAAAACATAACTTTATAATTGTCATTATTAGAATTTTTCTTTAATCATAGCAATAATTATTATAACACCTAAAATATGTTGCGTGTAAAAAGTGTTCACTTCAGCCACTTGAAGTGTGGGTACATTGTGTGCACATGATCAGGATGGTACCACCTCCGCCGCATTTTGAGAAAGGAAAAACCCTGTTTGCAGGACTATACATTATTTGGATAATTAGTCAAAAACAACAACAACAGTTATGTCTGATTCTGTTGCATAGAACTGAATAAAAATAATACATTGATATTTAATAATATATTTTCTGTCCAATTTTCTTTCAATAAAAGTGTGGTTATTTTATTGGCTTGTGTTTTTTTAAATTCTGTGTCATTAAAATTGAGTTAAATTAAAAAGTCTTACAAAATTTCTTTCCATTATTTAATAAAATAAATAATTACAAAGCATTTTCGGTTTTGGTTTTCGACCAAGCACATCCAGAATTCTCAGTTTCGGCCCAGAATTTTCATTTCGGTGCATCCTACCATTTATATAAACCTAAACCCTATATAAACCTAACCCCTACCATTTACTGTAACTTCATACAGAGCACTGTGTTTGCAACCACATGCTCCTTTAAAGGATTACACACACACACACACCAGTATGCAGAGAGACATTTAAGAGGGTTTATTCTCAAAATAACTTTAAATTCATGTTGCTGAAAAATGTGTTAATAAATGTTATGTGTATGGACTCTTGTTTTTGTTCCATGTTAGCTTCCTGCCCACTAATTTTTGCCTCTTACAAAAGCCACAAAGCCTTCTAAGAAGACAGTAAAGGCTTATGTCACGCCTGAGCTGTAGTTAGGCTGAAACTTGAAAGTTAAGTTGCACAATGTTTAGGTTTTATTATTATTTATTTTTTATTACTATTATTTTGATTTATGTCTTAGTTTTAGGTTGTACTATGTTTACCTTTTTTAAAGTAATTTGAAACTGATTTTTATATTTTTATATATTTGTATTTGCATTTTGAATGTAATATGGCAATTAAATGCACTTAATGGGTTTAGTTTTCACAGTTATTAATGTATGCAATTTCAGCAACAAAAATGTTTATTTTTCTAAAAAGGAAACAAATTACTTGTTAATTTTAAGAGACCTGTTTTATTTTCTCTTGTATATTTAGTATTGCTCTTTAATAAAGAAAAAGTTCTTCTTATCCGATTACTCGATTAATCGATGGAATTTTCGGGAGAATACTCGATTACTAAAATATTCGATAGCTACAGCCCTAACATTTATACATTTAAAATTGAATTAAAACAATAAGTAAAAAATAAATAAACAATAATCTCTGGCCAGAGGAGAACTGGCCCCCCGACTGAGCCTGGTTTCTCCCAAGGTTTTTTTTTCTCCATTCTGTCATAGAGGGAGTTTTGGTTCCTTGCCGCTGTCGCCTCTGGCTTACTCAGTTGGGGACACTTAATTTCTAACGATTATTATCAATTTGATTTCATATATACTATTTAAACTAAACTGAGCTACACAACGACATCTCTGAATTCAATAATGAAATGCCTTTAACTGAAAATTGAGTGTTTAATCTTATTATTATACATTACTGACACTCTATCCTCCAATTTGATACTGTTAAGTGCTTTGACACAATCTGTATTGTTAAAAGCGCTATATAAATAAAGGTGACTTGACTTTTTCCTTCCACTCAACTTTCTGTTAACATGCTTGGATACAGCACTCTGTGAACAGCCAGCTTCTTTGGCAATGAATGTTTGTGGCTTACCCTCCTTGTGAAGGGTGTCAATGATTGTCTTCTGGACAACTGTCAGATCAGCAGTCTTCCCCATGATTGTGTAGCCTAGTGAACCAAACTGAGAGACCATTTTGAAGGCTCAGGAAACCTTTGCAGGTGTTTTGAGTTGATTAGCTGATTTGCATGTCACCATATTCTAATTTGTTGAGATAGTGAGTTGGTGGGTTTTTGTTAAATGTGAGCCAAAACCATGACAATTAAAAGAACTAAAGACTTAAACTACTTCAGTCTGTGTGCATTGAATTTATTTAATACACGAGTTTCACAATTTGAGTTGAATTACTGAAATAAATTAACTTTTCCACGACATTCTAATTTAGGACTGCAACAACTAATCGATAAAATCGATTATTATCGATAATGAAAATCATCGACAACGATTCTCATTATCGATTAGTCGGGTCTGGCCACAGTGCACGTCCAACTTCAGCCGGTCACGTCAAATTAATGTTACAGCACTGAATAACGCATTTCTATGGCCAAAATTCATCTAAAAATAGTGGAGGAAACAGAATGAGATGCTGCGGGAGAAGTACATGATCCAAGCTGCACAAAACGTGAGAACTCTTTATTTTAAGCTTTAAGCTAATGCATTAGTGTAATGGCTTGCCCTGTCAGGCGCTTTGACAGATGCGTGTGCGTCCTCAGCGCAAAAACGTTCAGTTTACGGTCATATCCTTATCTGTAAATGTCACAAATTCACGCGAGCATTTCCATTTTTGCATAAAGTTCCGTCCTGACAGTCTGTGTTCAGTTTAAATCTTTACTGAATGAGCATGAGCGCGGCGGGCGCGTGAACGCGCGTCAGAGAGGGATTAATATTCAGCGCAAAAACATTCATTGTGCTGAAATATCTGTTGTTGAACGTTAAATTAATGTTTAAAAGTCAACATGTAGTGCATGTATTTTATGAGAGTAGGAACTGTAAAGGCATAACCGCGTATAGTTGTCTGAATATAAATATCAGATGCTTCCTGCTTTTACAGGATAAAGAAATTACAGTAAACGTGACTGTGATTAAAAAGTTGGTTAACACTGAGTTTGTGTTTTTATTCGTCTTTATTATCTTTATTATTATCTTAATTTTTGATGAAGAGATTTAAACTATAGGCCTATATACAGTGCTTAACAAATTTATTAAAACAAATGTATTTAAGGTTTATAACAAATAATGTAAGCTTTGTGCCACTGCTGCTCTAAACTAACAGTATCGGTGTTTACTAAAATAATTTTTTTAGCTATCTGTATTGGTTAGTCCTCCAATATGCGTAAGGCCTTTAGTAACAGTAGGCTATGTCTAATGCTATAATATAATTATTTCTGTTATTTATGAAAGAATGAAAGATCTATGAAAGATTTTTTCAGATACCCAATTACAGTCAAAAAGTACCTAAACAATGCCAGCAAGAATGCATGCTGTTATGAAAGGCAGGAGGCTTTTTATTTATTTATTTATTTTTTAATATTTAGTTGTTTCAGTTTGTTATTTGCCCAATAAATGACAATAAAATTTTTAGATTTAAACAATTCTTTGACAGATTCCTAAAATATTTGTGTTTTCTCTTTATTATGACAGGTGGTCTAATAAATTAAGCACTGTATGTGTATGTTTTCATAGCATTCAGTTGGCACGTTTGTTTGAAGGACGTTGGGCAGAATGTGGAAGTGTTTTTTTCAATAAAATAAAAAAAAGAAGAAAATTTAGCTTTTTTTTTTTTTAAATCCGATTAATCGAAAAAATAATCGGCCAACTAATCGATTATTCTAATTTACTGATGTAGGATATCAAAGAGTGAATCAAACAAATTAAGATTTGATTGGATTGGTGTTGAACAACCCAAAGAGCCAAATTCCACAGAGGGATCCCCAAGGAGACAACAGGATGTCATAAATCAGATTCCTAGCTCCAGCCCTCTAAGAAAGCCAACATTAAAACAAAAGGAACACTTATTGATAATTCCAGTTCAGGAAGGAGATCCTCAAATTTGGGGCAAGTAATCAAGACTGATGGTCAAAGAGATGGCCATCACATGTGTTCCACAACAGAAATCACGAGCTTCTTTTCTCCACAAAGAAAACGAAGACAGACTGAAATTCTTTAGGAGACCTTTTAACCTCTCTCTGGTCCAAAGAACATGTTTTTTTTTTTTTTTTTTGTTCTACGCAGAACTACACACAGAGACTTTTTTCATATGCACCAAAATCATCTTAAAAGGACTTATGAGCAACTAATGAACTCCATATTATGTATGTAACCCACACAATTAACTATCATGTTTTAATCACATATTATGTATGTCTTTTTAATAACTAGGGAATAGCTTAAGAGTTAATATTCATGTTTGGTATGTATGAGTTTGAAAAATCATGCTTTAAATGTTTCTTCCAATCAATTCTTTGTCAAATGTATCATAGTCTTGTTAGAGAAATCATGTCCAAAATTATACTTTACAAGAGTGGAATAATTCAGATCATGTGACTGATACAGGATTTATGATGCGGAAGAAACAGAGCAACACCCCTAGGCTAAAATCATTTCTAATTGGTCAAGACGTCCAGATAGGACGGTCTGAAAGCCGAGTTTAAATACTCAGGACACCATCAAATTATGCTTTTTGCTGCTTCTTCTTCTTCTTCTTCAAATCTATGCTCTTCTAACTTTTAGCCATGCTTTTTCATCATTGCTCTTGCTTTGTACATTTAGCCATGCTTTTTAGCACTCTTTGAGCGTGCTCTGGCCTACATGCCAGCTGCTACCACAATGAGAAGAAAACCCACCTAGTCTCGTTACATCCTTTTATTCTTTTACTTTAATTTCTTGTCTTTCCGTGAGAGTTTCGTTAAGTTAAGTTTGCCGCAAAGTCCAGCTCCGACTGCACCCGCCCCAAACTTCAACCAGACCAACTTCAGCCAAGAGCCAACGCCCAAGACTTTACTACGAAAGACCACTGAACTCAAGTCAAATCAGCAAACTTGGGAAAACCCTTTTCTGCAAAGACAAGGACACAAGGGAATCCCTTAAGGCAACACAAGCAAGTAACCTCCAGATTCTAACTGAACTGGTGCATTTAATACAAATTTTAGAAACTCAATGCGAGGGTTAATTAAGTGATTGATGGTTTTTCAGGTCTATGCAATTGCACAATGCTGTAAACTTGGGATTTCACATTTTCATTCTTTAAACTTATCCTTTCCTGACTTTCTCTCTTTCTGCAACGTGTGAATGTGTGAATGCTTGTGTTCATGTGTTAGATTAGATTAGTTTACATGTCTTAGGTTTATATAAATAAAGTCTTATTTATATTGAAAAGAGAACTTTCTTGTGTTTTGTGCTTACAAGTTAATGTCTTAATCTGCCGATCTTGTTACTGTGCTATTTAATAGTGTTTTCACTATATTTTGGATTGTAATATACAGTGCAGAGTTGATGTTATATGGCTCGTTCACTGAATCGCTGCCGACTCAGTGATCCGCCGTGAAACAGTGATTCTGTTCAAATTCCCTATAAAATCATAAATGATTCCCTTTGAGCTAAATTGACCTTGTTTACATTTTACCTATTACCCCCTTACATATTATACGGAGATGCACCTGTAGTTTCACAAGGACATCAAGGTATAATCATTCTACACAAAAGGCAAAAGGTCAACAATGCAAAATACACAGATGTCGGTATAAAACACCCAGACCTTGGATAAGAGATTTAAATACACATTGGTAAAAGGAGATTTTGAAACCAAAACACCAAACTGACATTTTCACAATTATATTAAAATATTTTTAAGTCCAATTCCACAAATTATAAAAAGTTATCAGCTGTTTCGGGCTGATTACACTCAGAAACAAATGTCACATTTCAGACATTAAGAATTTAATGCAGCTAACACATTTTGAATCACATTTTGCATTTCAAAATTGTGAAAATGCCACCCACAGCTTTTGGCCACCAAAACTTTTCCCATCGATAATGCCATGACATTCGTCCACAGCAGACCCATAAGGCGAGCCTAAATGAATGAAGCGCAATGACACATGAGTCCCTCTATTCTTGGAGTAAACCCCATCGACGAGGCTTGGGGAATAGGGTAGGAGGAAATGAGCGGCCCAGACATGCGGCCATGGGGGATGCCCAACCCACCAGACCCGTGCCGGTATGATACTTACTTGGTCCAGCTCACTGGGGGAGGATTTCGCTTTAGCGAGCACATGAAGGATTTCATTTAGAAGGGGAGAGTCCTGAGAGTGGCCATTTTATTAACACAGAAAGAAACAAGAGGAAAAAGAAAAAGGACATTGAAATACTCAGCAGAGGAGCAAGTTTACTTAAAATTACCTATATTCCACTAGTATGAAGTTCAAAAGCCTGAAAAAAGCAGCAACTAATATTTTGTTTTGTATACAACAAAATATTAGAGAGTACTGTAAATTACAGTGGAAGACAAATGAGAATAAACCTGAATAAGTGATTATTGCATTAATGGTATGACAGATCATTCCAAGTCATCTCTTTAGGGCTCAGATTTCCAAGTGATATAAAGGTGTACTAGTTTATAGAATCAGACCAGTCAAGTGACTAACTCACCCACAGAAAAATAAACAACATTTTGTCTTGTGACACAGGTCATTCTGAAAATGTTATATTGTTGTTAGTGGAATATCAGTCGATCAGTAAAGGTCCTTTTTTAAACTAAGCTAATGTGTGGAGCCAATGATGCTTTGCTAAAAAAAAAGAAAAAAAAAAGAATATTCTTTTCTTTTATTAATACAGTATATTCAAAAGTGGCTGTTCATGTTGTACATGTCTACACACTGCAGGCAGGTGGTGGTATTGTGACAACTGCCTTAAAAAAAAAAAAAAAAAAAAAAAAAAAAACAGACTGGTCCAGCTACAAACATACACATTACATCAACATGGTTCACCCATCTAAGTCTAACTGCTGTCTGAATGTTTTCATGTAATGAGATTTTAAAGTAAAATACTGTTGTATGTACAGTTTTGGGAAGTAAAAAGAGCAGTGTATCCTACAATTTACAATGAAAAAATCCCCTGTTACTTACAGAATCCCCTGTGTGACACTTCACATTTTATATTTTTCAATGAAATAAATATTTCTTCTTAGCTTAGCTTCTTATCATGTACATTAGGGTTCCATGTCTCATTTTATGTAAAATTCATGTTTACTGCATTATTTTATGTCGTGTGTTAAAGTGACAGTTGTCCCAATAATGAAAATTAGTTGTTAATTTACTCACTGTCAGGCCATCCAAGATATAGGTGACTTTTTTCTTCAGTAGAACAATAAGAAAGATTTTTGGCTGAAACCATGTTCCTTGGTGATTCGTAAAGTGCAAGTCAGCAGTTGACCGTATTTGAGAATTAAAAAAACCACATCAAGGAATACAACATTAAACCCGTGGTGCACAATGATATATTAAGGTCTTATGAAGCGATTGGTCTGTTCAAGAAACAGAACATAATTCATAGCATCAGGCAAACAACTGCTTGCATTTTATGATTCACCAAGAACCATGGTTTTAGCTAAAAACTTCTTTACTGAGGGCAAGTAAATTACCAGTAAATTTTATATTTTAATTCCACTGATGTCCATTCATACGCATGCAAACATAGGAGACAGGAAACGTAAGCTCACACGAATTTTGTGTGTTCCAGTGTTCAAGCTTGGAGAACTCTTTGCTGACCTACGAATTCATATCACACGAAGATGTGTGACTCACTAGTATAAGATTGGTGTAACCTGTGTGAGCTGAAATAAAACAATGCTAACTTTAAATCTGCAGAACTGGAGAAGCAGAATTCCAAAGTGACTTACAGATTGATAGAAAGATTGCATTATATGTTGAATTATTTTAAATAAATATATAATATATATATTATTATTATTATAAATTATTATATTACATATATTATTAATTTTTAAAAGGACACAGAGTGTCACTTCATATTAAGACTGTTGTGGTGTCAGTAGAAATTTTGTGTGCTCAAAGTCTAGCATGACCGCAGCTTTACTATGATGTTGTTTTGCATTGGTGTGTATGACGCAATGCACCTTCTATATTAGTATTTACTTCAGCTTGTGGAAAAGCTACTTGTGATGAATTCTGATTCTTCACGTGGCTTTCCCTTTCCCACCTGTGCTACTATGGTGGTTGTCAGTATATGTTAAAGGTACAAAACAGTTTAGTAGCAGTGTGGTTATACATTGTTTCATTTCACATTTTTAAACTGTAAATATTTACAGGTTGTTTTACATTTTTACTGTATTTTTTTACATAATTATTCTGACAACAGCAGGTGCCAATTTTATTTTGTAAAATTAACAGGATTTTTTGTTTTTGTTTTTTTCAGTTGCAAGACACTAGTAAGATAGTGGTCTGACAAGTCACTATCCAACCTCAAATTTCATTATTGCAAGTGATTAATTCATGCAATTTTCGAGAAATATTAAAAATGGGTACAAAGTATGTTTGTTTATTTTTTATCTATTTAGTTTCTTCACAATTATGTTAGACATTATAGTAGCGCAAAACATTTAGTAAACTTTAGTAAAACTTACAGGGTAAAACTTTAGTAAAACGTCTAGTTAAACTGCAAAACTTCTGGAGTTACCTTAGAATTCCAAAGCTTACCTGTCCAGCAAGTAATCTAAAATTCCATAACAAACATTCAGTCATACAGGAGTAGTTCTTTCTTTCTTCAACTATGGGCACTTTTGGTCCTATGTATTTCTCACTGTCAGTATTTTGTCTGCTAGCAACGTACAACAATGGACATAAATCACAAGAGAATTCTGTCATTGGAGTGTTTCAAATCATTTTGTGGTGGGATGACACTTGAAAATTTTTTTGGAATATACATTTATGGCTAGAAAGCTAGTTTCATGACTAGCAAGTGTCCTAAAAACGCAATTACATTGTATAAAAATTAGGGCTAGGTTGAGACACAAATTTCACGATTCGATTCTCATTTTCAAGCTTGCGATTCTATTCCCAATTTGATTAGATTCAATATCGATTATTTTGGATATATATCAGGTACAGTACATGCCAAATTTTCTCAAGAAAAAAAAAATCTCTCAACTAAAGCTGTAAAGTATACATGAGAGTCAGTTGGTTCTACATTACTATAATATTGAAGGTTAAAATTAACGGATTTGTATACAAACACATATTACACTCAATGAAGTTCTTATAATAATAAAGTTACAGTTACATAATATTTCTACTCCAATTAGTTTTTTTGAAATATAAACATTTAAATGGTGGCTCTAGAGTTCTCTAGAGCAGTGGTTCTCAACTGGTGGGTCGCGACCCAAAAGTGGGTCACGGGACCGTTCTGAGTGGGTGTCAAAGAAACGACATCAACAACAAAAAACGTAATTCTAAATGTTTTTTTCTGATGCAAGACTTTTATTTTAAAAGACGTTCATGAAAGCTGTTGACACTTCTGTCAGATGCAGTAATAATTCCTGAGAAAAACACGCTGTCCAGATTCAGTATTTGCAGTCAGATGAGATGTAGACAGATTTATCGTCTGTCATTATTCTATCTTTCTTTTCATAACTTGCTATGAAATAAAAAGTCTCTCACCTCAGAAAAGCGAACTATCCTGTCCTGCCAGATGTTACCGTGTTCGTAGTGCACACACTTATATAGCACGCGTGAATGCTGCACCGCGCTGTATATCACTTCACTGAAGCGCAGAAACTACGAGCATGCAACACGTGAAATAAAAGTACAGTACCGATAAATCACATAACTGGTACTGCGTGTGTTAGCTGGAAAGGATTTGCATGAAGGTATGATATTCATTCTATTCAGGAGCAGTTTTCACGTGTTGTTAACAGTTCCTGTTAGTATATTCATGGTAACGGTTGTTTCCATAACCCAAAAATACCATGTTATTTCCACTTTGTGTTATTTTGTATATGTTTAAATGACTGTGGTGTCTCATACCAACTTAACTGTATTAACAAAAACTAGTTTGGGATTGCTATTTAATAGCCTTACCTTACAGGCTGTTTATTATTTGTTAAATAAATTTGCTTTGTTTTTATTTTTCAACAAATTATATTTTTTATATATATATATATATATTATATATATATATATATATATATATATATATATATATATATATATATATGTATGTATGTATGTATGTATGTATGTATATATATATATATATATATATATATATATATATATATATATATAAAAAAATGCGGGTCGCGGCTTGATTACCATGGGAAAACGTGGGTCCCAAGGTCAAATCAGTTGAGAACCACTGCTCTAGAGTCTCTAGAGTTCATGTTTCTAGCTGACTAATGAGTTTATGGTCACAAAACATGTTTTTTTTTTAGGTAAATGTGACGTTACGTCACATATTGTTTTCAAGCTGTTATATGGATATCTTTGCGCGGTTGAAACACTGATTGAGCGAGACCGGATAAAGATTTTGCTGCTGCTTCTCTTGAACTGAGGTGCTACAGTGATCTGTCACTCCACAATGAACAGGCATTTCTTGTTTGAATATTGTAATAAAATAGACAGAATTTGAAATCTGAGAGTTTGTTTCATATCAAAAGTAACAAAGCACAAAGCCTATTGCAATTTATTGGATTGGAGGTGCGCTATAATGTTCTGTTCATTAACTGAAAACAGGCTAGACTAATAGATTCTTGGGATTTAAGAATAGATATTGTTTTGTGAAAATGAGATTCGTTAAAATCAAGAAATCAATATTTTTCCCCCATCTCTAATAATTTATATTTTATACACTTCATATTTTCACATTTTGTGCATAATTGCATAAAATTGCAGTTTGATTACAAATGCACAAAAAATCCTGTTTACTAGTGATATTTGCCATTTATCATTAAATTACAGATATAAAATTATTGGAGCATAATGAATTGTGAGCTTACAAAACTATGTATAATAAGTTTGTTCATTTTGTTGCATACATTACGCATTTGTGAGAATCTTTTATACTTTTAACTGAAAGCGAAATAAAACTGACTGGAAGAGACAACTGTTGTGTTGTCTTCGCTCCCATTCGCAGCTTACCACGTCCACTGTTTTCCACATTTTTCATAACTGTGGTGAGAAATGACCAGTGCTGAAATAGTTTTCATGACACTTTAAACAAACATCAAGCAGCAAAAGTCTGAAGGTCTCCGTACATCCACTCCTACATTTAAAAAATGGATTTTTACTGCTTGTTCAGTTTAGTCACAATTCTGTACCAACTTATCTATCTTGTTATGCTTTTAAGAGGTCATTTAATGACTGAAAATTGCTTTCTTTCAGGATATTCTGCGCAAGTACAGTATTCTGTTCCTCTGCATCAGGGAAAAAGAACATCTGCTACTAAAGTATTCAAGTGCAGAAACGGCATGCACAGAGACTGCAGTTAGAGCCACGGAGCGTAAAGACTCATTCGTCGTATTTGTTTTCAACCACGTCACGCACAGCTACTGAAACCAATTTGCTCTCCCTGAATCCAGGAAGACAGAGTGTCTTTTCTGACAGTTTCTGTGAAAGTGTCATTCTGTACACAATTTCCAGCAGACCCTTTTAAGATGGATTACAGTAAATTTTAGTATCAATGATAATTGTGATAGCATGCAAAGCAGGACGTCAACTTCTCAGAAAGCCTGACTGATGATTACATAGAGGGTGTGACTGTAAAAGCATGTGCCCATTCCCCATTCAGAAAAGTTACACATGAAGTTTAAGACTGCCATTAATCCCCAATAAACATGTCAATCAACAGTAAGCCATGTTTGGTTGTTGCTTTGTAATCTGAATACTAGCCTATTTAATTAAATGACCATGTTGTGGCATGACTTGTGAAAAACAAGCAGCATGCCATTTTCTGAATTTAAAAAAAATAAAATAAATAAAACAATGTTTTTACACTATGATGTTTTTTGTCTGCAAACACATTTCTAGCATCTCACAAATGACATACAAAGTTTTAAACAAAGCATCAATCTGACCTAAAAAATAAATCAGAGCTCTATTCAGTAATCAAATTCAGATGATTAGAAATTGAAGCACACTTACCTCTATGCTGGTGCTGAGGCTGGGCAGGGTGTCTGAAGTCACCATTGTGCTCTGAATGCTGGAGAAATCCCACAGGTTCACTGGGGGTATTGCAACGGGCACTTTCACTGATTCCCCACATCGCTGATTATCCAATAAGGTCACTTCATAAAATTCCTGGATATCTGTTAAAAGAAAATATTTATTTCCTTTTTTCTGTAATACCCATATCTGAGTGAGCTTACTAAAAAGAAAAGGATAAGCAAGACACAGTGGCCCCACAAAATATTTAGACACTTAGGCCACATGTAAATGTATGAATTTCACTGCATACACAATTTCATTTCAAAACATCATTTTTGCTATTAATTCTAAACAACCAGCACCACTGTGATTTTTTTACGTGGATCCATGGAGTCATTTCCGTTCAAGTTCACACAGGGCATTGCAGCCACAGGTGTAGTTCATCACGTTAACTATGAATATGTTTCACTAACGTTTGACAACCGGAAAGTGCCCAAAAAACAACTCTTACAATTTTAATTGTGTCTTAAGTGTCCAAATGTCTTTTAGTGGGGCACTGTATTTGCAAGATAGATAGACAGAAGTGTTTTGAAGGTCATTCAAGGGCATTAATGATCAGGGTCTTTTTACTGATGTGATTTAGTAGCCAATGACATGTATCTATAAATACATATCTTAGAGTGAACATCAGTTTAAAGATTATAAACAAGAGTGTGGACTGAAGATAGAGGTCATGGGAGATTTAAAGGTCATTCACAGTTGTTACAACATTCATCAGGTTATAATCGTAATGATACAAGGGTCAGCAAGCAAAAACAACAGATGGACCCCACAGGAACTTTTCTGCACTTATTTGAAAGCCACCACCCAGTAACAAGTAAACACAGTGCATATTTATGTATGTACATGGCAAATAAGACAGAAGCTCAAACCACTTTAAAAATCAAACAAACAGTAGCAATCCACACAAAAGGCATATGTGCAGTTTAAAATAAAATAGGGAACTAGTCTCTTCAACAAGTAGAGGGGAAATGACTGTTTAAGAGAATGGCGTGCTGTGGTCGGCTATGCTGTTCGACACTCGGCCGAGAGAGAAAATAGCAGAGGGATATAGCTCTTCTATGCATGTCAGAGATTGGGTAACAGGTCTGAAAATACATGCTGGATCACATGGAGCTACACAGCAATGAGAATAAATATTTTTATAATGCAAGCTGGTGGGGGTGATTCCCTCATCTCTGGTTTCCCTTTGAAATACTGAGTCCAGTGACTTCACAGCCCCTCTGAAAAACCACTGCAGGCTTGTAACTGGGCTCCCACTAGTGAGCATTTGTCCTATGACTAGGGCTGCAAGATTAATGCGATTTCCATGCACATTTTGTCAGTAAAGCCGGTTCTGTAATCAGCAGTAAATCTCCATCACATGCTTTCAGATGGAGCAGCATTTACTACAAAGAGCCGTAGTTCACTGACAGGTTACGCGCCAAATAATTAAAAAATATATATATTTCGCAGACAATATTATTGCGTGATTATTAAAATAGAAGAAATCGTTCGCGATAATGACAGCTGTTTGCATAGCTTCTCAGTGAACTACGGCTCAGTGTAGTAAATACTGCTCTATCTGAAAGCATGTGAAAATACCACATTTATTAACATGTTTTTACTCCAAACTCACTTCATAACGTCAGTCGAGTGTTTGAAATAAATCCTTCTGTCAGATGATGTGGCTTCTTATACAGAATAAGGCACGCAACATATTTCATAGTATTCTAAGCAGTGATAAAGGCATTGCATTATAAATATAATTTATTATAATGAAAATTACAATAATAAGAACTCAGATAAACCATATATTGTCGTAGTCGTGTGTTTATTAGTCACGTTGAATCAATGAAAGCAGTTAAATCTTCTGTTTATTCAGCTGCAGCGATTGCTTGGCATTTCCTGGGTTTCTTCTTCGGGTGTATTTGGAGTTTCCGCGCGAGAGCGCCCTCTGGTCTTCGTATCAAGATTTACTGCTGATCACAGAACCGGGCTTCACTGAAATATACGCATGACAATCGCAGCTTCTGCCTAATCGCGATTTCGATTTCAGTTCGATTTATCGTGCAGCCCTACCTATGACCATTAATAATTTAGATCTAGCATATTTTACGCAATGTTAGGGTATGTAATTAGGGCTGCACGATAAATCGCATGCAATATCCAATGCGCATCTTGTCAGTGAACAACGCTCTGTCATCAACTGACAAGATGCGCACGGGATATCACATGCGATTTATTGTGCAGCTCTATATGTAACGCTTTTCATAAACATTTTTTTTGTTATACTGGTTCAAAGTCTGGATAGCAATAGCTTCTGTGGAATCTCAGGACCTTAAAATCTTTGTCCAAATGCAATGATAAAAAAAGTCTAAACCGCCTGTCGTCATATGTATCTGCTCCATACCTCCACGCACCCAATAGCGAGAGTTTTTGTGCATGGCTACTGTCCAGGCTAAGTCAGAGGGTGTTTAGCCAGTGTGGAGAAAGAAATTCAGATACCAGTACAGAAGTGCAAGCCAAAATTTGAAGACTTGCCAAAATACACAGAGATAGACAATGGGGTAAAACAAGGGTAAACACTGGCAGTGTTTTTACAAGATGGAGGAATTTGATGGTATGTTTGGGTTTCAACTGATTCAACAAACTTGCAGCATTTCTTCTTGACAGGCAAGCTCAACTTCAAGTTAAATAATTTTCTAATATGTTGGACATTTATATTGAAAGTAGCCTACTTTTACCTGTCAAGACATGTCTTTACTTTTTATAGACCTGTGAAGCACAAAAGGGGCATTTGTAAAGCGTGTTTGAAAACATGCTGTGACACTAATAACGCAGAAACTGCATACTCCACCTTTAAGGTTGGCCAAAAATAAAATAAAACTTTTGTCCCACAGACACGAAAGTTCTGGTTGGGTAAACTAATGCAGGATTTATTTCTTGAGATTAATCGCTGTTCTTTCACTTGTCCGTTCCCCTGTAAGCCTTAGAGAAGCTATAGAGATTGTCACAGAATCCAACCATTTAACATCTGACTGACCTCTCAGTCATGCAACTACTCTCAAAATAAAACAACAACAACAAAAAAGAAAACAAATACTGAGTCTGTTTACTGGAAACTAAAGACCGTAGTTATTCAGGTGAAATACAAGGCCTTCACTTCACCTTATTGAAAATATTGTTTTGATTTGTTTGATTCTTTGTTTGGTTTTTGAAAAACCATACAAGTGATCACTGATCACAGGTCTTTTTCTGACTCTGACTACCTGGAAATGGAAATTTCTAACATTAAGAAACTGACATTTCTATTTGTGTGCCAGTAACTGACATTATTCCAAAGCATGTCTTGTTTATAACATGTAGTGACACCTGATAGCAGGTAACTGCTGGTTATGTGACAACTCTTTAAAGTGTTAGAAAAAAAAAAAAAAAAAAAGAAAGAATGGTAGAACACAAGATGTCAAGAGCAGCTTGAAATTTGCAACCAACCTGTCCAAAAGTAGGGGGAAAAAATGAGAAAAAACTATGCTATCTTATCCCCAAAAAGGGCAAAACCATAATGAGACATCAGAAAATTAATTTATTGCTATTTTCCATCTTATTGGAACACAAATAACACAATTTCACGATTTTTTTCAAAACTTGACTTTTATATTTGATTATAAATGTCGCCCCTTTGGGGGTATAAATTCACTGACAGTAAAGATAATGTAGTATACTATTTTTATTTTACTTTATATAAAATAAATATTTTATAAAATATGCTGCACTCTAAAATTTCTATGAAATCAAAGCCAAACGTCTAACCAAGTTGTATTCCAAATTTGAAGTTGATATCACAAAAATTGTGGTTCCTGTGAGATTTTGTTTGGGCACTATACCAAATTTTTCTGATGCAGTTTTCTGTCACAAATCAATCATTTTCTGTCACAATATCACTTCTATTGCAAAACAGTTACCAAATATGGAACCTTGACTGTCAGACCTTTCCAACGATATGTGTTTTGTCAAGATTACAAAAAGATTTAATTTTCTAAAACACAAGCCACTAAATCTATATTTTTATATCTTGATTGATACCCCTAAACCAGATTACATAAAATGTAAGCATGTAATTCATAAAATTTCAATGTAAACTAGGGCTGCACGATATATCGTTTCAGCATCGATATCGCGATGTGCGCATCCGCGATAGTCACATCGCAGGATGTGCGATGTTTAGTAGGCCTGATCGTTATATTTATACTGATCGTTTTCTTTGCTCACACACAGACACCGTGTCTACTCCGGACGCGACAGCTGCACAGAGATACCCATTTTTAAATAAATTTAGTAGCAGAGCTACTGCAAGCGATTTTCAGTGCTGGAAATCCATTTATCCTTTGTTGAAACTTCCGCGTCGTCGAGGAGAGCACATCACGGATGTTTAGCAACGGCAGGCGCCAGGAAAGCGCAAGCTCCCGAGCGCTTTGGAAAGGAGGAGGAAGTGGCGCGGCGGGAGTTTTCCACGCGTTTGCAGATGCACCATGTGAACGGCCCCAAAGTCTTTCTACACTGGATGCGACAAAGCGACCGTTGCCAATCGTGTCAACTTTGTGTCAGTACGTCATAAATAGAGTGAGGCATATCAGTTTACTGCCGGAGATTCGTCGTGTCGCGCCGCATCCAGTGTAGTACGACACATATGCGCGAAACCGTGTCAAAATGCATGTCTCCAAGTATCCTTGTAAAAAAAAAAAAAAAAAAACAGTTGCTTATGTCTTAGGTAAACAATTGAGAAAGAAAGAGGATAACAATAACAGCAGTTTAATGTCTCTGTTGCTTTCTGTGTCATAATCAAACAACAAAACAGAGAAAAATCACTTTTGTAGCTTTAACACAGATTTATTAGATTTAATTTATACAATGAAGACTGTATTATGCAGTGTTATTTTACATTTTATTATTAAATTTCTGCACCTGAATACTGTTGGACTTGCCTTAAAAATACAAAGCACTGTTTATTTCATTTGTATCTTTGTTCTATTATATTTATCTATGCTTGTAAATTGTTTATTTCCTGTGCTGATTTACTCACCTACAAAATCAATATTTTTTTTTCTCTCCAAATAGAGCTATTCAAGTCATTTGGTGATTTTTTTTTTTTTTTTCATATCGCAATATATAATCGCAGAAAAACAAAATATCGCAATGTGAGTTTTTTCCAATATCGTGCAGCCCTAATGTAAACCTAATAAGCTAATGCTGAATAACAGCTTTTTAAACAGGTAAGTCCCCTCCAACATGCGTAAATATATGAACTAGATCAACTTTTATCATCGGGAGTGTAGATTTCCCACTACAGGAGGCCATGCAGTATTAAATGCTTCCTGTGAGCTAAACAAAGAATGTAGAAGCAAAAGTCACCTCATCTACATATTCACAACAAACACCCTTTCAAAATTAAACCAAGAAATAAGACCTACACTTTCACTGCTTCTCCCCACAGCTTCTCAAATGTTTGTATCCCCCAGGATACGTTGCCCCTTTTAGGGTTATTGAAAACAATCTGGGACAAATAAATCAAAGGTCCTACAGACAGCATTTAGATTTTTCAAGTGCTGAATCATCATGCATCAAACAAATTAAAAATGCATTATATAAGAGTGTGCGTTTACAGCACTCTAGCTGAGTCAGCTGCATTATCTGAGCAAAATATTTCATAATTTCATTTGTAAATCTCATTAAAGCACATCAGGAAACAGATGGTGAAAGTCCCTCATTTGCAAGCAAATCATTTATGTACAGTTGCTGAAAAAGTATAACTGACACATTTTGTATGTTTGCTAACAATCACTCGTGGGGTATTTAAACTTGGTACACATTCATTATATTACACTTGGCCACATAATTCAGTCTCTGCAAATGGACATAAATCTGATCTACTGCTCCTGCACTATAGAATTATGATCAGAATTCTTTTCCATAATGACGTTAATGCCGGCCAGCAAAAGTTCTCTCAAGGCTTCATGTGGCAATCAACACTTCATATTTTTCCTTGAGCAGGTCTGATGAATTCGTATTTCTCAAATGTACTTTGCAATTTTAACTGCAAATCAAACATTGTATGAAGAAAACATCAAACTAAAGGGCTAAATACAAACTGTTTTCTAACTAACTACTGAGGTAAATTGAGAAATCTAATTTCATCTGGATAAGAGAGTCTGAGATTGTGACGTATGCTTTTCACATTTATTTTTACCTTCATCGAACACCATAACTAACTACAGCTAAATTTCTCATTGTGCTGCTCTGTGCAGTTTTTTTTGCCAACTTTGAGTAAAATAACAGTTGGTGTCTACATACTGTTGGAATCCCATTTGACAAAAAGATCTGATTGCTCAAAAACTACTCAGAAAGGCCACTGGAGCAGCCGTGTGAGGTATGATCATCAACTTAATTCATCCCCTAAATAATGGACAATGTAATTATTATAATCATGTTAGGGCTGCACGATATATTGCATGCGATAGTCATGGGCATCTCATCAGTAAAGCCAGTTCTGTGATTACAAATAAATCTCTATCACCTGTTTTCAGATGGAGCGGCATTTAATACACAGAGCTGTAGTTCATTGACAAGCTACGCAATTCGCGCTCAAAATCGCAGATGCATCGCATGCGATAGTGAACGTGATCTTGCGTAGCTTATCAGTGAACTATGGCTCTGTGTATTAAATGCTGCTCCATCTGAAAACAGGTGATAGAGATTTATTTGTAATCACAGAACCGACTTTACTGAGGAGATGCGCATGACTATCGCATGCGATATATCGTGCAGCCCTAAATCACGTATATAAATTGTTCATCTGAATGAGATTTGTGACACAAATATCCAGAGCACATTACCTTCTGTATATTCCCCACAGGCCACAACCAGACACAGAAATCCCAATCAGTCTATGAAACTGCAGACGGCCTCTATTAATAATTAATAATAACCCAAACATCACTGGAAAACTAATCCCATTCAAATGTGCTAAAAAGCACCTCTAAAATCAAGCCTTTAACTCAGGGGTGTCAAACTCAGTTCCTGGAGGGCCGCAGGCCTGCAGAGTTTAGTTCCAACCCTGCTCCAACACACAAACCATGTAGATTTCAAATAAGCTTGAAGGATCTGATTAGCCAGATCAGGTGTGTTTAATTAGGGTTGCATCTAAACTCTGCAGGGCTCCGGCCCTCCAGGAACTGAGTTTGACAGCCCTGCTTTAACTCCAAGATCATTCCATCTGTTTGTTCTATCATAAGCAGTCATAGGCGGAGGGTGAACCAACTCCAGGGTAAGGCTAAAAGCAGCCAAATGTTAAACATCATAAACCTGTCAGGGCTCTACTGTGCGACCATTTAAAACTACT
Source organism: Spinibarbus caldwelli (assembly GCA_039654775.1). Lineage (NCBI taxonomy): Eukaryota > Metazoa > Chordata > Actinopteri > Cypriniformes > Cyprinidae > Spinibarbus > Spinibarbus caldwelli. Next base: position 9,720,126 of record CM077234.1, read on the forward strand.
GCGTGCGACTATGAAAAAATATTTAGGAGCACATGTGCGACTGACCCGATCAGCATATTTGTGTTTGCGCTGAGGGAGCTTCAAAGTTTTCAAACGTACTTACGTGTTTTTGCAGCGTTGAGTAATGAGACGCATTCTCTCATTATAACAAAGTGTAGACAGAGAGTAAATAAGAGATTCACTGTGCAGTGTAGAGAGCTGCGTTGATTATAATGGAGTTTTGTGAAATCGCGATGAACTAAGGAGAGTGACAGCTTGCAAATGTGATAGTGATTTAATACAACAGTTCAATAAACGAAGTTAATATTAAGTGACTTATATTGTCTGACTACAACACTATTGCCTTATTTTGCTCTATTTCGTCAATGAAAATAGTTTCAAACAGTCACATCTGAGCCACTGCGCATCTCCATTCAAACACAGTGGTGTTTCGTTTATGAATGAACTGCGTTTTTAAATGAATCTAGTGAGTCAATGATTCAATTACCCATTCATAAAGACAGTCAGATGCTTCCTTCCTGAATGAATCAGCCGTTCAAACAAATCAATTAAATGAATGATTCAGTGATAAAATCAGTGACTTGACGCCACCTGCTGCCAGTTTTAATTTAATTTTTTAAAGTATCTTTTCTGTTATTTAAATCATTTAATATTTCTATATTCAAAATTCTATATTTAAAACATTAACCTCAAAATGAATTTATGAATTGCACTCATGCAACCTTTGAGCCTCATTAAATATCTGAAAATACACCTACAAGCCACTTTTGTGTTCTTCTGTGCCACCTCTGAATACAAATTTATTTCTTAAATACTGATTTAATTTTATCGGTAACATTCTTATTCTACTTCTTATTCTGTTGCTTTAATTAAAAATGTTAAAAAGCTTATAAATATATTTTTTTGAAATTGACAAAAGATGACATACTTTTAATAAAGTTAGAAAAATTCCATTACAAAGGTAAAAACAAAATTCCCTGTAAATCACTTTAAGGAGTCAAATATCACCTCGTAATAGGAAGGTTCATTTTTTGATCAGAATTTTTGATTATTGATTAGAAGGTGCTTCTAAATTTTTGACCGTGCTCCTAAATTTTTTAAATTAGGAGCACAAGCGCTCCTAAAAGAAAAAGTTAGCGTAGAGCCCTGCCTGTCTTTTTAGGCAAGAACCAGACATGGGTGTCATGTAGGCTAATAAAATATTTTTAATGGGACTGAATTTGTATTTAACCTGATTACAGTTTAATAAAAACATTAGAAATTGATAATTATATAACGTTTCCTTTCCACAGTTATTCAAACAGTGAATAAATTATATACAGAAAGTGACATTATCACTAATTTTGATCTACTGCCAGTTTAAGCACTCTCAAAAAAAAAAAAAAAAAATATTGTTACAATCATTGAAGCTGTATACACTATGAAATTGCCGCAATCGACACTTTCTATTCATTTTTACTTTGTTAGCAACAGACCTAATAGATTTAATTTGTTTGTGCAGGGGTATTTTTGTTCAATTTAGTGGCATTTTTGCCCCAAGTCCCCGTGGCCAAGGAAAGGCCAAGCCTTCCCCAACCTTACACATGCTCCACCTTTGTAAGCAGTACAGACAACAACATGGCCGTCCTCGAGCTTTTGGTCAGCCAGGACAAAACATGCATATGATGAAAGAAAGTAAGGGAGCTTTAAGTTTGATCTTTAATCTGGTCTCTGGGCCAAATCAGTTTGGCATCAGATGAAGTTATGACTGAATCAAATTACTAATAAGCATACAATTCTGAGTGAGGTAGACAGAGTTTTAATCACTGTTTGAGAATCAGCTATTAAGAGGTTAATACTGAATGTTCTACTTTGCCCTAATACCAGTTATGAAGGGTTCTGTTTATTCATGTCAGTTCAGTGACCCCACCCATGCTCTGCGAGTACGCAATGTGCATGATAAAAATGGAGCTCTTTTAATCTCTGACTATTTTGAAACATCATACAAAGGGTCTTGTTTCACACAAAATATTTATATCATCAGTCCAAATGTGTCCAGGTGCACTGTTCAGAACCATTAGAAAACACAAGCTGTATCAGACAATATAGCATAGTAATTTTAAATTATTTATAAGGTCCACAATGATCAATGGAACCATCACAAATAAATCTGATAGAGGTTAGAATTTACAACTATTAGAACTAGATTAGAACTATATATGATCTTTCACAACTAAAGTTTAACAAGACTGAATATAAAAAAAAGAAAAAAAAAGAAAAGTGGATTCAAAAAAGACTTCATTTCCTTAAATTTGCTATATTTGCTATATTCCATAGTGGAGACGACTGTTACAGTTCATCGGAGACGAACCCTCTCTGTTAAGCCAGTCAAAACAGAGCCGATTCCCAGGTTTCTCCAAGTCTCATGTTCACTTTTCTCCCTGCGGAATGAGATCTGTGGTAAGGCAGTCCTTAAACAGAGTGCTGTATTGACATCCGATTAACAGACCTCTGCAGCCACAGGATAGAATTTCCGCAGTTCACCAAGCCTGCCGAGTCTCTTTAACTCTGACACATGTCTTCATTATCTGATGGCTCATTTAGAGACTTTGGAATGCTAATGCTTTCTGTGGTTAATTAATAAAATTATTGTGATGATCAACTTTGGAAATTACAATCATTTACAGCACGAGGAAATAATGAAAAAATATAATATAGCTCAGTTGATTTATTTTTTTATTTTTTAGCTGGCTTGATGCTCGCCAAAATGATTATAATGTACTTTAGGAGATGCTTCCTATCTACTTGAGGAAGTGATTTTAATCCATTACATATTCTGTTTCAAACAGGACCTCTGAATAAAGATTAGGAAAAGATATCGGCCTGCCTGTGTGATATCAAATTCACCACTCCAGATCTTTATGAAGCACTAAGAGCTTTTTAAAAAAGGTTCTTCTGTGTGTGAATAAAACCTGGCCATTATCTACTTTAGATAATGTCATTTCATCTTACTCCTACTCTGAATCTCATTTTCAAAACAATTACCTAGGAACTCATGAGGCAGGTAGGTTCTGTCAAGGGTAAACCTGGTCTATCTTGTGACCCACATTTTGCATGCAGGAGGAGACCTGCCCTGCTCTGGTTAACTCTTCTTCTCTGGCATCCAGGGAGGGATCTTAAGGCTCTAATCGTTGAGATACATGCACCGAGACTGCAGCGATGCTCTCTCTCAGAGAAACCATCATAAATCATCAGCCTACGGATTAGGACTAGGGTAATCATGTCAACAGACGGATTACATTTTGTTTGTCCTTTAGAATACATATCTGAAGAAAAGTCAAATTGGAAACGGTCACTCCAATGCATTTTTCATTAGCGGCGCTCTTAAGAACACGTGCATGTGGGACATATATGAGAAGAGGGATTTCTGCAAGCAACTGTGTGAACGTGAATGATGCTATGCATGAGAGTGATTACACATGTATGGCGTATGAACTTAGCAATGCTGAGTACAAACATTCATCATGGCAGCTCAGAGTAAGATGGTTTTCTGAGAACAGCGCTGAGACACACATAACATTACTGCGTAGCACTTTGGCCTAGACAATGGAAGCAAATATTTACAGCTTGTCGTCTTGTGATATGCAATTAAGATATCTGTTACATTCCCTCATCTATTACGAAGTTTTTTGCTTTTTACAAATCGAGTTGGCTTTTAAAACTAAAGCAAGACACATGAGTGAAATCATTCACGAAGAGGAAGCTTACCAGTGTCTGTCCTAAAACATGTGACCATTTCACAAGAAAAATCTAAAACGTAACTAAGCATGCCTTAACTAATTCTCTTCACTTTCAGCCACTCAAGCAAAAGCTTCCATGTTTTTTTTTTTCTAAAGAATAGGAAGCAGAGGATGAAATTATTACAGGAAGCCTCCACACCTTGAGGGTCAAACACAGAGAGTCACTGGCACACAGCCAGTCAAACCCCTGAGAAACTCAAACAGGCTGTTCAGCATTCCTCATGGTTGCCTTTCTTACCTAGTTTGCAATGGCTGGCCTAAAAGAACTAAGAAACACTATATCGCGGCTCCTCAATCAAACAATTCCATTATACAAGAACATCCTGAAATAACATTTTAGATAATAGTTTATACTTAAAATATGAACACTGCTTCAAAGTATTCATTCCAAATTTACCATTTGACAGCACAGTGCTACAGGTACTCTTTAGACAATATATGAATAGACAGGAAAGCTGTTAAAGTCAAGAAATAAAGTTAAACGCTTTAGTATCATGGTCACCTAGATGTCAGTAAGTTCTCGCCCATCTGAAAACGGAGGCAATGGTAATTAAATGTCGGTATAGCTCGAGTAACACATACCCCTGATTGGCTTTTACTACTCAACACCTCTGTGTAATGACAAGCACCCACCAAACTTTTGGAGGGAAAATGTCACAACCTCCACAGACTGAATATAAACACCCCATGAATGAAAAACTGATACTGATTATTTCCTACAGTGCTCACAACAAAGTTTAGTCACGTGTCTTGTGTCGCCCTATATGTAAAAATAATATTGAAAGTAACATTAAATTAGACAGATAGACAGACAGATAGATATTTCATGCAACTCATGTCGATAAACAGTAGCTCTCACAGCATGACACAGTACTTTCATTATTACTAGGGCAGTGCTGAATGACACATTGTAGTACCTATAAGCGCCTGGAAGAGGTTACTCTGGAAGATGTCAATGACTCTCTGGATGGAGTTTCTCAGCTGGATGTCTTCAGTGTTACTGAGTTTTGAGCGATAATCCTCCAGCAGTAAAAGAGCCCTCTGTGCATCTATAGCGGGCAGACAGAAAGTTTTCATGAATTACATAATTATTACACGATACAGCAGCAGACAGCATAACGCCAAATATCTAAAACTCGTTTCTACGTTTGAAGTCATGAGTAAACAAAGCTTAAATAAGACATAAATAACTTTAATGTAAGTTTTAAAACCTATGTTTTTTTTTTAGAGTAGTTTACCTTGAGATAAAGCTCGGTAAACGACAATATCTTAAAATTTTACAGTGCGAAATGTTCAGATAAGCCGCAAATTAGTGAGTTACCAACTACAATGCCAGACTGTGTAAAAGTATATCCGAGTTTTAATGAGTTTTCTCACCGTTTTTCCTTACTGGCATGTTTCGCTTGGGCTCTTGCACGATAACAAATCCAGCAGAGCACGCGATAGACATTAACAATAAACGCGATAATAAAACGCTCCTCTCCCAACACCAGTCCGTCCAGAGTGTCTAAGAGGAGTAAGTCAGACGCAGTTGGCATGAAAATCAAATGTTTATCCGGTAAACATGGGGACGGTTCGGGCTGATATGAAAATGAGCCGTTGGGTTTTAGAGTAGCGCGAGAGCTGCACTTCTTCAGCCTGACACAGAGCTGAGCTTTACTCCACTGACAGCCCTGCGCTTTCACTCAAAACACACACAGACGCTACGACTCAGCCTCCACCGCCCTCTGCTCCGCGTCTGCGGGGGGAAACTGAACATATGTCGCCGCCAGTTGAAGGAGGGCTTCCAAAAACTCCCCAAACTGCAAATATACACCTCCCTGCCGTGCGCTTTAAGGGCTCAGTGTGAACGCAAGCGATTCAAATCCTCGCGTCCGCAGTTTGCTACATTCTTCTTCGCCTTCGGTGCAACGAGGATTGTTTTCTTAAACGTCAAACTTCTTTCGTTATCTCCTCCTCTTTTTTTCTTCCTATGTGTCAGAAATTCCAAACTTTCCTCCAAAATGGCGTCCCAGGGTTGGAAGAATGTCACGTGATTATAGACCCTACCCTTGACCGCCCAATCATGGGACTGAGCTACCTTTCAGCTCAGGGTTGGGAAGGTGAGACTTGACACTATCTTAAAGGAGACTCACTAACTCAAGCAGGCAAGTGGTATAAACAAGGGTCCATATGAGGAAATAGGCTCTAACAAGTTAATGCGGGACTTCTTATGACATTGCCATGCCTAGACTTTGTTTTCAATCCAAATGAACCATTCCCGAGTATGACTACACCTGCTTTGATTTACCAATCCACTGCCAAGAAGTTGTAGCTGTTCACCTGGAAGCTCAACTGAGGGGGCATTATGTAAAGCCCCCCAGAACCTGATCTTGAGATGTGGCTGCACAAAGCTCTCTGTGTTAATCCAGGGGTTTAATGCTCAACCCTAGGGTAGAACTATTTTGGTGTTGGTATATTAAATATATTTATTTGATCATATATATATATATATATATAATTTACTATATTTTATAATTGTTTGTGCATATGTTGCTAACAGTGAAATAACCTAAACCAGGTTAATGTATTAATTTTCTCACGTATTAATGTTTTTCCATCCCAGGACACACAATTAAGCTTGTCTGACACCACAAACACTCAATGAATCAGCATTTGATGTGATTAAAATAAATCAAATCTGACACAAACAACCAAAGCAGTGGCCCAGATTGGAAAGTATGGTAAAAAGAGGATTTTATTTTTAGATGTTCATGTTTTATGAATGATCCTCTCTCATCTTGAAGAGGCTACCTCCTCCTTGCTATAGTATACAAGAGCAGTCAGGTTTGCATTGTGTCTTGATTTGCTCTGAGTATTTATTTAGATTTTGCCTTTAGGCCAGCGTATCAATCTTGGTGACAGACGTGCATGCTTTGTGGACAAGTTCTTGGCAGTCTGGCATTTTTGTGGAACTTTTCATAATTAACAAATAAATTGTGTTGTTTTAGTTTAATATTAATGAACTGTGTCAATGTAATCAACGTGTATTTCCATTTGAGACTGGGCATATTCTCTGTGACAGAATGTGGATCTGTAAGCAATATGACATTGGCGCTTCCCAGCACATGTCCATCCCGTCTGGCTCTCTCATACCGAACAGTGATTATAGCAGCTGTTTTTGCTGTCATCTCTGGATAAATTGCTCGCAATTAATCTTGGCATAAATCAGGATTTTGGCAGCAGTGTTGGTAAGTGTAGTGACATGAAATTTTGTCAACAACAAGGGAAATAAAGCTAAAATGGTGTCGAATGGATTTTCTCTGGGCAGTTAGTGCTGCATAGATGTAATCATTTGTGACAGATTTGTTTAGTTGTTTTTGTTTTGTCACCAATAATGATAATGTGATGCTGTTGTGTTGCTGCATTGAAGTCATTATTACCAGTATTGCCCATTTTATTATAATCAATCTTTTCAGTTTTATGATAATCGAACAGCATGGCATGTAATTTGATTTTATTCTCTTAATGTGATGATGGCCTATTAAACAAATCCCAGCCTGTAAACAGATAATTCTCTGGCATAATTTCAACGGGCTGTCAGAATGCCAGGACATGATCAATTCAGAGTAACAGCTAATCTTTCATTTGTGCTGCATCTCAGTACATCCCGATGAGAAATGTTAGTCGTAATGACAACACTTGACGTTTCCAATGATGATTATGTTGTGATTCCCTGAGAAGTCAAATTTAGTGATTCTTCATACACATTTAAATGGATTAATTTTGAAACATCATCATTTAATGCCAGAGCATTCATCCGGGGATCCATAAAAGTCCTGCCGGGGGCCATGAAGGGATAAATAAAACTTGTAAGGAATAAAAAAAAAATACATTCATAATTTTTCCAAACTTCTTGTACTATGTCGCAGGGATGCTGGAGCCTGTTTCTGTTTCTCAGCACATAATCCAGGGAAACATGGATGGATGCACATTCACACTCTCTGGAAAATTCTTGCCTCCAGTTCACCTATCCCACATGTCTTTGGATTGTAAGATAAATGAAGAGCTTCTGGAGGAAACCCATGCCAACATGGGGAGAACATGCAAACTCCAGCCAGAACTAGAACATATAATATATAAAACCCTCTGTTATAAGCTTGCCATCCATCCAGGGTGTTTCCCTGCCTATGGCCAGAGACGGTTCAACATCCCCATGATCCTAAGTGGTTTGGAGAATAGATGTCAAGTCAGTTCAGGTCACCTTTATTTTTATTATGTTTTAGAATATACAGATTGTGTCAAAGCAGCTTCACAGAAATGAACAGGAAGTAACAGAATCCATTATGGAAACTCGGCTATGGAGGCAGTTCTTATTTAGCAGCTCTAAAAAACAGCAGTTTCATTATTTAGCTCAAATTAGTTTAGATCAGTAACAGTTTCAAGTTAATCAATTAGCAATTGGCAGCAGTGTCGTTATTTATCTCGAGTGAGTTCAATGTTGATCCAGTTCAGTTCAATACAAGAGCTGATGCTGCAAGATGTGATTCATTAGTAAAGCAGCCTTACAGAAAACAATAGTGCCATAATCCAGTTTAATTCAGTTCAAATTTAGTTTATCCGATGGTGTCAGAATGGATATAAAACATATAAAACAAAACATACATAAAACAACACAAATGTAAGCAGACATGTAATCATATTCTAAATGCACTTTAATGTATACATTTATATATTGGTTCATTTCTGCATAAAATAAGAGATCTTGGTTGTTTAGATTGCTAGATAGATAAACACTTTATTTTTCATTTTTCATATCATATAGTATCTCCGATTTGACGGTAACAATGTATATTCACACTTAGTAATAACACTGTTTGCCAGACTTAATTATCTTTGAACACATTCTTATTTAATGAAATAACTTCAACCTATAGGGTGGTGGAAAACACTTTTGCAATGCAGAACACTCATAATCATATACATTTTTAAAAAAAAAAAAAAAAAGAAAGTAATTTGCTACTTGCTCCAAAAGACCTAAGACACAAATAATTTTTTTTTTTTTTTTTGCTTTGTCCCCTAACAAACTTTTCCAATATGATTTTGCCAAGATAACAAATGATCTATAATTATACCCAAGTATTTATATGAAACTGCCTGCAACCTGCTGGAATCTTTACCAATATTCAATGGTGAACCAAATGCATTCTCTACTGTTTTATTTTCATTCATCTTAAGAGCATTTTACCACATCATTCACTTGCCACTTTCTGCACACAGTGTTAGTGCATCTCAGGACTGCCAAAGGTAGTAAAAGATATTAAAACATAATATAATATATATATTTTTAGATTTGTGCGACAGTCATCAGTATGAAAAGTAAAAAGTATAGGTGAACAGCAACACTGGCCACAATGGTAGAAGAGTTAACTTATGTTGTCTGTACTTTACTATTAAGAAAAACGTCATACTATCATACTATATTTTGCTTGCATATGGTTTGGTAGTAGTTTGACTCTCATGTGAAGACAGATTTTCTTGTAATCTATTCCAGCCCCTTGATCATGTCATGATTAGATGATAGGGGAAGGGGCTTAGAGTGTAAGTGAATGGCCAGATGGCACCATACAAATCCCACCTTACATCATAAAATAAGTCTGTTAATGTAATCTCCCACAGTAGTATTAATACACAAGACAGGAAATCTTATCAACATCCAAGCAGGCCTAACCGAGCACTAGGGCGACAGTAGCACATTCTGCAGTAGTGTCTGCAAAAGCATAGCACAATAACTGAAGCAGAAGGGTTGTTGTGCCACAGGTATGCTTAGTAAATGAGGAAAATATGAAGAAGACTATATGGTACATGGTGTTATTTATGAATAAAGGTTTTAAAAAAAAAATGAGGGTTTGTGGGTTTGTCTTGTTTATCAATAAGTTCAAAGTGAAAGTTTTTTTGATCAGTGCTCATACATTGCTAAGCAGTACAAATATAACACATATAACACATATAGCAGTAAACATATAACAGCTGAACATCTGCATACTGGTGGGACTGGGATATTTTTACATAGGGAAAAAAGAAAATAATAAATTCTAATTGTTTAAAGTGTATAAACATACTAAATTCTGCAGTAATTAATATGGGTTTAATTATGATTATATACGTGTGACATTATAAGACATTTTTTTATCACTGATAAAGCATTATCAGCTAATTTTAATTAGGTAAGGCAGATTATATCTTGATCCAACTTGAAAATGTCAAGTGCAGACATAACAGAAATGTTGAATGGGCATCTTCACTGAAAACATGAATGCATTAAATATTAAATATTACAAGCCTATATCAAGTAAATAGGCTTATTAATTGTAGACTACCAATTGGAAATTAAGTATGCAATATATTATACCAGTTTTAGGGTCTAGCCTACAGGAACATAAAACATAGGTTAAAATAGTACAGAAATATATATATATACAGTTATCCAAGAATGCGCAATAAAATAAAAAATTTTTCTCATACTATGGAAGTCAACTAGGACCAGTAACTGTTTGGATACCAACATTCTTTAAAATATCACCTTTTGTGTTCAGCAGGGAAAAAGTAAGTTATACAGGTTTGGAATATGCATATGCCTTAGAAAAATATATGAACTATAATAAGAATAACATTCTAAGCTGTATATACAGCAGCAACTTGTTCTTTTAGAAAAGCTCTTGATTTGTATCAGTTACTATGAAGTGGCACAATGAATCCAAAGTCTTTTTTTCTCAGTGGAGCTCAGTCATGATGCTACATAAATGGTGTGACTCATTTTAATGAAAGAACAGTAAAAGCATGTCATATCGCTGATTGTTTCATGTGGACATATGCCAGTTGGCATCTTTAGAAGTTTGGAAATGAGACAGTCATATTAAATCTTCCAAAAATATTTGTCTTAATAGGAAGCAATTTATTATTGTGAGTGACAGTCCTGCTTTTTTTTTTTTTTTTTTGCAGTGTAATCTGAGCATACTTGATTCTGCTCTTGATTTGAACAAATCCCAGCGGTGGACAGATAATGATTTGAATTAACTTCTTTGACCTCAGGGATTAATCCCAGAATAACAGAGAACACAACAATAGGTCAAATGCATGTGAAAAATGACCATAAACTAATGCCATAAAACTGATATTTTGTGGATTAAATATGCATAGACCTATACAGGTCTAACGTTGTGAGAGTGTGCACTGAGCACACATTTATGAAGAGAAAAACAGTATTTTGTTATTAGAAACAGTAGTTTGTCACATATTATCAGACATTTTGCTCTTAAAACTGCTCTAAAAAAGTAAACTGGGTCTATTACACTGAGTGACTGCATTAAAAAGCTATTGTAAGAGATTAGATCCATTTCTGGCACAGTACGTTAACTCACTCTCGCACATCAATTTCATTGTCCATCACGTTTATGGGTCAGTGCTGTCTAACTGATTTTTTCTTTTTTTTTTCTTTCTTTCTTTTTTTCCCTTTTTTTTTACAGAAGGGATTTGTCATATTTTACTGGCAGAAAATTCATCACTGTGACCTATCAGCATAGCATGCATCTATAATGCACATACTCATCTGACGGAATTTACATTTTCTATCACATAATACTCATATATTACATGTTGCGTATTCTCAGGCGAAAGCTGTCCCAATTCAAAGGCTTCTTCAAATGCGGCCTTGAAATGCACCCTTTTTTTAAAAGATGGATCCTTCATGGCTCAGATTAGATGTTACAATTTTTTTTTTTTTTTTTTTTTTTTTGAGAAAGAGAAATTTTCAGATTACACTTTTAAATGTAAGTATAGAGTTTCAGCTTAATCAAATATCTAACGTTACAATAATAATAATTAAAAAAAAAAACTTTTTAATTATTAAATTAAGTTTAAATATTTTCTTATGTCTTATAATGATGTGATTTCATAGATTTATACTTTTTATTATGTTCAATAAATGGACCATGGTGAACATATTTAGGCGACAAGAGCAATGCTCCATAGGTTCGACCATCCCATTTAACAATGGTAACAATGGTACCCCTTCGGAGGTGTGGCCTTTGAAGTCTGCATCTTTCAAAGGATGCAGTCATTGAATTGGGACATAGCTAGACTCTTAAAATATGAGATAATTAGACCTTATTATGACAAGACTAGTTTAGTCAAGGTTAGTTTTAGACAAGGTTAGTTTAGGTTGTAAAATTGTAAAATGTCATGTGGTGCAACATATTCATTCATTAATTATTAATGATATTTAAAAAAAGAGAAATATGTTTTTCTCTAAAATGTTCAAAACTAAAATGATGTAATAATGATTTTTATTTATTTTTTTAAAAAAAGACTTTTTATTTAAATATCTTGGTTATGGTTTTAAAAATGTGGCACGTTTCAGTGGCAAGTCTGTTCTGTGTCTGTGACTTTATTTTCTACTGAGCTCAACAAATATAGTCTAGCCACAATACACTAATCCAACCAAAAAGACAGAGCAAATCCTAGTGTGACACTCTGTTTTAGAGATGTGTGGTGTGAGAGTGTACTTTGGGCGTTGACCCAGTCTGCACAGCTATGACCACATCCCACATAAGGAAAACGAGGCCTTGTGCCAGTAAAGCCAATGAATGAGCACTGGTCAGAAGGCTGTTTCTACTAATGGAAGGCACAGAGAGCCCTGGTGTCTGGTTGCTGTTGAGAAAGAGTGAATGGAAGGGGAAAATAAAGAAGAGGGAGCAGCACCGCAGAGCCGCCTTGGCAGTCTCGTCTCGGTAACCATGTACCAGGCTGTACAATAGCTTCTCTGTTCAAGTGAGAGAGCAGTAAGGGATGGGCGCATTGTATGAATGCAAGTGTGTGTTAATGTGTGAGAGCTTGTGATGCCTTGCACACATATTTGTTTAAGCATGCGCACTCACACCCGAACACAATATGCACCAACACACCCTTTATCGGCTCTCACAAGAGCCTCATAAAACTCTTCAACTAACCTTGTTTTCTTCTAAACTAATTTATATAATCAAAATCCATTGCACATTACACCAATGCATCATTTACATACAGCATTCTGTGTTTTCAACTAAATGTGACCCATGAATTCCCACCGAGCTGTACCAAAGTATGGTGAGGAGAAACATCAGGCCCGTTTTTCAAACAGAGCCATTGTGAGTGACTTCAGTAATGTGATCTAATGGCAATAAGGTGGGGTTGGGCCACTGAAGTGTAAACCCTTATAATAGGAAGTTTACTGTCAGTTTGTTTGTCCTAAAGGGTTAGTTCACCAAAAAACAACAACAACAACAACAACAACAAAAAAACTATGTCGCTCCAAAACAATGTTCCTAGAAAATTTCTGTCCCTCCTTTGAAAGTCCATCCCACCAAAACTTTGACACTTCAAAAAGTTAATAAAGAGAGTGTAAGAGGAATCCATATTTAATCCAAGTCTGAAGAGACACTTAACAGATTTAATTTAGGCTCTTTTATATTTTTATTTTTTTATTTAGGCATATTTACAGTATAGAGAACATCAGAAACACAAACATGATTGCTTGGCATGCAAAAATTCAAAAGGTTTGTTCTCACGTGTCACATAATCATGTTCAAGCCTCTGCAAGAACCAATGAGTTTCATTCTTGTGCATCAAGCAAATATGGTTGATCTGTGTTTTATGTGAATAAAAGCCTCAATCAAATCTATTCATCATATGAAGCGATGGTGTCTCTTCAGAAAGCAGGATTAAACCACTCAGTTCATATAGATTAATTTTATGACGTCTTTATGAACTTTTTGAAGCTCAAAGTTTTGGTGGAATGGACTTCAAATGAAGGAAGATAAATTTCTCATGTTTTGTTAATAATATATTCAGTTGTTTTTTTTTTGGAAATGAGTGAAAGTCTAATAGGTTTGCAATGAAATGAAAGTGAATACATGACAGTTTTCATTTTTGGTTGAACTAACCCTATAAAGAACATTCTTGATGTCAAGTCAAGTCAATTCACCTTTATTTATATAGCGCTTTTAACGATACAGATTGTGTCAAAGCAGCTTTATAGTATCAAATAGGAAAATAGTGTGTCGTTAATGTAAAAGGACAATAGTAAACTCTCAATTTTCAGAAGCAGTTCATCATTGAATACAGTGATGTCATCATCCAGCTCAGTTCAGTTTTAATAGTATCTGTGCAATCAAGTCGACAATATCACTGGAAATGAAGTGTCCCCAACTAAGCAAGCCAGAGGTGACAGCGGCAAGGAACCAAAACTCCATCAGTGACAGAATGGAGAAAAAAAACCTCGGGAGAAACCAGGCTCAGTCGAGGGGCCAGTTCTCCTCTGGCCAGACGAACCAGCAGTTTGTGCTGAAGACTCATCTGGTTCCCAAGGTCTTCTCCCGATGGCCGTCAAGGAGACAAGGGCCCGTATTCTTAAAGATTCTAAGAATCCTCTCAGAGAGCTCCTAATTTAGCTTAAAAATTTCTACGTAGGAGTCTTAGCTTAAAAGTGATTCAGGACCATTCTGAGAGCAACTCTGAGCGAGGAAAAGACAAAAACTTTTATCTTAGTGAGGAGGCGGGGCTGACCCCGTTGCTAGCTATGACACAATATTTTGAAGACTGTGATTGGTTGGTTGTCCAAGAAGGAAACAAAAGAGCGCTTTTAAGAGTTGGGTCTATTATAAGCCTTCACTTTGAAATTACAGGCGTAATTTTTCCTGTTTTACCGTACTCTCTCTCTCTCACACACAAACATTATATATGTATATTCTTTATTTTTTATTTACCATGCTGTCATATTTAACATATTTTATAGGAAATGAACAGCGACACAATAAGGTTCTGAAAGCGCTGTAATTGTTTGTGTGATCACTTTGCTTATAGAAGGTTGTGACAGACCCAAATCATCACTGCTGCATAGTTGCATTTTTCCAGTTGACAAATATGTTAATGTCATGATTACTTTCATTTCTGGCGCTATGGCATGTCTGAGCTGTGTCGGAGATGTTAGTTTTTCTCTAATAAGATCGGTTACAAACATGATCCCTGCACAATCTAATCTGTAGCGTTTTATTAATTCACTGTCATCCATTGTCTTCAACACATTTCTTCTCCCTCTTAGTCTTTCGGCCATTTTCTCCTCTGCTAAAGAAACTCTTAAGCCTCTTAAAAGTCCTCGTCTGTACTCCTAACAAATTTGGACCTTAAAACCTCTTTTAAGGGTTAAAATGCTTTCTGGATTACTTTGTTCTTTACTAGGATCTTTTCTTTAATTTTAAGAGGAAACACTTCTAAGAATTTTCTTAGAATTTTGTTACTAGGAGCAACTCTTAGCACTAAGATTTTTCATGAATACGGGCCCTGGTCTTCACTGGGGATCTGTCTCTGGGGCTCATCTAGTTGTCCTGATGTAAGTGTAAAGTGTTAAGTGAGAACATAAATTGACACAAAAAGTGTTAACTTTTGAGTTGTCAAAAGTCAGTGGAACATGTTCAAGTGATGAACTACTAGTAGTTTTTCCAGTTCTGAAAAAAGGTTTAGCAGTATTTGTTTGCAGATGCTACTTGGTTTGAGATCTAAACCTCAACGTAACATTTACTCAACTTTTACCATATACCATATAATTTAAAAGCACATTTAAAAAGCACTGTAATTTAGTCTACTATTCATAACACACTAATGTTAAAACTACAATAAATTGTAGACCCCTCGAACCCAGAATTTGCTCTCATCTGACCTGCATGTTTGAGTAGAACCAGTCGTTTGATGTAGCCTTTGGATATGCTAATCACAAATTGCCTCTGCTTCCTTTTCTCCTACAGTACAAATGAACCATTCATTGTTTCTGTTCTCTTACATGCACTTCTCCTCCATCCTATTGAAGTGTGCCTTTGAAGTCTTGCAATTGATAAAGAAATAAACCGAAGCAGAATAAAAGCATTCTAATCCTCTTTTTTTGAATGTTTTTTTCTTAAAATTTTTCTTCTTCTTTCTTAAAGAACAGCAAACCAGAAATGTATTTTGTTTAGGATTTAGGAACAGTGAATATTGACTATTCAATCGCAGTATACAGAGTTTTACACAGCAAAACAACACTGAACAAATTAATAGGTCTTAAGAAAGAGCATGTACAGTCTACATCTGCTCCTGCTATTCATTTAAGCTTACCATAGCAACCACAGGGGGGTGTAGTTACCCCTATATCTATCCTAGTTTCTCTCATTTTGGAAAAAAATAAATAAATAAATAAAAAATAAAAAGCTATAGACCTTTTAACTTAGGCATTTTATCCTTGCGTCTATTCACAATCCATTATCTTTTGGGTGGTCAGACTGAGTGCCATACTCTTAGCATTGCAATACTTTATAATGATATAAAGGACCATTTGCTTATTATAAATTATATATCAGCAGTACTTAATAAAATGTGTGGTCTGCAATAATGCTTTGCTCATCAGAAGTCTGGCTTACTATAATAAACAAAACAAAGCTCATCATTGTCTTTTACACCTGGTGTATTGTAAATATTAAATCAGTAGCAGAGTTGACATGCTAATGATGGCTTGACAATGTAAGCATGATGTTCTAAATCACCTAATCAGTTCCACAGAGTTTGGGTGGTCTTCAGTTCTACTGACTAAAAGCGGCAAAGCTGCTTATGATGACACGGACAGTTCAAAATCCTCACTAGGCTTGACATAAGCTGTTCTCACCAGACTTTAGATTCACAGGACAAGGAAGATAAATTTGTGCTTATTTGTGATTTGCAGAATTGTGGATGGCAGATGTGTCACTGCAGCACATATTATTTTACTAATGCACCTTGGGAAACTGATTCCTGGCAAATTGTTGATTAAAATAATGTGGGCTTGTCTAATATGAGACTTGGTTTAAATTGGATAAGCTGGTGGGGAGAAACACATGAATTATCTTGCATATTAGAAAGTGATGATGACACTCCTTCCAGATATTTTTTTAATTTATTTATTTATTTTTTTAATATTATAGGACAGTATACAGATGACAGGAAGCAATGTGGGAGAGAGAGGGGGTGGGATCGGGAAAGGTCCTCGAGCCGGGATTCCGGCACACTGTCCACAAGGCCACTGGTGCTTATAGCAGGAAAAATACTGTAGGTTTTTTTTTTTTTTTTTTTTTTTTTTTTTGAGTTTTAATGATGTTAAATGATTTCTTATACTTTGAAAATTCAAGTCTTTGACTCACAAGAATACATGTATCAATTTTTAGCTTAGCTTTAAATGTAATGCAATGTAATAATTTTAAAAAGTTTGTAAAGAACATTAATGGCTAGGGCTAGATTTTTCATTTTTCCAACCCTAGTGCCAGACCTGACATGACAATTTTGAAATAAAAATAAAAAGCTTTTCTGGTTTGATGTTTAAGAAGGAGTACTTGAGCCTTAATGCACGCTCACGATGCAGTAGGTCTGCCACTTTGGAGTGTATTAGTAAAAGGTACAGCAAGAGTGTGCAGTCTATGTTGTTTTGAGTGCCAAAAAAACACCATATACATGTACAATTACAGCTAAGACAATCTAGCTACAATTGAAAACTGCATTTGAAATCTACTTTAAATGCAATACGTAACGATTTAAGCACTAAATCTATCAGAAGCTGCAACACTTTTTAAAAACAAAACAAACAAACAAACAAAAAAAAAAAATTAAAAAAACTGTCACTGCCTACACTTTAAAGCAATTAGCTGCCATCCGGAAATTGTTCTCTTTCATTTGCAGTTAATAAATAAATAAATAAATAAATAAATAAATAAAAGAAATTCATTACCCTTAACTTAATTGAAAAATGTGTTTATACACAATTTAATTTAGTTCATTCAAAATAAATAGTTGGGTCAACACAGTTTAGTTGGTTTAATTCAAATTAACTTAATTTTTCTCTCAACTTAATTTTATTACATTTGTCAAACTACATTTCCTTGTGTGGGACTGTTTTTTTTATATTAATTTAATGATGTTTAATTAATTTTCTTCTGTATAAACAAACACTTATTCATCATTATACTTATACGCAATTGTTACATACTTCCCATCTAGGGCTGGGGAGCCAGTAACAAAACAAACAAACAAAAAGTAAATAAAAATATCTAAAGAGGAAAAAAAAAAAAAAAAAAAAAAAAAAAACCCACTTTGAAGAGAGAACCAGGGCATACAACCTCCTGTCCCAGAATCAACACAAACACCAATTCAAATTAATATCTTTTTCATTTGAATAAAGAAAGATAAACAAAAACAATCTCACAGAAAAGGTTATCAAACATATAGGGAACAAAGACTTCAGTGGAGAGCTAGGCCAAAATAACAAACAAAACCAAACTAACTAACCCGAAGATATTTATAAATTTCCTAGAAAGAGATAACCCAAAAATAAAAATACACAAAACTTCCCTCTCTTCCCATCTACCCATAACCAGGAGAAAAGAGGAGAAGTACAAAAAAAAATGGTACCCTCCCCCTACGTTCCCTTAAATAAAACAAAACATAAGAAAAAACTATTAAACACAGTTAACATAAAGCAATAATAATCAAATAGTTTTAAACAACCTCAGTTCTCTTCCTGCTTAAGAACATAAAGTCCTGAATCCACATACTCAGAATTAAATCAACCAAAATCAAATAGCAAATGAGTCTGGGCAACCAGGAGGAAGAATGGCCCTGGTGAAAAGAAGTCTCTCCCACCTCCTCCACAGATCCACCACTTCTTATATGTCCACTTCCTCCCGTCATCATCCAATCACCGCAGGCATCACCGATTGAACACAGATGATTGGAATTCCTATCTCGTGACGAGGGAAAGAGAGAGAAAAAGAGATAGAAAGCAAACAAAACCACATCCAACACGCATACAGGTGCATCTCAATAAATTAGAATGTCATGGAAAAGTTCATTTATTTCAGTAATTCAACTCAAATTGTCAAACTCATGTATTAAATAAATTCAGTGCAGACAGACTGAAGTAGTTTAAGTCTTTGGTTCTTTTAATTGTGATGATTTTGGCTCACAAAAACAAAAAACAAAAACCCACCAATTCACTATATCAACAAATTAGAATATGGTGACATGCCAATCAGCTAATCAACACAAAACACCTGCAAAGGTTTCCTGAGCCTTCAAAATGGTCTCTCAGTTTGATTCACTAGGCTACACAATCATGGGGAAGACTGCTGATCTGACAGTTGTCCAGAAGATAATCATTGACACCCTTCACAAGGAGGGTAAGCCACAAACATTCATTGCCAAAGAAGCTGGCTGTTCACAGAGTGTTGTATCCAAGCATGTTAACAGAAAGTTGAGTGGAAGGAAAAAGTGTGGAAGAAAAAGATGCACAACCAACCGAGAGAACCGCAGCCTTATGAGGATTGTCAAGCAAAATCGATTCAAGAATTTGGGTGAACTTCATAAGGAATGGACTGAGGCTGGGGTCAAGGCATCAAGAGCCACCACACACAGACGTGTCAAGGAATTTGGCTACAGTTGTCGTATTCCTCTTGTTAAACCACTCCTGAACCACAGACAATGTCAGAGGCATCTTACCTGGGCTAAGGAAAGAAGAACTGGACTGTTGCCCAGTGGTCCAAAGTCCTCTTTTCAGATGAGAGCAAGTTTTGTATTTCATTTGGAAACCAAGGTCCTAGAGTCTGGAGGAAGGGTGGAGAAGCTCATAGCCCAAGTCGCTTGAAGTCCAATGTTAAGTTTCCACAGTCTGTGATGATTTGGGGTGCAATGTCATCTGCTGGTGTTGGTCCATTGTGATTTTGGAAAACCAAAGTCACTGCACCCGTTTACCAAGAAATTTTGGAGCATTTCATGCTTCCTTCTGCTGACCAGCTTTTTAAAGATGCTGATTTCATTTTCCAGCAGGATTTGGCACCTGCCCACACTGCCAAAAACACCAAAATTGGTTAAATGACCATAGTGTTGGTGTGCTTGACTGGCCAGCAAACTCACCAGACCTGAACACCATAGAGAATCTATGGGGTGTTGTCAAGAGGAAAATGAGAAACAAGAGACCAGACAATGCAGATGAGCTGAAGGCCACTGTCAAAGAAACCTGGGCTTCCATACCACCTCAGCAGTGCCACAAACTGATCACCTCCATGCCACGCCGAATTGAGGCAGTAATTAAAGCAAAAGGAGCCCCTACCAAGTATTGAGTACATATACAGTAAATGAACATACTTTCCAGAAGGCCAACAATTCACTAAAAATGTTTTTTTTTTTATTTTTTTATTGGTCTTATGAAGTATTCTAATTTGTTGAGATAGTGAATTGGTGGGTTTTTGTTAAATGTGAGCCAAAATCATCACACTTAAAAGAACCAAAGACTTGTGCATTGAATTTATTTAATACACGAGTTTCACAAGTTGAGTTGAATTACTGAAATAAATGAACTTTTCCACGACATTCTAATTTATTGAGATGCACCTGTATATACACAATTACAAAACACATTAAATATGTCCTTGGATGTAACACCCCCATCGATAATTTTTTTCCATACCAAAAAAAAAAAAATCTGCGTCACCCATCAGCTCTGCACACTCGGGATAGCGCATCAGAAACTACACTGTCTGAACCCTTCCAATGTTTAATTTCAAGGTTGTACTCCAGCAAAACGAGAGACCACCGCATCAAACGCTGGTTTGAGTTAGACATTTGTGACAAAAACACTAATGGATTGTGATCGGTGTACACTTTATTCGGGCTACAATGGCCCCCCCAGATACACTTCAAAGTGTCGCAACGCCAGTACCAAGGCCAACACCTCCTTCTCAATTGTGCTGTAGTTACGTTGACACTTAGAAAACTTCTTGAAAAATAGTAAATTATGAACAAATAAGAAAAGGGTGGTGTCAGTACTGACATTACAATAGTTATATTCAGTGAGTGTCCACAGCCTGCACTGGCGACACTCTTCTGCATATGGTAACCACAAAACTCAAAAACATTACAGAAACACCTCTAAATGTCAAAAACACATAAAATAACACTTCATCCCCAAATTTACTCTCCTAATGCAATCCCTTGCAAAGCATGCTGAGGACTACAGTGAACACAGTAAAATTAAGTTGTTACAAAATCTTAAAACTCATGTTACTTTAGCTCACTTTAAATCAAATCAAAGATTTATAGAGCACTTTAAAACAATTGTTTACCAAAGTGCTTACAAGCATAATCAAAATAAAACAATTGTCACGGAATGCTCACACAAGAGATCCATTCACAGTTTTATTCTCAGAGTCCAAAACAAACAATCCACATTAGCAAAAACAGGAAACAAAGATAGCAACACAGGAACAGAATGCAATACTGACGCAACTAAAGACAGGATGAACAAGGTATATATAGGGTGAGGCTAATGAGTCAATAAACAGCTGGCAGTAATGAACCAATAATGAGTGCAAAGGGTTATGGGAAACACAGTCCAGAACACACAATGACACAAAGAGAGTGCCCTCTGGTGGCTAAACTGGGCACTCCAACAACTGGCTGTGACATTACCCCCCTCTAAAGAGCGGATTCCAGACGCTCCATAAAAAAAGTCAAAGTTCAGGAGGGAGGTGGAACGGAGGTGGATCACGGGGAGGGATGGGCCAGGTACACGTAATGGAAGAGGGATTAGAGATGTTCCTGTGGCTCAGTGGTAGAGCATTGCGTTAGCAGCGCAAAAGGTCATGGGTTCAATTCCCAGGGAACACACATACTGATAGAATGTATAGTCTGAATGCACTGTAAGTCGCTTTGGATAAAAGCGTCTGCTAAATGCATAAATGTAAATGTAGAGATAACGGCAGAGCAGAGTGACAGGGCGGGGCCGGCAGAGCCGTAGGCCAGGGCAGAGCAGGAGGCCTGAGCGGAGCTGACAGAGCAGTGGGCCAGGGCGGGGCTGGCAGAGCAGGAGGCCGCAAAGGTGAGGCCGATAACCACCTCAGCGGGGCTAACACGACAAATAGACCTCCTAAAGACACCATCATGGGTGCAAAGAAAAGCACAAAGAGTTTAATAACAGCCTCAACGGCTGCAACAGTACAGGCAGATAACTCGGCCATGGTCTCCTTGACCTAAACAGGGCAGACAATAAGTTCAGGAGTGGCCTCATAAATTTGAGTGGACTCTGGAGAGGGCTCAGAGTCTAGTGCAGGCTCGGAGTGAACTCGTAGAATAGAACGAGCTCAGAGGGCTCCCGGACTGGAACAGGCTCTGGAGTGCTCTCTGAGAACCTCCGGCCTGAAGCGAGCTCTTGAGTGGACTCTGAGGGCTCATGAACTAGAGCGAACTTAGGAGTGAACTCGGAGTGCTCCTGGACTGGAGTGGGCTCTAGAGTGGATTCTGAGAACTCCTCGACTGGAGTGGGCTCTGAAGTAAACTCTGAAGACTCACAGACTGGAGCAGACTCTGGAGTGGACTCTGATTGCTCCTGAACTGGAGTGAACTCTGAAGTCTCACAGACTGGAATGGGCTCTGAGGACTCACTGACTGGAGAGGACTCTGAAGTGGACTCCAAGAACTCCTCGAGTGGAGCAAACTCTAGAGTGGACTCTGACTGCTCCTGGACTGGAGCGGGCTCTGCGGTGGATTCTAACCACTCCACGACTAGAGCGGTTTCTGTGGCGATCTCTGAGACCACCCACGTCGGGTCCTCCAGGACCACGAGACTTGACTTTACCAACCTCTTCCTTCTCAGTAGCTGTAGGAGGGGCAAGACTGGTGGTAAAATCCCTACGAAAGGGTTCTTGTTGACCTGGTTTAACCCACTGAACAAGATACCGGGTGAAGTCCCAAAAATTCAAGATCTCGAGTCCTTTCATCTCCCAATGGGACAAAGGATCGTCAAGGCATCCATTAAAGAAATCCTTAAGTGCCCCGTCATTGAATCCCAGTCCCACCGAGTAAGTTTAGAAGAGTTGGGCAAAGGCCCTTACATCCCCGCCCTCTTGTTGCAACCCCATGAGAACCTTAAGTCGGGCCGCTCTCTCCTGCCATGTGGCAGGTCGGGTAATCCGAAGACTCATGGTACCAGAAGAGGGAAAAAAGGAAAAAATAAAAACTGCTGGATTTTGAAGTCGCATCAGTATTCTGTCACGGAATGCTCACACAAAAGATCCATTCGCAGTTTTATTCTCAGAGTCCAAAACAAACATAATCCACATGCACAAAAACAGGAAACAAAGATAGCAACAAAGGAACAGAATGCAATACTGACACAACTAAAGACAAAATGAACACGGTATATATAGGGTGAGGCTAATGAATCAATGATAAACAGCTGGCAGTAATGAACCAATAATGAGTGCAAAGGGTTATGGGAAACGCAGTCCAGAACACACAAACAATGACACAAAGAGAATGCCCTCTGGTGGCTAAGCTGAGCACTCCAACAACTGCCTGTGACAACAATTTTACACATAACAAAAGTAACAGACATTAACACTGACCAGATACATAAAACAGCTCTCATACTGAGTTAAATGCCAGAGTATAAAAATAAGTTCTAAGACTGGATTTAAAAACAGCAAGGCAGTTTGGGCCTGCCTAACATATAGAGGCAGGTTATTCCAAAGTTTTGGTGCTGCGACAGCAAAAGCCCGGTCACCCCTGCTTTTAGCCTTGTTCGAGGTACAACCAAGAATAAACGGTCAGCAGACCTAAGTGCTCTCGATGGATCATGCGGCTGTATTAAATCAGAAAGGTAACTTGGTGCCAATTCCTTTAATGACTTATAAACTAAAACTAAAACCTTAAAGGGTTACTCCACCCCAAAATGAAAATTTTGTCATTAATCACTTACCCCCATGTCGTTCCAAATCCGTAAAACCTTTGTTCGTCTTCGGAACACAATTTAAGATATTTTGGATGAAAATCGGGAGGCTTGTGACTGTCCCAATGACTGCCAAGTAAATGACACTGTCAAGGCCCAGAAAAGTATGAAAAGCATCGTCAAAATAGTCCATCTGCCATCAGTGGTTCAATCTGAATTTAATGAAGCAACGAGAACACTTTTCTGTGCAAAGAAAACAAAAACAACGACTTTATTCAACAATTCGTCTCCACTGCGTCAGCGTAGTGCCATTTTGGAGAATATCCGCTGGACGCAAACTGCATAAGCTCTTCTCTGTCAGCCACACCACAAGGATACGCTGTTTTCGTTCAAATCAAAGCGTAGAAAACTTATCCGTGCGGTGTGGCTGACACAGAAGAGCATATGCAGTTTGCGAAGTTCCGAAGACGAACAAAGCTTTTACGGGTTTGGAATGACATGGGGGTAAGTGATTTATTGCAAAATTTTCATTTTGGGGTGGAGTAACCTTTTAAAATGAATTCTAAAACAAACAGGAAGCCAATGAAGAGATGCCAGTATGGGTGCAATTTGTTCGCGCTTGCGCAGCGCTGTTAACCAACGAGCAGCGGCATTTTGTACCATCTGTAAACATTTGATGGAGGCCTGATTGATACCTACATACAGGCCATTACAATAGTCAAGATGGGTCGAGATAAAAGCATGTATGACCCTTTCAAAATCATTAAAAGACAAAAAAGATTTGACAATTGCCTCAACTGGAAATAAACTAGATTTAATTACTGAATTAAGTTGTTTATCCAATTTAAAATCACTATCCATTATAACACCCAGGTTTTTAACATTTGGCTTTACATTTTATAACACTAAATAAAATGATATTTAGACCAGGTGTTACCTGGTCTAAATATCATGACTTCTGTTTTTTCTTAATTGAACTTCATTGAAATTTGAGGCCATCCAGGTCCTAACCTCCTCAAGACAGTCCAACAATGGTGTTACAGAGTTTACATCATGTCATTTCAAAAGGAGATAGAGTTGTGTATCATCTGCATAGCAATGAAACGAGATGCTATATTTCCTAAAGATGAACCCTAACGGAAGTAGATATAATGAAAATAAAATAGGTCCAAGAATGGAACCCTGAGGGACACCACACGAGAAAGATGCAGAAGATGACACAAAATCCCCAAGGTGGACTGAAAAACTTCTGTCAGACAAATAAGATCTAAACCACTCCAACGCAGTTTCCCTAACTCCAGTGCAATGCTCCAACCGAGAAATCAGGATGTTATGGTCTACACAGTGACAAATGCTGCCGTTAGATCTAGGAGCATGAGGACAGCATAATCACCTCAGTCAGTGGCTAGTAACAGGTCATTAAAAACTTTCAACAACGCCGTTTCTGTGCTGTGGAGTGATTTAAAACCAGACTGAAACACTTCCTGCAAAGCATGTTGATTTAAAAAATTGCAATTCTGTAAAAACAACCTTCTCTAATATTTTAGAAAGGAATGGAAGTTTTGAGATAGGCCTAAAATGATGAAGAATCGAGGTATCCAAATTTGACTTCTTAATCAATGGTTCCACTATTGCATGTTTAAAATTTAGAGGTACAACTCCTGAGGCAAGACTACTATTTATGGTTTCCTGAATTTTAGGTCCAAGGGTTTCAAAAACATTCTTTAAAAAATGAGAAGGAATGATATCTAAGCAACAGGTAGATGATTTCATTTCAGCTACGATGTCTCTCAAAAAAGAAAGTGAGACAGGCTCAAACTAGTTAAAAATGGCAGAGCACATAGTGGGAATAAATGAATCAGTAGAAGGAGATGAAATGTGTGCTCTAACAACAGCAATCTTGTCAACAAAAAAATGTAAAAAAGATTTCACACATCTCAAAAGAGAACTCCAAACAAGTTGATTGAGGAGCAAAGCAGCATTGATAGTACTGAAAAGAATATGAGGCTTGTGTGAGTTGTTAGAGATAATATTTGAGAAGTATTTAGACTTTTCAGTTTTAACAGACTTTTGATGTTTGTGCAAACTTTCTTTTAAAATGTCAGAAGATACCTGTAGCCTATCTTTTTTCCAATTGCATTCAGCTCTCCTACACTCATACCTTACAGCACGAGTGGTGTCATTCAGCCATGGTTCAACTTTTGGTTTAGCACGAGTGATCTTAAATGGAGCGACTATATCTAGAATGTTTTGGCATGAAGAATTAAATAGTAGAGTTAACTCCTCAGTATTTAAGCAAGAAGAGGACATTGAATAATCCTCATCAATACATTTAAAAGCATCAGTTCAACAGTTGAAGGACTAAACGAAGGACAACAACGAGCAGGGACATTTGGTTCAGGATTACAAGAAAGATCAATTTCAAATAAAACAGGCATGTGGTCAGAGAAGGTAGCATCACAGACCTCAATATTACAAACAGGTCTTTAAATTCATTACACTGAACATAAGGCAAAAAAATAAATAAATAAATAAAAATCATGTTTGAGTGCATAAAGTATGATCTGTATAAAGCTGATCTTTTTTACATCCTTACCTTTTGCTCCATTGCCAATCCTACAATTCTCTATGTAAGCATGTTGCTCATCTTCTGTGGAAAAAATATTGGCAACATCAGTGCAGTTCCACTCAGTCTACACCAGTGGTCATATGTGGTTTCTGATAGGACTGTGGGGGCAAAAAACAAACAAACAAAAAAACAGTGCATTCATCAAAATGTACTTATGACCATTACAAAAAAAAGGTTAATATATAATGACAAGATTAGTTTGAGCAAATCAGTACATGCCATGAGGTCATGTTTTACCCCTAATGTTCATACTAGATGCCAGTCTGCAGTAATGTGGCAGGCTGGGACATGCAACATTACTACAATAATGTGACATATACAATCAATGACTTGCGAGGCTTGTGTGTGTGAAAACATTAATTGTGTTTCCATGGACCGTGCTGACCCGTGCTGTACAGCTGTTCTGATTTATTTTATTATCTTGCTTTTTTATCCTGCATCAAATAGTTTGAAATCTGTTTAAGCACCCAGACTGGGCTGGACATAATAACAGTGGCTTGACCAATGTGAATGTGAACAGTGAATTTGGGTGGAACTACCTGTTTTTCTAACCAATAGCAGACAGGGAGTGTTTTTGAAGCAATAATTTGCAATTCTCTTTGGTAATGCTGGTGGTGCAGAAATGACACACTTCACCTTGAAAGTTGTACAATTTGTTCAATTAAGATAGAGTCAGCAGTGCCTATGGAGGTTCAGATGGCACACTCTGCTGAGCTCTCTGCCCACTCAACTGGAACCCAACTCTTCCATCATACACACACAGCATGCTGGATCAAAAGCCTCCTCACACTACAGGTCCACTGTCCTTGAAAACACTCACCCTCACTCATTACACATCTCTTACTTATACTTTATCCCATACTGCATTCCACCTTGGTGTTGGACATTGTAATTGAGGAATTCTTATCCCTTCACCTAATCTATTCCTTTCTATAATGATATACGGATACAGTATTTAATCTCAGTGTCTCACATCATCTTTGTGGGGAAGGGTGATAATTCATGTATGGTGCGGGAATGTGACTCCTTTGGGGAATGACTGGGGGAAGATCAGTCTGCCCTTCTCAAAGTGAATTATTGCATTTCACAGGCTGTTTCATTGAGCTAAAGGAGATGAAAGTTATCTGTCAGCTACATGCTGAATGTCAGATAATGATAATAATCCTGCACCAGGAGATACAGTTTTTGAAGAAGAAGTATTGTTGCTCATATTTAGGGTTAGGTTTTTTTTAGGTGTGCTTTTGCTTGAAGGATGGTCCTGAGGGATATACATGGAACAAAATTTAACAGAGACTCTTCGACATTGGCCAATAAGTAACTACCAAGAACACCAATCAAACACTTTGCAACCACCAGAGCACCAAAGCCACTGCATTGCAATGCCCTGGCAACCATTCACAACATGCCAGCATCCTTGTGTTTTTCACAGGCAAAAATGTTTTGGCATGTTGCTAGCATGTTTAGCATGTTGTTAGCATGTTTTAACATGTTCTAGCATGTTGCTAGCATTAATTAGCATGCTGCTAACATGATTTAACACATTGCCGGCATGTTTTAATACATTGATAGCATGATTTAACACTGCTAGCATGATTTAACATGTTGCTACCATTTTTAGCATGTTTACCATGTTGCTAGTATGATTTAGTATGGTGTTAGCATGATTTAGCATTACTTATGTTGTATGTTTTAACACATTTTTTGCATGTTTTCACAGGTTGTTAGCATTAATTAACACATTGTTAGTATGTTTCTATGTTTTAACATATTGATAGCATGATTAGTACATTGCTAGCATGAATTAGCATGTTGCTAGCATGTTTTAACATATTGGTAGCATGATTTAGTACATTGCTCGCATGGACAGACCAGGGAGCCCCCCATGGTTTGGCCCCCCATGATTCTTTGCGCTGATTCTTTCCATGATGACGGCATCTCCATATGGGCAGGGGATGATGATGAAGAAGGGCACTTCAAGAAACAGTTGTTTGGTCCCCTACACCCTTCAAACCTTCGAAGCTCTCACTCCGGAGGGTAAACCCTTTGAAGGGATTAGGGCATAGGGATGAGCCCTTCCAAATGGAACGCAGGAGGAGACAAAGTCATTGGGAGGTGGAGACCCAGGTGGAGACAAGGAGAAAGAGAGATGGAGACACCGGAGGTCTGGAGGGCCAAGGCGGAACCACAGCCTTGCGTGACCAAGGTGGAAATGGCAGCTGGGCGGGGCAGGGCGAAGCTGGTGCAACAAAGGACCAAGGTGGAGCCTGAGGGAAGGAGGAGTCCGAGTCAGAGGAATGAAGGGATGAGGTGAAGCCAGGGGAATGGAAGATCATGGCAGAGACAGGTTGACGACTGACCAAGGCAGTGCCTGAGGGACGAGGGAGCCCAGCAGAGTCTGAGGATCGATGGACCCCGGTGGAGCAGAAGGAGTGTGGAGCTAAGGAGGAGCCGAGGGCTCGGAGGCCTGAGGTGGAATTTATGGATCCACTTGCCGGGATAGAGCTGGGGACCAGAAGGCCCAAGTGGAATAAACCAGGGAAGAGCCAAGGAACTAGTGGAGGCAGGCAAGTAGGCAGTAGCACTAGCACAAAATTACCCCAACAAAACGAAAATTAACCAGTGTTTTTTTTTTTTGGCATATTGATTACCATTTGTATAACCACAGTTGTATAAATACCATGGTGAAACTATGGTTAGTGTAGTAAATCCATGGTTAATTTGTGCATACCATGGTTTAACTATAGTAACCATTTTTTGTTTTTATTTTTTTATATAATAAAAGTATTTATTAATTAATTTTAATAGTAAAACCATAGGCTATGGTTAATTTTTGTAAGGGAAGTTGTATAAGTAAGTTAGCCAGCTTACATAACCTTTTACAGTACAGTAACTGTGTATTTCAGCAGCTTATTTAGGCTAATAATATTAAAAAAAAAAAAAAACTATAAGGAATTGTATGAGCAGGATGTTAAAATGAACAAAAATCTCACCTTTCAGAGTAAACATTAATGTCCCAGCTATGTTCATCATTTTGTGGTTCCCTGAAACATTTCTGAGGTGGTCTGTGCCTATTTGCACACTGTAAAAAATAAATAGTTGAGAAAACGTAAAAAAATAAGGCAACGATGCAGTAAGACTTTTGAGTTCTCTCAACAATAGATTTTTAGTTCTTTTCAGTAAAGATACTTTGTTCAGCCAACATAAATTTGTTTGTTCATGCAATGCTGATTGTCTTATTTCGCTAATAGCAAAATTCTTGTCACAGCAACTGAAACAACAATTACTGTCCTTTTTTCTTTTTTACCGTTATTTTTTTCTTTTTTACTGTTTCCTGGATGAAAGATAACATGCGAAAAGCTCAATTTGATGTTTATTTACAAATGTCAACAAATTGTTATATGAAACCTTAATGGACAAATTAATCTAATATGTAGACAACATTGATTATTATTATTTATTTATTTATTATTTGTATAAAACATCTTACAAGACAAAAATATCCAGGAAATGGATTAAAGTGATTAAACATACTCTAGAGCTCAAAACTAGACACACAAGCCTCAAGAACGGTGGTAATCAACAAATGTTAAAAAGATGAGCTCTTTACATCACAACACAACAAGCAACTAACAATAATGACAAAACAACAACAAAAAAGCTTAAATGAAGTCAGCAAACAGCAAAACAATAATCCTAAAACAGTAACTGCATAATTTATTCATGCTGCAATGCATGCTGGGAACTTACAAAGCCTTAACATTTCAACAATATGAAATTCTTTGTTCAGACAACTGTTTTTGACTAGTTAGGACAACATTTGGGGTAATTTTGTTGGTCTGACAAGGGTTTTTATGTAGTTTCAAGAAAATAGCATTTTTTAGTATTTCAGACTCAAAATGTTTTGTAAACTGGAAAATATGCAATTGCATTTTTTACAGTGCAGTGCACTGATTTATTTGTGTTGAGTATTTGCAGCGCGTTTCTTTATTTGGTTGTGTTGTGAGCATTTGCAGTGCATGTGTTGTCAAATTGAAGATGTTTTCTTAATTTGCATGTATTTTTTGTTTTGCAGCAGGTTGAGCTCTCTCGGCCACTGTACTCCGGGCAGTAAGTCAGGTAGGCTATTTTAGATCTAAAAAATCCCTTGTGTGGTCCTCGAAGTAGCTACCCCCAGCTCAAGCAGGAGGACACGTACAACAGGTAAATCCTCTTTTGGAGGTCCGGTATTTTGTAACATGTTGTGCCGTATAAAATGCACAACACAAGAGAATCCAAACGAAACAGTCTTTAATAATATACCCAACAGGAAAACACAGGAGCTAGCAGGAGAGAACGCAGCACAACAGCTGAAACATGTGCAAAAAAATACCAGACATGGAACTGACTAAAACTGAAGGCTTAAATAGACATGATGATTAACTGAAACAGAACAGATGTGAATTAATCAGAAACCATGGAAACTAACAAGTGGATGGAAAATGGGAACAAAGGTCAAATTAAACAAGGAACTCAGAAGGAAACCAAAACAGAACAGACAAGTGACAACATCCTGCATACATCACCACAGAGGCTGCATTCCACTTTGCTTTTAGACACACACTCACAAACTTCCCTAAGCACATCCCCTTGGGGGAATCCTCACTACCGTTTTGAAGTGTATTCCACTTTGTGAAGTGGATGAGGGAAGTTTATATGGACAGTTACTCGACTAGTGTTGTCACGATACCTATATTTCAGTAGTCGATACCAGTACCAGTAAAAATACCACGGTTCTAGCAGAAACTATTGTAATGCTATTAATAATTATAAGCAAATATGTTAAAAACATTAGCATGTTGTAGCCTTCAAATATTGTTCAATTATGTAAACATTGTATTAAAAAAACAAATGAAAGTGTTAAAATAACAAACAGGTAAAAGAATAAGCGGCAAGTCTGTTGTAGGCTACTTACGCTGCAAGACTTCATTCACAGATCCATTCTGACACATCAGATATCCCGTCCATTGCTAGATTTATGGCAATGTCAAAAATCGCAAATTCAGATTCAGTCCTGCGTTTTAATACAGTCATCACTCCTTAAACTTTGAAGTGTGTACTCAGCATGAAAAATAAAACATTTATTTAAATTATGAATGGGTTATACAGAGAAAGTGAAAATGCTCCCTTATAATCAATGAAGCTGATATCGGTTCAGTTCAGCCGCAGCACAAGCTCACTGACTGAGTGAATACTCCTGTTATAATCAAAAAATCTGTCTATACTCCAAAATGAATCTCTTATTTACATCATGTTTATACTTTGCTGGATACAGAGACAGTACAGAGCTCAAGCTGAATGAATTCTGGCAATTCGGATTTACACACCTCTGATTGGTACTCCTGGTCAGTGCTGCATTAAGCCTTTGCGGGGCCCTGGGCTAACGCAGCTTTGTGCGATTTTGATAGATAGAGCGAGTCTACTTATATATCTACACTTCAGGCTGCTCCATATACCACAATGCAACACAATTGTGACATGTTATAACTATATACATATAGAACTCCATGCACCTATACATATAGAATTTTGCATGAAACAATTTCACAAGAAAATAAATAAATAAATAAGGTGATTCAAGTGGCATAAAAAAAAAAGTGGAATGGAGCCAGAGATGTCCGTCGCTTTCACCAGAAGGTCCGGTTATGCTATTTTGATTATGCATCACAAGGAAAACATTTTAAAAAAGAGGGAGAAGCACATGCATGGATGAATTATTCTTAACAAGATATACAACAATCATTTACAAATCAGGTATAGGTTGAGTGTAATGATTCAATTGCTCATTCTTAAAAAGTCATTTGTCGCCACCTACTGTTGTAACCTGCCATTAAAGCCACTAATGCGCTTGACAGTCTGTCTGGAACATGCAAACACAGACAAGCAGAGTGACGCAAACAAAGGAAAGTCCCAGTGCAGTTGGTCTAAATATCAGCATTCAAATTTGATAACCAGAGCTAACTTTTGTATAATATTTATTAACTTTAATGGCACTAAAAAAAGAGTCTGGTCCTGGATTAAAGGCTCTACCTGCAGTATATCATGCAGCTTTCAGTTGTGATCTGACAGCAAGATATGACAAAAGCACTGAGACGGAAGGCAGAAGACACAGACACACAAGGATATCAAGTAAGCCGATTAACAGCCAAGCTTGGAATAGGATCAGTGCGGGTGTCACAAGCACAGAGAGACACAATCCTATCCATGAGCTCACGTACACACACTCACACCGCAGCACCTGGAATCCTACCAAAATCTAATATTAGAAAGCAAGAGTCGTTCCCTGTGGTTCAGAGGTGGGAGGAGATGACGTCATTTACTGTGATCCACCCAGATCGCTACAGCTAGGAAATTAGCAGCTGAAATGTGAAGGGACCCGGGGTATTCCAAGGCAGGATTAGCGATGGCCCCTGTACTGGAGGGCCCTGTACATCTCCAAGTGCCCTGAACCTCCATTATTGTTTCATTTCATATTAATTATTCAGATGCACCTTCCAAAACAAAACACAAACATACTTTCATCACTGCCTATCTTCCAACAAAGGGACATAGCCTACATCCACTGTTGTTATATAATGTCATATGTATTGTGTTTATTGTAGCTTTTCCTCTGCATTCCTTTTCTCTAGCTTGCTTTCTAATCTAGTTGTCTAATAAAACTGGTATTGTATATTACAAATATTTTTGGCTTTCTGACAATTTGCCTTTGTTCTTCTTTATAAAAGGATTTTGGATAAATGCATGAAAATAAATAAATAAATGTTAACTAAGATGTAAATCCTATACAGAATGAAAAAAAAAATGCACAAAAGTTATATATTTGGTTTGGGAAGGCCTTGTGACGTCTGTGCCAGTTGTACAGTCTCGCGCATGATGACGCTATGAGAACTGTACAAGTATCCCATCTAGTGGTCACAGAACGATAGGGCCGCAAGACACACAACTTCATAAAGAGATGAGTGTCTCTGACTTCTTTACATCAGTGTAATAAATCATATACGTATGTATATAAAAATACACAGCGTTCTTTTTATCATAAACTCTTAAAATACATGCATAAAAATAATCCAGGGTTATTCGAGTGAGCGTTTCAGCCCATTAATTGTGTTGGTTGCTGTGTTCATTAATCCTAATTATTTCACCCAAACTCTAATAAGAGGAGACCACCTACATCTCACCTTTATCTCAAAGCTATCGTGTTTCACAAGGACACTCATTAAAATGAATCTCATTGGGCTGGACAAGCAGCCACAGCTTTGCCTTCAGGGACAATTAACAACGTCCCCTGCCATTTGCTTTGAGTGGCACTTGCCGTATCCAACACAAGATGACACTTGACTATACGTAACTAAGCAAAGGCTGCTTTGGTTCAAGAAAGGTGGGGTAACAAAAGGCAATCTGGTGTGCATGTACGATGGGGATGGAGGCGGTGATGGTGGGGGAAGAAAGTAATGATAGTGGTGGGGGGATTTTGCCCCTCCCCCAATCCCCAATTGAATTCATCAATGGGTACAGCTGGTCATGTCTCTGTTTTAAAAAAGCAACCGGCCACCTCCATTTGTATAGGGTTTAGAGACAAAGACTTGGAACTTACCGTGGTTAGAATGTAAAGTTTGACTAACAATTGCTGAATAAAAGGTTGGAAGGAGGAACTAACAAAAAAGTGTCTTTGGAGTATCACCTAAATACCATGGAATGGCAATCTAAGTAACATGATGTCACAGTACTTTTTTTTTTTTTTTTTTTTTAACAACAAAGACTGTCAATGTGAGATTTACTGTTTAGTTTAACAATCAAACTTAGTTTACGTCTTATTATTTGGCTCATATTATTATTTAAATAAAAATCTTTATTTTCAAACATGATAAAACATGATAATTTTGCATAATGTTCAGTTCCTAAAGGTATCGATTTTATTTGCGTGTGTTATGAGATGTAATCTTTGATCCGGGTCACATAGAACGCGTTTCAAGTTTCAAAATAAGTTTAACCTTTTAAGACGGCTCTCGAGACAGCTTCCATTCCTCGCCTATGGTAGGCTATATAGCCTAATGTGATGTAGCTGATGTGCAATAGCTTTGGTCGCCAGAAGGCGGCAGAAGAGGACGGTGAATTTTAACAAGACAAGCAGTGGACGATTTATTAAGGGATGCGCTTCACTCGGTCATATCTACCGAGAACTCGCGCAGTCTGGTCTGCGCACCGCGCTGATGTAAATGTTAATGAGGATATAGATATAGTTATTATTTTACATAAACTTCAGTATGATATGGGCCGTGTTTTACCTGTGATTTATCTGTTTTAATTACACGTAAAGCGTTTTAGTTTTTAATTTGGCTGTCATAAAGATAAAAAAAAAACATTGATCGTGGAGACATTTTTAAACTGGATATTCATCGATTCGGGGCGTTTTTATAAGGCTACATTTCTGCACATTTGGTAAGATTGTTTAATAAATCTTAAAAAAAAATTATAAAGTGCTAACTTGTTTGAACGTATGTAGTAGGCCTATCTGAGGCAGATCTTTTGAACTTTTGACCTTGTTATCCACTTTTTGCTACTGTGTTTCAGTTTTTTAAATGCTCACTTCCTCATTTACAATTCATCACCAATTTAGTAAGTACATACTAACTTAGTATGCCACTTTACTTAGTATGCCTGAGAAATGTAGCTGCTGTGCTATTTGTCAAGTTAGACTATATGCTAGTTCACTGAATTTCAGTTGCCAACATCTTGACGTGCATTAACACGTTGTGTTTGATAGATTGGCCTCATGCTGTTGTCACATACCAGCAGTGGTGCTGCTGGAGCCTCAAACACTCAAGCTGCTGCCTGCATATTGAGATGCACTTCAGTGAAGGCTGGTGGACAGCTGCCATCCGATCTAGACTAAGCAGCTCTTCTCTTATCAAGATCAAAGCACATGTTTGCACTGAAAACTGGGAAATGTGTGAGAGATATGCTAGGCATGAATTGGTATGACAAAATGTGAGGTGAAATATAAAATCCAAATACCATGTGGAATATTTAGTATTTTCATATAAGATGATGTTTTCTGAGCTGAATGGTGTATTTAATGGAATCATAGAAGGTTGAAGATTTCTAAGTAAATGACTCTGAAGAAAAAAATGGCATAATATGGCTGATTGGTTTCAAACACATTCACACTCATTCACTTGCTCTACAGTCTAGACCACAAGTATTCACTCTCTTCAAACCTGACCCTGACATATAAGCCTGAAATAGACGCCTGCTTAGATATGACATCAGCCAGTGTTTTAGCCAAACACACGCACACACTGTACATATCTGCAGAACCAAATGACCTGTGCTTATAAGTCTAGTGGGGAAATCTCAGGCAGCTGTGTGAAGGCAGTGAGGACGCAAATGTAAAAGCGTAATGCGTGTTAAAAGCCTGCTTCCGGCAGTATTATACTATCATTCCCTTTCTAAACAAATGTGTGTAAAATCTGCCTTTAGAATAGAACACCTAACAGAAAACCTGCTTTTTGAAAGTGTTAGATCTGCTGAAGGATATGAGAAGATGGCTTTTACAAAAATGCTTTAATTTTTTTTTTATAACTTTTAGCTTTTCCAGAATGCTGCAAATGAATCACATATTTTGTGGAATCATGCCATTTTGCATATCTAACGTTTCAGAGTGTAACATCATGAATCATTCTGTAACTTGGGAAGTCTGCTTTTACTGAACCACATACAATCTGTTTATTTTAATTATACATAGGAGTCTTAAATTCTTAAATTTATCATGAACTGAAGTGTCTCATGAACTGAATTAATAGGTGGATCATCAGATGTTCGAGTCAACATAATATTGAAGGATAAGCATTATCAATACATCTATACATTTTTCTAGCTACACCGATTTTGGTCTCACACAATGAACAGCAAATTCATGTGATTTTGAAACAAACAAACAAACAAACAAACAAGAGGTGTAACTCACAAAATAAAAGTTAAGTTTATTGTTGAACAACAAACTCCACACATACAACAAACAGGCCAAGGTAAAACAAATAATGTAGACAAAACTAAGTCAAAAGAAACCAAAACTCCTTTTCTTTGGCCTAGCCCTCCCGTACAAAAACTAGTTTATGGTACAACTAAAGTTCATACATAAAATTTACTGGAATGCTCTGAGTTCAATGGCTGTTGATTTTATACATGTTGTCTTTATGTTGAAATATCGAGACATGGTCAAACAAGTAAAATTTCCATAAAGAAGCACCGTTTTGGTCACAGGAGATCATGATAAAGTGGCTGATCTCTTTACAATATGTACAAAAATATAAAATGTAAATAAAAATACAAACAAATACAAACGTATTTCGTTGTGAACGCTGAAAATCTGAGTTGTGGTCGGTCCTCTAGAAAATTTTGAATTTGGGGTCAAGTTGGTTGACATGGGTGACAAACTTGAAAATGACCATGCTTTATGTATTTGAGTCCTTTATGCCACTGGCTCCAACAGTTTGGGTTAAAGCAGAGGCGTCTACACCTGCTCAGCAATATGAAACAATCCTTTAATCATCTGTCTTCTGCTTCTTGGGGTCAACATCATCCTGAAGAAAGAAAAAGGTTTTATTTAAAATTATCTACTTATACTATGAAGACACAAGAATCCAGTATTCTTTATGTAGCAATTCATGATTGTACCTCCTCATCTTCATCGTCATCTTCAGCAGTCCGTTTTGTTCCTCCACCTAGCTCATCATCATCTTCATCTTCATCCTCATCCTCATCACCTATAGCAGTTGACCAGTAGCCACGTGATTAAAACATCAAAGTAATTTGTAAGAAAAACATCAGTGATGCACCTACCCTCTCCTTCCTCTTCACCTTCCTCGTCCACCTCATCATCCTCTTCATCATCAATTTCAGGCTCTCCGTTTTCTTCATTCTCCTGTTCACACAATTTCGAAAAGGTCATTGTAAAGGTGCATGATCTCTATGAAACACTCAAGTAGTTCAATAATAGAGAGGTCAAGAACACTGGCCAAGAATTTATTTAGGCTAC
The DNA here is from genome assembly GCA_039654775.1 of Spinibarbus caldwelli. Taxonomy (NCBI): domain Eukaryota; kingdom Metazoa; phylum Chordata; class Actinopteri; order Cypriniformes; family Cyprinidae; genus Spinibarbus; species Spinibarbus caldwelli. Next base: position 9,757,394 of record CM077234.1, read on the forward strand.
CTTTCCATTAGTGGCATCTTTTCCATTTTCCTTCTCCTCAAGGAGCTTCTTCTCCTTCAGGTCCTACATTTAAAAAAAAAAAAAACAAAAAAAAAACAACTTGATATTTTGAGACATTTAACTTCGTCAGATTGGAGGCATCTGTCTCCAATAGGCAGAGTCGATGCAGATTACGACTGACGTGAGCAAAACGCCCCCTATGCGCACAAATTTAAATTGCTTCTCTAATGACGCCCCTCTGACATTGACGCCTCATTGGCTGCAGCAGAGAATTTAGCTGTCTATCAACGACTCCTGCTCCCGCCTCTTACCGAGTTGAGCTCGTTTGTAATCTGACACTTAAGTGAGATTCGGCGGCGGTGGGTATTGTAAAAAGTAAATCCAATAAACAACCATATTTTGGCGTGCAAGCAAACGCTTATATCGCGGCCCCGAAAAAAAAAAAACAAAAGCTTAAAACACCAATCAAGATGGATAATTCAGAACCACTGGACTGTGGTTCACTCAGTCGATGCCGAACTCTAATGAAGGACAAAGAAAGCACAAGCATGGCTTTCACGATCTGTTCATTCCGAACACTACCGAGTTCGGCACGCACGCCGCCACCACAACCTGGATTTAGTTCGCGCAGTCGCAGAATTGACAAGAAACCGTAGGCAAAAAAAAAAAATAAAAATAAATAAATAACATAAAACAAAACCTGTCATAAATGGCATGATTATCATGGGCTCTTTGAATTTGCCTTGACGGCTTTCGTTTCAGTTAAAGCTTTACCAAAAGCAGTTAAACGAGCCTTACCCATGCAAACATTTTCATTAATTCGTTTATATAATCTTTAGCCCTTAAGCCGTTTATCAACCACATCAACTAGGACCGCCCCCTTAAATTCACCGACATCTCTGGCTTCAAACTAGTAAACCAACAAGCCCACGTTGCCGTCACACATAGAAAAATCTCAACTCATCGGAAATATACAACGACAGCATTACACAGATTATTCAATGTTTGAGCTATCATATCAACTGGAAGTATCTGTGAGATTAAAGGGCTCTCGAGAGACGTACGGCACCGACACCACGATGTCTTAATATTGAACGTCAAACGGTTCGAATATAGCCTACCATTTCTGCACTCATTTTTTAAAACCAGAAAACTTCAAAAATTTGCGTTTGAAATCCGATGCACTGCAGCGTCTATCCAAGTTCCGCGTATCGGCTGCCTGCATCAGAATCAGTCGTTATCGGACAGAGTTAAATCCGAACAGCGGTAATTCGAAATTACTCGTAAATGTATGTGCTGCTTTAATCCCATCGAATGTGTGACCAATTCCTTTTATTATTATTATATTTGAGATTTCCTATCGACTGATGCTTCAAGCCGCCTAACCGGCAAACTTTCAGCCCCGAAGCCATCGACCGATCAAACGCGTCCTCAAACCTGCCGTAATGTCTGTTAGCCACAAACTAACCGGTAATGAATGGGGGATTTAGAAGTAAAGGAGTACTCAAAATATTGTTGAACGGAAATGTACAGAAGCCATAAAACCATACCTACAAACAAATGTGCAAATTGTGTAACACATATAGATCCAAGATCTGAAAAACGAAATACAAAGAATTACAGGTTTACGGATTAACCATGGTAAAGCAGTTGCCGTCCACAGCGCACATCGCCGCCGTTCAAAGGGGAACCGACACGCTTGTATAAACAAAGAACCCGCGCGCGCAGACTGTTACATTCCGGACAATGAGAAATTGCGTTTGAATGTGCTCTCATTCCGCACGCGCTAAAGAGCTCATTACAAATGAACCCATTTGAAATTCTCATTACAAAGTATCAATTTAAACCACTTAGAGAGCAGTTATCGCATACTTTCTCTTGTTTTCTTGTAATAATTCATCAACGATTCTTTCCGGTTATAGCCAAAAATAGCCTGCACGTTCACATTAAATCTGAACTAGAAGACAAACGAAAGAGAGAACATGCTTTTGAATGAGAACTTCGTGTATCCAGAGGCATCTTTTCTTACCTTTGCGGAGATTTCTGTCGCGGAATCAACCTTTGTGTCTGCCATAATTAGCCTAATATTTTATATCAAAATTCAGAACGCAGGATAAAGCAAGAATAATCCGCCCGTATCCTCCAACAATTACTATTGTAATGAAGCTTTCTTATGCCGACGGCATGTGATGAAGGAGGCTTTATTGTAGATTTGTGGGCGGAGCATGAGAGGCGGTCGGTTGCGTTTGATTGGTCAGCTGACTCCGAGGGGGCGTATATTTAAGGCAATAGAGTGGAACAATGGAAAGTATTTCTAAACGTAAAAGGACACACCCCCAGCCGGTATTTCACCAGAGAAGACACACCTCCTACCTTCGCTTTTCTCGCTACAGACATAGCCTATCTGTGCTACGCAATTCCACATTTCCTCAACAAATACGTTGATACGACATGTTAAAATATGAAGTCGTACCTCTCACAAAATCAATAAGTTAGCAAATGTCGCATGTCCACGAACTGCTTAGACTTATTGACCCCTAAATCACCTACAAACACAGTACCTACATCACAGGCAGTTACCATGCCGAAGTGTGAAAGCCGCTGGCACATTAGGGAAATGTTGTTTTTAAAGCATGTAGGGGTGGCATTTGGGAAACCTTTTCACGCCAGATGCAGCCCCTCCCCTTTCCGTTGAATTTCGCACTAAACTTAGCACTATGAGTAAACGCAAAAACAGCTATTTTCGCGCGCGCGCGCGCGCACACACACACACACACACACACACACAAAAATAAATAAATAAAATAAAATAATAATAATTAAAAAAAAGACGAGAAATGCACACAAAACGGACAAAACTTTATCAGACATGGCGTTGTAGTTTCATTACCTCTTACAGAACGGAAAAGCCATATTTAGTTGATCAGATTTTTTATCTACAACAACTAACCACACGATGTAAGACGGTGCAACCACTAGCGTTTTATATCATATTTTAATGGAAATGCGTCTTCCTCAAGTTGGGCTCTGTAAATAATATTGTTTAAAAATGTATTTTAAAATAGTTAAAACACATGTCTTGTGCTTTCTTATTCGGGATGAGTAGCATTTAAACAAAGCAGAAGCCATAACCTCGCCGGCGAACATAGAGGGGAGGGGAATTTCGGATACTTCATCATAACCTACATTCAAATTCTACTTTGATGACTAGACGTCTTGCAGTCGGGCGCATCTCATTGGATACCCAGGCGATCAGAACCCACAGTTGACGCTTTGCGCGAAATTATTGGATGCCAGAGATGTCAATCAAAGAAATGACCCACAGCGTGCGAGAAAGCCTGGAAAATGGATTCCAAAAGATTTCTGGCCTGGATGGCGATTTATGAGATCAAATCTTGTGGCGGCGGCGGTGTAAATTAGTGAAGTGTAAGAAAATTGATAAAAGGATGAAGAAAAAAAAAAAACTCTCGTTCGACCTGGCAAATAAGAGGGATAGTAAATGTTTGAACATGAATAATATGGAAGAACACTGGCTAAAATTAAATCAATAATAACTTGGCACATCTCTTGCAAAAACCTTTTCCCACCAATAGGTCATCTTGCCAATCTAAACATTTAGTTAACAAAAATAGGCAAATTAAGTTTGTCTGTTTTATTACAGATTCTCATCACTTACTAAAATAATTAACTACCCATTCTTTATAGATGTTTTATGCCAAGTTTTATATAACTCTCTCTATATAGCCTATATATATATATATATATATATATATATATATATATATATATATATATATATATATATATATATATATATATGCTTAATGTGTTATAAACAGTATAAATATCCGATGTTATAATACTGTCAGTGAAAACATTATAACCTGCTTTTACCTTAAAGAGATGCCTAAATATTAAAATCTGAACACTTATCATCCTTCACACCTATGCTCCACTTTAATTCTAGCATCAGGCCAAATTTCCTGCTTTTCAAGCTAATCTTCCCTGGGGCAGGGTTTATATTGCTGTACAAGATAAGAGAGACAGAGAAACACTTCCTCATAGGCAGTGAACACTATGCATGCTTGGACCTGCCAGGGAGATGTGGAGGAGGAAAGCACTGCTGTGAAAGAAGTTACTCAGATGATTGCGTCCGACTCTGAGGTTTCGGACAGGTGTATTCTTCTAGCAAGGGCAGATAATTGGCTGTGCGAGACATCCAGGTAGACATCAGTCATGAGCAGTGTCCAGGGTTATCTGGCTTTAGAAAACACAATCCAGCTATCAATGTGCATTCCTTCACCATAAGGTTCTTCTCCTAAAAAAACAAAACAAGACATGGTCCTCATCAAATTCATTTATTTGCATCCGTCCATTTTTTTTTCTTCTCATAAAAAGTGTACTGGAGACAGGAATGTGTTCCCTCTAGTGGAAAAAACATATCATAGCAGCTACTGGCATTTTCTCCTCTGTCTCACAGTGATAATATTAATACTGTCTAATTTATTCTCTTGTAAGTCTCTCTACATTTATTCTCTTTGCCCTCTTTGCTTTAATCTTTGCATTCCTAGAAGAATATGAGTTTCTGAGAGTGGCACTGAACTTCCCCTTTAGGAATGTTTTGGAACAGAGATGCCATTTCCGCAAGGAGAAAGTGCTCATTTGAAAGTAATAACACTGGCCTGGTGTATTTTAAGCATAATGAGAGCAAGCACACTCTGCTTATCCCTAGCAGACAATTACTGTACAGCAACGATTCTGTTAGGGGCTCAAAATACTTCCAAAGAGAGGATAATTTTACTTGTATACAGTGATATTAATATTACACTAGTAATATTGTTACTCTTCTGGGCATAGTAATGCATTGTAACCTAAATGCTCTCAAATAATTTGTGTATATACAGTGATATTAGTATTAGAATACTGTTATTGTTACCATTTTGGACATAATAATGTATTGTAAGTCACATGCTCTCAAATATTCATAGTGTGTTGTAAGGAAATGGTGGAAGATATTTTGAAGAATGTCTCTGTGTATTTTGTACGTTCATAGAAAGTTTAATGTGGTCCAGTGAAAATCAAATGCATAGAAATAAACATGGCACAGTACAACAAACAGAAAGAGAAATTCTGGACTTGAATGGTTCAGACTGGGTGAGGTGAAACCCAATTCTTCCTGTCCTTCCCACAAGAGTATGAAGTCATAAATTAGGCATGGTGCCCTTGGTGAAATGATCGATAACAAGAGAGGGGGAATGAGATAGGATGTGAGATAGACCTTTACAGAAAGCATGCCAGTTTTTTCTTTTTAAATAAAAATATATAGAAAGTTAACAGGTGAACTAAACTATCAACAATTTGATAGTTGCCAAATGACAATTAACGATTTTATAACCCATCACACATTGTTAATAGTAATTCATTTGCCTTATAAAAACAGTGGTCTCCCATTACCCCATCTCAAAGACTTGAGTGTCAGTGTTTACTGTCTGGATCTACCCAATGCAAACAAAAGCATGATTGAATTGTTCTGACTGTCATGCTTTACAAACTAGTGCATTCAGATGGAAGTGAAATAATCTCTATACCATTTTTGCTGTATACTTCTGGATTAATACAAGCAAATATGTAGGTATGTACAATGTGCTGCTAAACAGGTCCTGGAGGAGCAGCACCCTCAAGTATGATTCTCTTCGATCCTCTCTAATTTGTTAGTAGCTGCAATATGTCATGGTCAATGCCAAGGCAAAATATCAGGCTTGAATCCATGCCACCACCGGAGCCTGCTTTTCTATTTTCAAGATGTAGATAATACCCATAGACCTCAAAGTACTAAAATATACCAAATAATGTATTACAGTGGGGGGAAAAAAATTATTTGATCCCCTGCTGATTTTGTACGTTTGCCCACTGACAAAGAAATGATCAGTCTATAATTTTAAAGGGGTCCTATTATGCTTTTCACTTTTTGAATTTTAGTCAGTGTGTAGTGTGTATGTTTGGGCATAAAATCTACAAAGTTACAAATCTCAAAATCCACTCCAAAGGGAGATATTTTTATAATTTTTTAAAAAAAAAATCCCTTTTCAAGAACTACAACGATCGGCTCGTTTGGACTACAGCGTTGTTTTCCGGTGTTAGTGATGTCACAAAGCGGCCCATTAGAATATCATTAAAATAATTCCCGCCTACGAAACTTGAATGGTTGGGGGGGTGGGGAAGGGCGAGCTCGTGGTTACAGTGTTGCCAACTTAGCAATTTTGTTGCCAAATTTAGCAACTTTTCAGACTACCCTAGCAACTTTTTCTTCCAAAAGCACCTAGCAACAAATTTAGCAATTTTTTAAATTTATTTGGCAACTTTTAGCAACTTTTGATAAGTGACTCAAAGGTACACATTTTCTATCCAAATTACACAAAAAGAGGAAACCAAAGATGCCTAGCAGTACACACATGAATTGAGTTAGCTGCTATTTGCAATTGTTCAGTTTAATAATAATAATAACAATAATAATAATAATTGAATAATTGTTCATTTATGATACACTTTGTAAGTAGCTTGTACCTGCGATTGTTGATCAGTTAGTATACTGTAAGTAAAATGGAAAAGATACTAGTAATTTTCCAGGACATTATCCATTATCCATTGTAACCCAGTAACACGCAAACACAATGCATAGTTTAAAATGCAGGTAAAAAACCAATACGTAAAATTATTTCATGTTAACAAAGTAGATTGTGCCCTATTTTTACAGACTTTTCTTAGAGTGTAGCATACAAACATATATTTTTTTGCTGAGATTTCATGTGACACAATTTTACGCCATGATTGCGCAATGACGTCATCGCACAATGACATCACAACAACGTCATTTAGCAACTTTTAGCAACAAATCGACCTTCCTTTAGCAACATTCTCTGAAAATTAGTTGGCAACATTGCGTGGTTACAACCTTGGTTGAGTGCATTAGGCAAGATGACGACGAAGAAGTGCTGCTGTAGCGTCAAGTTTTATAAAGCAGCGTTTGTGAGTTTTATAAAGCACTGCTTTGTGTAAAGCGTTACCGTGGAAACCTCGATCTCTACCACTCCAACAGCACCTCCTGCTGGCAGAGAATGAATTTACATATATGCAGCCACAAATAGTGATTCAGCCAAAAAAAAAAAAAAAAAAAACCAACAACAACAACAATGTTACCACTCTAATATGTCTTGTAATATCTGTGCGTGCAAAGGTTCTGCGCAATCCTCTTGTTCAATGTTCTCGGGATATGGCAATATTGACGCCATCTGGAACTTGCTGCTTTGGCAAGGGGCGCTCTGGGACAGCTAACCAACACATTTTGTTTTTCGGAAGGCGGGCCTTCATCAAACCCGGAACTAATCGAGCCGTTTGTGCCAGGCTGGGGAGAAAGGTATTGTAATAATGCAAATTAGGGTAAACGTACCTATTAAGCTCACTTACCCATTAAGCACACTTCCATTTTTGAGATCAGATTATAAAAAGAAAAAATAATTTATTATCCTACTTGATGTCTTAACCAATTGATATGTTTGTTACTATATACCTCCTGTAATTTCAAGTCAATCAGATCATTGCACACTGAGATATGAGTCTCTATGGCTGCGTCCGAAAGCTCTAAAATGCTGCCTTCGGAGGCAGCATTCCAAGGCAGGAAGGCATCAAGGCACGTCCGAATCCAAATTCTGCTTCACTTCCTGTCTCCGGAGGTACCTTCTACTTTATCGAATTTTGAAGGCAGCATAGATGTATCCTTCGCTGCCTTTCATATCCCACAATCCTGTGCGTTCCATTCCGTGACGGTTGAGCTAAAAAAAAAAAAGATGGTGTCTGAAAGTTGCGTTTGGTGGTCAGTTTGTGTGTAAATATATATTTTTGACTAACTTTTTGCACTTTTGATGTTATTTCTAGCGAGAAATCAGTATTATAGTAATTAAATATTCGTTTATTTATTACCAAAACTCGTTCCATTTTGTTGTAGATCATTAAACCGTTACGCTGCCTCAGAAGCCTGTCTGAAATCAGTTTCACGAGGTGTCAGCTGTCTAGGCTTTCGGACGCAGCCTATGTGTTCACACTGTCTGGCGGCCATTTTGAAAGCTGTCTAAAAACTTTCACCAAAAGAGGCCCTTAAATGTGCGTTTTTTTAGATGTTTAAGCCTTTATTTTGGATAAGTTTCACTACTTACTGTAAAATTAAGAGATTAATGTTCAGACTTTTGCATATTATAACCTGGAACTTGGATGTGGGACATAATTACATTAGATCCAAAAGATAGTTTTAGCAACATAGCGCAGATGCTACAGAACACACTTAGCTGACTAGCTGTATAAGATTGTGTGCTACGCTAATATATTACTTCACAGGCATTACTGGCTTGTACTTTTACAGCCATAATATTATAAATTGACAGTTTATTGCTGGTCTGTCATTTTACAGTGCTGTAATTTTTAAAGATTTCATATTATTTTAAGGTGAGCTTAAAGGGTACACTACTATGAAAATCACACAGCTTCAGTGTGACATCAATAAGAAAAAGTAAAATTTCATAGATATTGTTAATAAGAGTTGTTCATTTTAAAATATGTGTGAACTTAATATATGATCTAGACTATTTATTTAGCACAAATCCTGTCATTTTAATAAATATTACATGAAATTTATTAAAAATGTTTGCTGCTCCAATTAAGCTCAGTGTCCTCTCTTTAAGGTCTTCCACATTGAACGTCTATGTAAATACTTCATAAACAAACTTTAAATATTAACTGATGGTTGTCACTTTAAGTTAAGTTAATTGATTTTCTATGGATTCTGTCAACTCAAATCTGCAGACTGGCTCTGATCTTTGGCAACTAGCATCAACTTCTCCAGACTGTAAATCTGTGGAAAATTGGGGCAAAAATCGTGCAGTGTATTCCAGCCATAAGAGACTATAGATAAGTTGACATCCATTTAAAAAGCGGTTTCATAATGAGGCTAGTTTCTGTGTTCATCCCCATGAATTAAATGTTTTATTGGTTTGTTTTATTTGATTTTTGAATGTGTTACTTAGCTGAACGTGGACTAGTCTAAATGTTGCAATGTGCTTAAATGACACTTCACTATGAATACAAAAATGTACCCATTAAGCACAGACGGAATTTTTGAATTTAATGATGTATATCTTAATTGAAATGCTTTTGTCATTTAAAATAAAATGTTTTTGTGTGAGAGATTAATATTTTATTTTAACATAACTTTTTGTACTGAAACCAATATCTTGTGCACTAAAAATGTCTCAATGTAAAACATCAATGATTTTGGTGAGCTTAATAGGTACGTTTACCCTATGTGAAAAATAATATGTTTTTCGAACCACCAGGCATGAGAGCATGTTCTAGTACACCCCCAAAACAAAATCAAGACTTTGTAAAAGAGCATAATAGGATCCCTTTAATGGTAGGTTTTAGCGCTGTCAAACGATTAATAGCGATTAATCGCATCCAAAATAAAAGTTTTTGTTTACATAATATATGTGTGTGTACTGTGTATATTTATTATGTACATATACATATACTCACATACAGCATATATTTGGGAAATATTTACATGCAAATACATTTATATATTTATAATCTTATATTTTATATTATATATAAATTTATTTAATATATAAACAACATATTTTTCTTAAATATATACGTGCATGTGTTTGTATTTATATTTACATACTAAATATACATAGCACACACCTATATTATGTAAACAAAAGCCTTTATTTTGGATGTGATTAATCGTGATTAATTGTTTGACAGCACTAGTAGGTTTATTTCAACAGTGAGAGACAGAATAACAACAACAAAAAAATCCAGAAAAACGCATTTCAAAAAAGTTATAAATTGATTTGCATTTTAATGAGTGAAATAAGTATTTGACCCCTTCGCAAAAGATGACTTAGTACTTGGTGGCAAAACCCTTGTTGACAATCACAGAGGTCAGACGTTTCTTAGTTGGCCACCAGGTTTGCACACACCTCTGGAGGGATTTTGTCCCACTCCTCTTTGCAGATCCTCTCCAAGTCATTAAGTTTTCGAGGCTGACGTTTGGCAACTCGAACCTTCAGCTCCCTCCACAGATTTTCTATGGGATTAAGGTCAGGAGACTGGCTAGGCCTCTCCAGGACCTTAATGTGCTTCTTCTTGAGCCAATTCTTTGTTGCCTTGGCCGTGTGTTTTGGGTCATTGTCATGCTGGAATACCCATCCACGACCCATTTTCAATGCCCTGGCTGGCTTCAATGCTCTGGCCCTGACGGTACATGGCCTCGTCCATCGTCCCTTTGATGCGGTGCAGTTGTCCTGTCCCCTTAGCAGAAAAACACCCCCAAAGCATAATGTTTCCACCTCCATGTTTGACGGTGGGGATGGTGTTCTTGAGGTCATAGGTAGCATTCCTCCGAGTTGAGTTGAAGAGTCAAAGAGCTTGATTTTGGTCTCATCTGACAACAACACTTTCACCCAGTTCTCCTCTGAATCATTGGCAAACTTCAGATGGACCTGTTCTGGGCTGATTCCTTACTGTTCTCATGATCATTGAAACTCCACGAGGTGAGATCTTGCATGGAGCCCCAGACCGAGGGAGATTGACAGTTATTTTGTGTTTCTTCCAGTTGCGAATAATCGCACCAACTGTTGTCACCTTCTCACCAAGCTGCTTGGCGATGGTCTTGTAGCCCATTCCAGCCTTGTGTAGGTCTACAATCTTGTCCCTGACATCCTTGGACAGCTCTTTGGTCTTGGCCATGGTGGAGAGTTTGGAATCTGATTGATTGCTTCTGTGGACAGGTGTCTTTTATACTAACAAACTGAGATTAGGAGCACTCCCTTTAAGAGAGTGCTCCTAATCTCAGCTCCTTACCTGTATAAAAGACACCTGGGAGCCAGAAATCTTGCTGATTGATAGGGGATCAAATACTTATTTCACTCATAAAATGCAAATCAATTGATAACTTTTTTTAAATGTGTTTTTCTTGATTTTTTTTTGTTGTTATTCTGCCTCTCACTGTTCAAATAAACCTACCATTAAAATTATAGACTGATCATTTCTTTGTCAGTGGGCAAACGTACAAAATCAGCAGGGGATCAAATAATTTTTTTCCCCACTGTAAATAATAATGATGTTTGTTATGATTAGATGTTCATATACAATTATTTACTCATATTTGATAATAATTATATATAATTATAATTAATAATTTAATAAAAAGGCCTACTGTATGCTTCAGAGATTTCTTAATTCACATGGGGTGGTGAACATTTTATTAAGGGAACATAAAAGAAATCATACATAAAAGATTCAGGAAGCTTTCCCATTCCTTTACAAAAAAAAAAAAAAAAAACGGTCTTGTGCGTTTTGACAGTGAAATTAACTTGAAGAAAAGTGAGTTGTGGGAATGATGTAATAGTAGCAATTGATATGTCTCAAATTTAGGACTTCAGGCAGATCTTTTTGTACAGTAAAGCCGACTCAGTGTATTTATCCTGGGCTGTTTTCATGTCACCTCAGTATTCTATTAAAACATATCATCTAAATTTATACTGCTCTGTTTCCCCATTCTTTTATGTCTGAAGCAAAAGGGTCTGTTCACACAGAAAGCGTAGCACAGAGGAATTAAAAAGAATGCATGGTGTCTCGAGATGCATTTTTACAAGTTCTTTCAAGTTTATATGCTATTTTAAAAATGCAGTGGTCATGTGCAGGATGCTGAAAGAGCAGCAAAATGCGTACAACAGTCAAAGGAGGAACCATTAGTTCGCTGGGACTAAAAACCATGTTTTGTATGAACTTTTGAGGTCCATATCTAACTCAGATATTCCAATCACATTTGTGCTACTTCTTAACTTTTGGATTTGGATCTCTTACATTTTGAATGAACATTCAATTTCAATCCATTTTCATAAACCTTTAAAAAAAAGTGTGGTGAAAGTGAATGTAAAAAATATAGGCCTGAATATAGACTTTATGTCTACAATTTGTGGGAAAATGCTTGTTCACACATTTCTGCTTATACCTTTTTCATTTTTTGAAGTGGTTGAGCTCAAATTACTTTATGGTCTAACATAAATAAAGTGCAATAAAGGATTTGGAGTTATGCAGCAGAAAGTGCCTGAAGCTAAGGAGTTTTTACATAGCTGATCAGTGAAGCGCACTCACCTACAGTACATATTTAAAGTGCTACAACTCATATAAATGTATCTTACAGGAGTGATGAACAAGCAAACAATGAGCAACAGAAAAAAAACAGAGCTGTGACCACATGATTCTTCATTAACATTACTTTGTAGCCTGAAAAGTGGTACCAAAAGGATCAAATTTATTAATGTCCCAAGAAAAACGAAAAAATGTATTGACATAGTCAATGGTTGAATTTTGTTAAAATCATATGATCTTACTTTAAAATGAAACTAAACTCTACATTTTCAAATGTATGACAAATTTTTACTTATTGTTTATGAATGTAGCAGTATCTCTCTTCTTTTAATAAACCTCTTGCAGAGAAATCCTGATTCTCCCCCTAAATTTATTTGCCCTCTTCTCCTGATTTACCTAAACTGTTTGCAGACACTGCCCTCCTTTATTAATCTGTTGTACATTGTCCGTTGTCTGGTAAAATCAGATCATTGCAGTCAGGGATGTTATTCTAATGTTGAAAATAGTTCACAGAAGGGTCGCTGAAATATTTGTCTAACTAAGACGCAACAAATAGTATCAAAATATGAAACATTTCCCTCCACTGGACAAGGTTATTTTCGTTCCCAGGACATTGAAGAAGTCCTCTCCTTAGCTGCAACACACATTGTGGAATGAAACTATAGGAATGTCACAGGCATAATGGCTGCATTGTGTATTTATTCATTAGTTTTAATAAGAAGCATTCACAGTCACATAGAAAACAAAAATAATAGAGAGAAACAGCGACTGAGCATCAGGGACAAGAACTGAACTTATTATACATAAGTCCTTAGAGCAGAGAGAACAATTGTGAGACTATATTTTTCAGTTTGTCCACAAAACCACATTTCCTCACAGAACTGTCACTAAAACTGAGACTCAGTGACACGTTCTGCCCATCCAGTACATTAAGAGTCAATTGGTGGCTTAACAGTTAATATCAGAAAGATCAGAAAGGTTTGGGCCATGTCAGATATTGGAGCAAAGGATATTATGGGATGCATAAAGTATTGGAGCAAATGTATTCCCTAGTTAATATCACTGCTACAAATGTATGCTCCCTCCCACCAGCTCAGGTCACTGACTGAGCTACAGTGCCGTGAAAAGTTGTCTGTTTTTGCCCCTTTCCTGTTTTTTTTTTTATTATTATTTTTTGCATATTTGTCACACTTAAAAGATTCAGATCATCAAACTAATTTTAATATTATACAAAGATAACCCGAGTAAATACAAAATGCAGTTTTGAAATAATGTTTTCATTTATTAAGGGGAAAAAGCTGCCCAAAACTTCCTGGCACTATGTGAAAAAGTAATTGCCCCCTAAATCTAAAAACTGGTTGTGCCACCCTTTGCAGCAACAACTGCAATGAGTCTTTCACATTGCTGTGGATGAATTTTGGCCCGCTCTTCTTTGCAGAATTGCTTTAATTTAGCCACATTGGAAGGTTTTTTCGAGCATGAATGGACTGTTTAAGGTCATGCCACAGCATCTCAATTGGATTTAAGCCCGGACTTTGACTTGCCACTCCAAACCTTAACTTTACTTTTCTTGAACCATTCAGAGGTGGACTTGCTGGTGTGTTTGGGATCATTGTCCTGCTGCATAACCCAAGTGCGCTTGAGCTTGAGGTCACAAACTGACGGCCGGACATTTTCCTTCAGGATTTTCTGATAGAGTGCAGAATTCATGGTTCCATCAATTATGGCAAGTCGTCCAGGTCCTGAAGCTGCAAAGCAGCCTCAGACCATCATACTACCACCACCATGTTTGACTGTTGGTATGATGTTCTTTTTATGAAATGCTGTGTTAGTTTTACGCCAGATGTAACGGGACACACATCTTCCAAAAAGTTAAACTTTTGTCTCATCAGTCCACAGAATATTTGCCCAAAAGTGTTGGGGATAATCAAGATATTTTTTTTTGGAAAATGTGTAACGAGCCTTTGTGTTCTTTTTGCCTTTGGCTTTTGCCTTGGAACTCTCCCATGGATGCCATTTTTGCCCAGTCTCTTTCAGTTAGTTAGTTAGCTAGTCAAATTTATTATCCCCGAAGGGCAATTTGTTTCACAGCCAGCAATAAACCATATGCAACAACAAACAAACACCACAACACAAAACAAAAAACAATGTCTTCCATTAATAATATACATAAAATTATTTGTAATTTAAAAAAATCTATGGCAGCTTGTATAAAAACTTTTTTAAACCTATTGGTCCTACATAAAGGCTTATTGTCTCTTTCTTATTGTTGAATCATGAACACTGACCTTAACTGAGGCAAGTGAGGCCTGCAGTTCTTTAGATGTTGTTCTGGGTCATTGCGCTCTTGGAGTAATTTTGGTAGGCCGGCCACTCGTGGGAAGGTTCACCACTGTTCCAAGTTTTCTCCATTTGTGGATAATGGCTCTGACCATGGTTCGCTGGAGTCCCAAAGCCTTAGAAATGGCTTTATAACCCTTTCCAGACTGATATGTGTCAACTATTTTGTTTCTCATCTGTTCTTGAATTTCTTTAGATCGTGGGATGATGTGTTGCTCTTTAAGCATGCTTCACTCTGTCAGACAGGTTCTATTTAAGTGATTTCTTGATTCAACAGGTCTGGCAGTAATCAGGCCTGGGTTTGGCTAGTGAAATTTAATACAGCTTTCTAAAATAATGTGGTTAATCACAGTTCATTCATGATTTAACAGGAGGGGGCAATTAATTTTTCACGTAGGGCCAGGTAGGTTTGGACAGCTTTTTTCCCTTAATAAATGAAATCATCATTTAAAAACTGCATTTTGTATTTACTTGCATTATCTTTGTGTAATATTAAAATTTGTTTGATGATCTGAATCTTTTAAGTGTGACAAATGCAAAAAAAAAAAAAAAAAAAAAACAGGAAGGGGGCAAAAACCTTTTCACGGCATTGTACGCCTAGTTGTTTCTTAACAACAAGGCAAACAAAAATATAAAATAAAAAAATCAATCTCAAACTTAACCCTCTTTGTTGCTCTCTGGTAGAATAAGCTGCCAACCTCCACCCGAATTGCTGAGACCATCACATCTTTCAAAAAGCAAAAACTATTCTCTGTATTTCTCCTGTTCTCTAGCTTGCTTCCTATAGTTGTTTAATACACCTGGCATTGTATATTATGAATACTGTTAGCACTTTGATGAATTGCTATATTTCTCCTTTGTATGTCACTTCAGCTAAAAGCATAAGTGTAAATGCAACTGTAATATTTTTCTGCTGTGGACACTGACACCATTTTCTGAGGTTAGAGGACAAGGAAGAGGAGCAGAGGACTTTCCCATGGACCCGATCACAACAGTCTTTCCTTTCAGATTAAAAATTAACGTTGTCTCAGCTTGGCCCTCAATGCCATGTATAACTCTCCACGTCTCTCTCACATAGGGGAAATAATATATATTTTTTCTCCTTTAATTGTCTTGTTTAAACAGTCAAAAAATCAGAATATGATATTTAGTGATAATTTTAGTTCTTTAAAATAAATGCACAGGTACTGTTTACCAAAGGGTACGTGGTAGACACTGTTGTCTACCATGCATTTAACATGGAGTGGGGGATAAAGACTTAATTTTTTACTAAAGCAAAGCAACATACCTTGGTCAAACTAGAGCAATCAGACCATGTTTGAAGCTCATTCAAGTGGGCAGGAGTTGGACTTTGTTCTTAGTAGTCTATTTACTGTCATTATGCACAGTCACCACTTTATGCCGAAATGTTGTCTTTTCGTGATAGATTCTGTAATTTAATTCCTTAAAAAGTATGCAATATTTGACTAGATGCTTTGACTTTCACGCAATGATTAAACCCAAGAACAAATTAACAGTGACTGGCCAATTAAACTGCTCTTCCCTCCCACTAACACCCACACTAGAGTCTGAGCCCATAAAACAAGCTGCCACAGGAAGAGCTATAAAGACTTCAAAAGATTTCCTTTTTTGTTACATTTAGTGCGATCTAAAAGGCCCCACATTCGTAAATCCACGTGTCTGTGATCTCAGTACTCTAGCCTCCTCTTGTGGCCAGACAGAGCAACACATGAAGGAACAAACCAAACCTCTCATTTGCACCATGAACTGAAACTGACCATGAGAGCACCACGCAAAACAAATAGTATTCATTTGTGAGCCAGGTGGAATCGTCTGTGCACTCAATTTGAACTTTGGCAATGAAGACATCAGGGACATCAAAGAATCAAAAGACATCAGAAGACAAAAAAACAAACAAACTGCCAAATGAGGCTGGAATAAAGGCCTACAGTGCTGTATTTAATTATGGAAGCTCCTGTTCATAAATGCATTAAAAAATAAAGTATATCAATTTTACCCTCTATAGCAATCGAGTATATTATGAATTATTCGGTTTCACATATGTAGGCTTACTAATAATTCTACTTAGAATTCTACATCCAGCAAAGCAACATATTCTCAGAATGTAGTAAGTCAGTACCCATTTTTATATAAATACTGTGAATTCCCAAATAAAGTTTCAATAAATTTTCATGAGGAAAAGATGCAAATTACCTATGTTAAATTTGGTCATGAAGGCCAAAACCTTGATTATTCACATCGTCAGTTAAATTAGATTTAATTTATAATAGTGATGGGAATGTTAGGCTACCTATTATTGAAAACGAAAGCTGGCCGTACTGAATTGGCATTTACTTATGAACTCATTTGTCTGTCCAGTCTTTTATTGAAAAGTCTGTCATCTGTTGCCTAAAAGTTTATCGAGAAAGACAATTTAGTTCCATCTAGTGTTATCTTTGTGACACTGCATGAAAAGAAATTACACGTACATAAAAGGCCAAATAGAAACTTGGCAAGACAGATTCCAGTCTATTCATTTTTGAAGACAGTTGTAAGGATAGCAACTAACTCATGTAAGAATTAATAAATAAAATGGTGTGGGATTACCTGTGTAACCAGTTTCACATTTTGCATTTAAGGCAGCAGAGAATGTCTGCTAGTTAACAGCATGAACTGTGGATTACTAAAGAACATCAAAGCCTACAGGTCTGTTTTCCTAAACCTAGGCCTACTTTATTTCAGATCACAGACTAAAATATTATAAAGCAAGTGGAAGATTAAGGAGCCTATAGAGAACTGATATACCCTACTGTAGCCTATATGACATTTGAGTGGGGAAAAAAATCTTTTGTGCAAAAAGTTAAGCTCTCTTATGAATATTCATTCAATTCTACGCGCTTTGTTCAAAAGACCAAGACCTCTACAGCAATTACCTTAGAATGCAGTCTGGCTGTCTATTTAAATACACCCATGTGAAATGCAAAGTACAAGTAGAAAGACGACCCTTTCCTTGCTTTTGTAATGTATTAGGGTTAGAAGAAACAATAAAGGTTTTAACAACTTGACTAAATGATTTTCGCCCCAACCAAATGTCAAGTGCTTAATAAAATACTGCAGATATCCAGAACTACTATTTATTTAGGAACATGATTTAGCGTGGACGATTATAAGAAATTCTCATTTCCTTACGAATTGGAATTTATGTGATATCACAAGACGACGATTCTGCTTATTCAAATAGTTAGCTCAACATATTCAGCAACCATAAAACGTTTATACTAAGGCTCATGAGCTTAGCCTACAAGTTGCAAAAAACGCCAGTCAAAATGGTACTGGTATTTATGTATTTATTTTTGCATCATTCCCAAAATTTACCACCTAAAAGAATAATAAATGTAAATAAAAAACGACAAAAAATGGCTTATTTCCGGTACTGGTAATCTCAAATGGAGGTGCAGAATCAAATGAACCAGAACAAAACAAGAAACCGCTGTTATCATTAGTATTTTATCGGCATGCAGGGTGTATCGTGTATTTCGATGTGTTCATTATATCGTGCACTGCCTCTTCAGCGTTTCCAGTCGTCAGCTGCAGTGAAACAAAGACGCTTTATTGTTCTTCCATGACACGACTTGCGATGAGCCCTGCTGAACGACGCGAAATGGCGGACAGAAGCAAGCAAGGGGACGATGAAATCCGACCCAACAATTGTAGGCAAGCCCAAAAACACGGACCGGAGCACCATCTGGATCCGCTTCATTACAAATCTCGATTAAATCCGCTTTACGCCACCCAGAAGAAAAATAAGTTCACCTGTGGGTGAAAGAAACGTTACAGGTGCAGTTCATCATGTTCTTGCATGTTTTGTTTGTGTGAATTCCTGTGAAGTTTAACTCATTTTTATGCTTTAACGAAGTCCTATAATTTATCTTTAAAAAAGTAGCCTACCCTACATATGGAGTGCCTTGAAGGTACTTAATCTTACATATTTGTTCCCTTCCCCCATTACTTACAAAAGCAAATATACTTCCCAGATAGCACACGTACGTCTGCAAGATGTCTGTTAAAGATCTCTTGATCTGGAAAGCATCTGCTGTCTACAAACGTCTGACAGACGTCTTTCAGATGTCAGTTTTACATACATTCTAAATCATAAACATCTTAAAGACATCTAATAGACGTCTATTTGACATCTAAAAGGAAACATCCTATAGACGAATTGCAGATGAGCAAACACTCTAAAAAATACGTCTTCCAGATGTAAATGCAGACGTCAAATAGACGTCTCTGAGATGTATGTGTGCTATCAGGGTTTGCAAGAAGGCGATCCAAGTATAGATAAAAATGATCTCTGAGTGAGGTGAAGGTTGAGTCCTTAGAGAAGTTTCAAGAAATCAAAGATGTTGTGCTAATTTTAAAATGTGGCATATAGAGAGACACCAGGGAGCTACATTATCATTAGCATTATAAATCATTGCATGAAATGCAAGTAATTCTTTATGATTTCACTTGACAACTCTGGGATCCAATCTATAGGCAAAGAAAGTCATTAGGGATCAAATGTAATAATATAATTCCACTCAAGAAGGGAAAAAAGTATATATATATATATATAATTTGTTAAAAATAGATATGCAAAACAAAGTATGAAACATACTTGAATCTCGCTCCTTCAGTGGCCCCTCGCCCCTCTTGGTGTAAGTTGAAACCCTTGGGGGTCAGCAACAGAAGCATGGGAGTGTCCTGCTGAACTGCTCATTAATCATTCATCATAAGTGAGAGTTGAGCTGATAGTTTATACATTATCACAGCATGGCTAAAGTAATAGTAATATTTGTTGGCTGAATGATGTGCTGTGTTGATTGCAGTCATTAAGTTTTTGAACAAACAGAGCTGATTTTGAGGCTCAAATGTTGCTGAGGTGAATATAAATATAGGGAAACCGTGTGCCTTTGAGATGTAGATCTACACTGCAATTATGATTAGTATACAATTTTTCACCTAAATTAGAGCAATGGGTTTTAATGACAGCTAAACGTGCCCCGTTTAATTGTAAAGTAAGTCATCATAGGGAAAGTCCTCCATATTGGCTTTAGGCCATGTAATCACACAGGGGAAGAGCCCTGAGAGACTCCGTTAATCAGCCTCGACTCAAAGTGCTCACCATCTGTGCCAAACACAGTCATTAGTGGGAGTAGACCTGATAAACACACAGGGGTCTGTTTAACCCAAAGTAGAAGGAAGGTAAGATGCCACAGATCTTATGACATGTAGCAGAGTCTTGTACCTATCCACTGAAAGACACATAAAACTGTAATGTGATTGTACATCTAAGCAGAGCCAGAGATATGATACAGAGGAGGAGTCTGCTTATATAAAAATGAACAAGAAAGTCATAACACAATATGGAAGCTATAGAAAGAACTGCTTTAAAGTAAGATCACTTCAGCGAAATTGTGCAGGCAAAAAGGTACATTGTGAAAAGTTAAGCAATGTAAGAAGCACAGCGGACATGGAAGTCACTATAAAAACAAGCAGATTTCTGTTGTATTTTCGTGGCCAACCTGATTCCAATGTGAAATCTTCACAAGGAAATATTTCACCCTTAAGCAAAATTCCAGATTCCAGAAACAACAGTTTTAGAGGTTTCAGTTTTTCCCCATTCAAGTAGATATCGCCTATACTTGTATAAGTGAAAACGGCTATCGTAACCTATTTATCCATTTATGTTTCAACATTTTATTTGACCTCATAGTGTTTCATCAAAATGCCATAACTCAATCTTCCAGTGAAAACAGCATACTTTTCTCTGGTTACGTGTATGCCCAACTTCTCAGATCCTTTTGTCTGCATAAACCTGCTAAACGCAGTCAAAACTGAATAGCAGTTTGTATCAGTTGTCCACACGGAGGCCAGCCACAGAGGGTGATGTGCAGACGTCGTACCTGTGGGAACCGACATGGAGGGACTGAGGGCCTGTTTCCTGACACACAGTGAAAGAGGAAGCTGCTGCTGCTACTTTGAAAAAATATGATGAAACCAACTAGCTTTGTATTTCAAAGAATGCCGGGAGACAATTTCAACTAAACAAGAAAGATTTGCAGAAATAACCTTCAATGTCTTTTTTAACAGTTAGTTTTACAGATATCTGTTGTTCTCAATTTAGGAAGAGGGCCAAAATATAAATATTCCTTAATAAGCATGTGGCTAATGTACCGAAACATTCACAAGAATAAAGTTCAAAATAGTTTTTTTTATTTTGTTGTGATCCCATAAAGAACTATTTTGAGTTCCAGAAAGAACCCTTTGGTGAACAGTTCGTGAAGAAGATTTTTTTTTTCTTAGTGTAAAGAACATTTGAATAGTTTAAAGAACCTTCTGTGCAGTTGAAATATTCCATGGATATTAAGGTTCTTCATGGACCCATAGATGTCAAGAAAGTATCTTTATTTTTAAGAGTGTTTAATCATTATTCATGAATAGAAATCAGAAAGTCATATGTAACAAACTAAATATAATCACAGACTAAAGTATTCAGTCCAAAATTAGCACTAAATTCTCCTGTCCCTTAGAAACTCGCATGAACTATACAGCCGTTCACTCATTGCATAACATCTCTCCATGATGTGTGAGAATCATCGCTCCTCACACAAAAAGGCACGATTCAAATTTTGTACCTACTTGTGAACCAGAGGCTAAAGTTAACACACTTCCAATATTCCACTTAGCATTCCTGTTTTTCTAGAAAGAAACAAAGACACAAGTGTTTCCTTAGGTAGCAGGAAGCATAAAAAAACAGTTCATCCATTTTTCAACGTTTCAGAGAGTCCATGGATTTGCAATTAGAGCACACTTTTATATAGGGGGGTTGTCTATAGAAAGGGTGCACAGAGAATTCAGACACCTACGAACACCAAAGCCAGGCCAGATCTCTGCATAAGCTTGCCTCGAGTGTGACCTAAACGATGGCAAACAGAGGAAAAAAGGAAGACGAAAAAAGAAGCAATATTAACCAAACTAGGGCAAGCTTTCCAAATCCCTTTTGACACCATAATGAGGGTACCACAAAAAAGAAACAGGTTAATTAAATCCACTCAGTAAATTAATGTGGAGGCCTTCTCTGACTACGGATGGCACCAATTCATCAATTCATCTCCAGGGGAGCGAATTCAACCTGGAAACGAAAGACATGTAGCTTTTTTATCACCAAGCATTACCTAACTCACCTTCAGGTTAACTGTGGTTGATGAAAACCACCTATATCGATTGGTTCTACTTTAAAATATATCCTGTTGAAAAAAAAAAAAAAACTGCATTTGGGACAAAGCAATGCATTTTTTTTAAACTTCATTTACTTGCTAATAAACTTAACTAAGAGGGTGGAATCAATGCACTAAATGTATAATTTCCTTAGGCTTGCAATGCTCGATTTGTATTACGAACATAAAATGCTTTTCATCATATGAGGTGCATATATTCATGCTGCATTCTGTTTAAAATATGAAACTTTTATACAGTGCAAATGACTAAGCAAATACTTCAGTGTGCATTTCTGTAGATCAGATTCTGAGGCAAGGACACCGCAGACAAACTGCAGAGCATCACGACTTTGAAGTGGGATGTAGGTCACACATCTAGCATGAGCGCACAGTTAGCAAGCGCTAATATGGTTCTTGAGCTGCAGCACAGCAAATGATTATCTGCAGCGCTACAGTGCATGGTGGGAAAAAACAGCATGATCTGAAAACGTACTGGTGACCTCCAGAAATAGCAGCAAAGCTGCATCGTGCTATAGGTAAGAGAGACCAAGTCTACTGTCCTGGCGAATCGCCATGGTGACTGGCCCAGATCTCTCATCCCAGCATGAGGTCAGCGTTTCCATGGAGATGGACCAGCTGAGTAGTAATCTGCTGTTGTTTATGCATGGCCAGGGAGGGGAGGGGAGGGGCAAGAGAGGATTGAGGAGAGGGAGGGTGGGTATGTGACAGACATCTCCTCCGTTCAAATTTGCATTTTAAAACGTTCACAGCAGCACGTTCAGCAGATCAAACCGGAACCAGTTTAGGCATAACCACACAAAAAGAGGTTAAGAGAATAGTGGCACTAGATATATGGAATATATTCCAATAACACAAGTGCCACATAGGCAACCTATAAGACAAAATGCAGCCACTCACCAATCAAGTGTTTCTGCGTTCAAAAAATACCACTGAATTCTATAGGCTGAGGTAAAAAAAAAAAGAGGTGTGGTCTTATGCAGTATTTCACTGGCTCCACCCTCTCCATACTCTCCTCCTCCACATGAATATTACCAATGGGATAATGCACTAAGCCCCTTCAAACCCCTCCTGAAGAGCGCTCACTCTAATCCAGTGAAATTTCAATAGTCACGAGACCCTATTTCTGAGGATCACGTTGAAATGTGCTCTCAAGCGTTCAGTAAATCCATGGGTCTGTGTTGTGTACCACAGAGACATGCACACAAGCAGACAAGTCCCTTGCCACACTGCTTTCTCTACATTAAGACTCATCTTTATCTCCATGGTTCCAGAATTCCATGTAAAGGACATTTTCAACAAGAAACTACTGGCTTTGTATGTGGCGCCACCCACTGACTAAACATCCTCTTTAGTGAAATCAATGTCTGTTCACCTCATGTTGCTGCCTGTTACTCGGAAGCCTATTTATAGGGTTCTCTTTAAACATTGCTGAGTATTACAACCTCAAAAATCCCCAATTTGGAAAAAAAAAAAAAAAGTCATTTTTTAAAACTCTGTAACAAAATAAAGTAAATATTTTTGGATTACTTACCAAATACTAATTCATTAATGTTTTTTTAAACAATTCTCTTCTGCTCACCAAGCCTGCATTTATTTGATCCAAAATACAGGAAAAGCAGTAATATTGTGTAATATTTTTACTATTTAAAATAACTGCTCTCAGTTTGAATATATTTTAAAATGTAATTTATTCCTCTGATCAAAGCTAAAATTTTCAGCATCATTACTCCAGTCTTCAGTGTCACATGATCCTTCAGAAATCATTCTATTATGCTGATTTGCTGTTAAAGAAATGTATTATTATTATTATTTTCAATATTTCAAACAGTTGTGTACTTTTTTTTCAGGGTTCTTTGATGAAAAGAAAGATCCAAAGATCAGCATTTATCTGAAATAAAAGCTTTTGTAACATTATGCACTATACCATTCAAAAGCTTGAGAGTCAGTATATTTTAGGGGGGAGGGGGATGATAGAAATGAATACTTTTATTTAGCAAGGATGATTTAAATTGACCAAAAGTGATGATACATACATTTATAATGTTACAAAATGTTTAATGTTATAATGTTTCTATTTCAGATAAATGTGGTTCTTCTGAATTTTCTATTCATCAAAGTAATTTGAATAATAATGAATGGTTTTTGAGCAGAAAATCGGAATATTAGAATGATTTCTGAAGGATCATGTGACTGGAGTAATGATTCTAAAAAAATCAGCTTTGAAATCACAGGAATGAATTACATTTTAAAGTATATTCAAATAGAAAACAGTTATTTTAAATAGTAAAAATATTTGAATTTTTTTTTGCTGTACTTTGGATCAAATAAATGCAGACTGGGTGAGCAGAAGGATTCTTTAAAAAAAAAACATTAAAAATCTTACTGTTCAGAAACTTTTGACTGGTACTGTATATATATACACACATATATATACACATACATTATATATATATATATATATATATATATATATATATATATATATATATATATATATATATATATATATATATGACGATTCTGATTTAACATTTCCAAAGAAATAAATATCCCCCACAATTAGACTTGAAAGCACATTATTTAATCAAAATCTCAGCAAGTACATTAGTATGTCAACAAACACTTCATAAAGTGGAAATTTCTAGAGAGCATTGAATGGCTATAGTTATAATAATTATAAAATAAAAAAAAAACTTGGGGCAAAACAAAACAAAGCTTTATGTTTTGTAAACAACCAATCAGCAACTTTTTAGCTACTGGTCCTGGTCAGAATCTTATTTGTGTCTTCATTGTGACATTTAGCAATATATGAAAAAGTGACCATTTATTGTTTGCAGTGTATATTTTATGATCACCATTAAGTATTTAAAGCTATCTGATACCAAAACTCCAATTCTTGAGCTGAATGTGACAGAAAATAATCCTGAATGACTGAATCATGTGTATAAACAGGTATACTGTCTATGTACATATGAATCTGTAAGGCTGCCTGACCCATGTCTCATCTGAGCCCCAGCAGAACTGTACTGTGAGAGAGGCTCTGCTCACAGTCACGTTTAGGAAAGGGGCATAAATATAGTGGCTCAGCAAACACTGCTTACATATGGAATGCATATGTTCTTCATGGATGACGCTCCTCATTTCCCCAGTGACAGCCTGACAGAGAAGACAAATGCAGAGATTACTGCCGAGGGAACTATGCTAACATATGGGCATTAATACAAACAGAAAAGAATACTTTCTAAGTAACAGATCTTTGGGCAAAACACGTACATGCGTTTAGTCTATTCAGTATTTACGTTTAAGAGGAGGAAAAAAAAACAATGTGAGAATAGTATTAGACTCCGTTAGGTCAAGTTGTCCTGCACTGCTCTCAGATCAGAGAACAACTTACTTCATTACAAGATTTTCCTATTTTTAACTACAGCTGGGAATGTTTTAGTTAGTTTTGAAGATCATAGTTGAGGAAAGGAGATGTAATGCTTATGTGAGGATCATTGGTTAGGATCTTACTTGTTAAAGGAGCTGTCCTGGAGGTTCAAAATGAGGCTGTCTGCGCTCAGGTACACCTTGTTCTGAGAAGCTGCCACCTGGTGATAAGATATACACAGATTATGAGACAAGGACATTGTTTTTTTGGTTTTTTAAATACCATACTAATAAATGATATATATAACATAACATATATAATATACTACATACTATACACTGTGTTATATTCT
Organism: Spinibarbus caldwelli; assembly: GCA_039654775.1. Taxonomy (NCBI): domain Eukaryota; kingdom Metazoa; phylum Chordata; class Actinopteri; order Cypriniformes; family Cyprinidae; genus Spinibarbus; species Spinibarbus caldwelli. The sequence continues at coordinate 9,782,946 of CM077234.1, forward strand.
ATATAATAATACATACTATTATACAAATACTGTAGAAACGGTTAGTTTAGCATGTATATTTTGCAGAGTGTGCCTGGAATACCTTACTACCCTAACTGAAATAACCTACTAGGCTGGCTTAATTTGACCTCATTTGATCTAATGTGATTAAATTAATCTCGGTTTTGACTCATTATTTGATTGGACTTTCAAAAGTGAAGACATTTTTACATTTGTCAATAATAAGTCCTTTGGCCCTTGTCTTCATGTTTTGCACTTGTAAGCTACAGAACTGACAGGAGAGCACTACATGATTAAGTCTCTTATGCTCACCAAGGCTACATCTATTTGCTTAAATACAATAAAAACAGTACTATTATGAAATATTATTGCAATTTAAATGAACTGTTTTCTACTTGAATATATTTTAAATACGTGGCGGAAAAGCTGAATTTTCAGCAACCATTACTCCAGGCTTCAGTGTCACATGATACTTCAGAAATCATTGTAATATGCTGATCTGGTCCTCAAGAAACATTTCTTACTATTATCATAGTTGAAAACAGTTGTGCTGCTTAATATTTTTGTGTAAACTATGATTTTTTTTTTTCAGGATTCTTTGATGAATAAACTTTCTATTCAAAAGTGAACATTTATATTCCATTATAAATGTTTTAGTGTCATTTTTGATTCATTTAATGCATCCTTGCTGAATAAAAATATCAATTTTAATAATTGTGATACTTTATATGTACCAGAAATATTTAACTGGTAGTGTATCAACATCTGTTAACACGAGTCAACCAATGATTTCTTTGTTTGAAGTTCGTCTTACCGTTTTGGCAATATTTTGGGCTGCTCTGATACGTCTGAGTTTTAGGTAGCCAGGGTTCTTCGTAACAGCTTGACCCAACTGGAGTGCACAAACACACAAAAACAAAAGCAAATTACTCTGTACCCTTGGTTGTTTACCGTCAGCAGACAGCCATTGACCTGCGGCCCGTTTTAGAAACAGAATTGCATCATATCAGCAGGAAAGAATCCAACTGCAAAGTCATTTATGAAGACATTGAAAGTGTAAATGCTGAAACATGACAAATTGAAAGAACAACTAAGAAATGTCCATAATGCACAAACAAAAAAGAGAGAACAAATGCTTTCAAATGTGTGTTGGTTGCTAATAGCTTGTTGAGAATGAGGGGGCAACAGTTCAAAATAGCCTAGATGAATGACTGCAACAACTGACTGTGGCTTAATTAGCACAGAAGCAGTATTCATTAATTATATCTGATAATTACAGTCATTTACCACTCACAGATCTAGAACATAATAACAGGGAATAATAATTATATGAAACGAGGTGCTTGTAGCTGAAAATAGTGCATTTGGGACATTTTAGAGTAACCACGGAAACCCCTTATAGTTTGAATAAAACAGAGATAATTGTTTCAATGATTGTCAATATGTGTGCTGAAGTGGAGTGGAGAAAGTAGCAGCAGCATACCATTTTAGCAGCCTCAGCTTCACCCTCAGCCTGTATAATCTTCTGTCGCTGGTCCTGTTTGGCCTTCTCTACATAGAACTGAGCCCTTTGGGCCTCCTGCTGGGCTACACGTCAACAAGAGAGACAGGTTATTTAAAAGAAAGAGGTCTCACACACAGATAATCTCCTTTTACAACATGACATTTCATACAAACAGTTTTGTGCAAGTTGTATACTGTTGTTTGGTCAATAGGGAATACTGATGAAACAAAAAGAAGTCATAGAATGACCAGAGTGCCCTCTAGTGGAGAGCATTAGGATAAGCAAAGCTCTTTCTGAGAAATACTCTTAATGCTTTTAAGGATGCTTCTAAGCAGGCACGTGCACAGGTAGGGCTCAACCTGTGCAGAGCACATGCCCTTTTTCCCTTACACTCAGAAGTGCCCTTTTTTTTTCTTCTTCAATAAATCAATGCTATTGGTCACCCTTTATGTTTGTCTGCCTGTTTTACAAATATTTAGCCAGTGAGAGGTATTAAAAAGAGTTTGTGACTAATTAAATCTTGTTGGATCCGCTCAAACTGTCAGTAAAATCTCATAACTCCACCCCCTCTTTCTGGACTGAATGAACTGAAGTTTCACAGCAGCTGAACAAAGTCTTGCAAGGGTAAATAAAGATCTTGAAAAAACACTATGTATATAAAGGTTTATATTTTATGTATTTGAGGTCGGAGACGTGTGGGACCGGAGAGAGAAGGCTAGCATTTGCCAAGTTATGGCCAGTGCACTTAAATAGCCTGTGCATACAGTAGCATTTCATCTCTTTTATAAAATGAGATTTTGGCCAAATGTATCTTACAAGAGGAAAAACTGAGCGCCCATATAGCAACAACAAACTTTGTGACCTGTTGATGAAAACATAATGCGATGCTGCCGTTTTAATGACGGACAAAATGCACATTTGCACACATTCACTGGTCAAAAACCCCATAACTGCATTTGAGTTTTTCAGTTTCTGCACATGCCCCTCAAAAGGTCTGTGCACGGCCCTGCTTCTAAGACATTACAGTCTATACCATCAACTGATAATTATTTTTATTTTTAATATATTATAACCAAAATGTGAAAATAATAAATGTTGCTGATTTTTCTACAGCTGCAACTCACACAAAGTGAAATAAAAAAATTAAATAGAAAAAAGCATGTTTCTTAAATTTGAAAAACAGACCTTGATAATATTTACTACTTTAAATATTTAAATTTTTTCCAGCAATATCTACTACTATATAAAATCTTGAGGTCAGTTTTTTTTTTTTTTTTTTTTTTTACTTAAAACTGATCAAAAGTGACTTTTGCATTGCTACAAAAAAAAATCTATTTCCAAATACATGCTGTTCTCTGTCATTGTGTTGTATTTATGTAGACAAGAAATACATTTAATTCAACAGATTTGTTGTTGTCCTCAATCTAGTTAACAATATTTTGAATAATAAGAAAAAGAAGAATGACACCTCACTTAAACAGCGGGAACTTGTGTCAAGCTTTTTCATCACCATGGAAATAGGAAAGTGATATCTACAATGCTACTTTTAGTTATTAAATTTATAAAAACAAAAACAATAATAGTCTGTTTAAAAACTACCATGGATAAAAAAAAAAAAAAAACAAGAGTACAAGAGTTTTAAAGTACAATGGTATATACAGTGTCTTATTGTCATCAACCAAATCGTAACCTAAATTTAAACCAAATTTCTATACCTAAAAAAAGTGTACGCCTATAGGTAATTTTAGCCAGGCCCTACACAGGAAAGTAAACTGTAATCTGCAGCACATACTTGCATTAATGTTTGGTACATGATTATGATTAGGATGTTTGATGTTAAAATGATGCACCTGTTTTGGTGCAACATTCACATTTTATATGTTATTTATAACATTTTAGACCAGATGGTCTATCTTATTGAGTACTTATATTTGTTGGGTAAGATCCAAGACAAAGAGTGTGGCATTCAGACAGGTAAATGTAAGGCTATTGTGTCAAAACCGACGTTACGAAGAGGCCTGTCTTATTTATCCAATGTGAATACATCATTTTATCAGTAGGGCTGAATTACATGATGTGTCGATTAATTAATCGCAAATTACATTTGGCTGTGAAAATACCCCCAAAAGATTATTTAAAGCTATTTTTGTGTTAAATCAGAAAGTATTAAAGGGTTAGTTCACCCAAAAATTAAAATTAACCTGTGTTTTACTCACCCTCAAGCCATCCTAGGTGTATAAGACTTTCTTCTTTCAGATGAATCCAATCAGAGTAAAAACGAATTGTAATTAAAAACTGTCCTGGCTCTTCTAAGCTCTATCATTGCAGTGGGTGGGTGCTTCTGTTACACAGTCCAAAACACATCAAATAAAGCGCGCACATTCATAATAAAACGTGCCTCACATGGCTCTGGGGGGTGAATAAAGGCCTCCTGTAGCGAATCCATGCATTTTTGTAATAAAAATATCCATATTTCAAACGTAATAAACACTTTTCTCTGCTGACTGTCGTACGTGGAAGCAGTTCCAGGCGGATGACGTAGGACGTATGCGTTGCGCACGCCTCTGAGATATGCTAATCTCGCGAGTTTGTTTACAGGAGCAAAGGAAGCAAAGTTTCCTTACTTTAGCAAAGGAAAACCAGTTTCCTCTTGGCTTATATCGAAATCCTCCGACATTTTTCTTTACCAATCCTCAGTTTGTACTTCTAATTCGTGACCGGCGTTTTGTTTTGTTCTCTCTTCGCATTCGTCACTAATCACGCAACGCCGACGTCCTACATCATCCGCTCCGAACGACTTCCCCGTTAGATGAAGTGAAAAAGAAGTGGTAATTACGTTTGAAATATGGATATTTTTCTTACAAAAACACATGGATTCGCTACAGGAGGCCTTTATTCACGCCCTGGAGCAGAGTGATGCATGTTTTATTATGAATGCGCGTGCTTTATTTGACGTGTTTTGGACTGTGTAACAGAAGCACCCACCCACTGCAATGATAGAGCTTAGAAGAGCCAGGACAGTTTTTAATATAACTCCGATTGGATTCATCTGAAAGAAGAAAGTCATATACACCTAGGATGGCTTGAGGGTGAGTAAATAACAGGCTAATTTTCATTTTTGGGTGAACTAACCCTTTATGTAGACATTACAAATAGTAGCTTTAGAAAGAAATATTTTATTTGATTCAACATAAAATTTATTACACAGACGTTTAGGCTACAACGGCCTAACAAACTGTGGAACATAAAAGAAGATCATTTGAAAAACATTTGTTTTTTTCATTCATGCAATGGAAGTCATTGGTAACCAAAACAGCTTTATTACCAACAGTCTTCAAAATACCTTTTTTATGTTCCACAAAAGAAAGTAAGTCATTCAGGTTTGAGTAAATGATGACATAATTTAAATTTTTTGGGTTAACTAAACGCCTCTCTTTATGAATGGGCCTTTGAATCACTGATTCATCTGATTCGTTCAAAACACCGCTGTGTTGCTCGGAGACGCACAACAGTTCTACTGTGGCTTTATAGGTAATATTTTTGTTGCCAAAACTGAACAAAAACAGACAATATTGTGTTTAAATTATAACACAATATTAACTTCTCGCTGCTCGTGTGATATCGCTTATCATATGAGACAAAAACTCATACAGGAGCATTTTTGCACCAATATCTTGAATTTTAGGGCATAACTGCATTTATGGAGTTGTTGCCCTGCATCATATTTGTCAACAGTCAACTGTATTAAATATAAGATGACGTACAAGTCTGGGGGCGGGGCCAGTGCGTTAACTGCATTTAAATATTTTAAATCACGTTTTTTTTTTTTAACTAATTAATTAAGTTAATGCGTTAAACTGACAGCCCTAATTATTAGGTGACTAGGTACAATGCAATTTTTGTTAGATTAGGATGCTTCGTTTAGGCTATTTTAGGGTACACAATATGTATTACTATTATCAAGAGTACATAAAAGAGTGCATAGATGACATATTTTGGTACTACTAACCGACTTGTTTGGCCTCCACAGCAGCGGTGTACTCTTTGCTGAAGCTGAGCTCTGTGATGGCCACGTCATCCAGGATGATGTTAAAGTCTTTAGCTCTCTCGATTAGATCTCTCCTTATGAATAGTGACACCTGCACACCAAAATAAAACAAAACATAAATAACAGCTATAGGCTGATTTTCTCAGTAACTGATCAACCTATTTAAACCATCAACAGACAGTTTTTCACATAAATTAATATATGAATGTCCTAGTATTTGCCATGTCCTTCTTCTGCTTTACTGACAGTAACATTTGAACCGACATGAACTCCACAAGTTTGTGTAACTCATGTTACCCAACTCAAACTCATGTTGATATGATAATGTAATACAACTGTAATACATTTTGGTCACAAGTCCAAATTTCTAAACTTGACCAAACAAGCAGACATTTTAATAGGAAATATTTCATGTAGTGTGTCTCAGGCTCTTGTATCGGATGAGATTGTGTGAAATAACAGCCCATTTTCTTAAACAGCTCTATAACTAAATACAGACAGAGCTTCTTAGCCTCTGCAGAGAGTTAATCATTTCAGTCTCGCCAGAATCAGACCTGAGAAGCCGCTGACAGTGTTAAAGTCAAAGGGCAGGGGCAGAAGGTAAATGCATGGGTTAGGAATGAATCTTATAAGAAGTTATAATAGAATCTGCATTAGGATAAACACCTGACGATATCGATCCTATTCTTTTGGGAATATCTATTCTATGAGCAGCATGTCATTCCAAACCCTGTATGACTGCCTTTTTTTCCGTTCAAAAAAAAAAAAAAAAAAAAAAGACATTTTGAATGTGTTTACATTTTTCCATGTAAGCAAATGGGGACTGAGGTTACCAAGCACCAAAAAAAAAAAAAAAAAAAAAAAAAAAAAAAAAAATAAAAAAATAAAAAAATAGCACCATAGCTGAACTGGATTGAGATGAAGGAGGAGATCAACTAATGATACAAATAATATTCATCTGTTTAAATTCATCTAAAACACAGTTTTGAAACAACTAAATGTCTATGGTAACTGTAAAGTGACTGTTAAAACAATGATATAAACAACAAGTTTAAACAATACAGTTGACAAAAATGTATTGACAAAGTTTTATAAAATGGTAACATTTCACATTTTTCGGAAAGTGATGGCTGAATGAAAATGCAGAAATACAGCAGTTACCATGTACAAAAATCAGCCCTGGTTTGCTAAGATGAACAGCCAATTAGAGTGATCTCTCTCACGGATGGGCTCCACCACTAGGTGCGTTTACATGGAGCATTGTAATCGGTTTAAAAGTCCAATCCGAATGAAAATGCTCCATATAAACACCTCAATCGGAATAAAAATGCCCAAACCGAATGAATTTGTAATCCGTTTGAGAGGGGTGGGATAAACCTTTCTATAAACCGAACAAAATTAAAATCCTGCCATGTAAACGCATTAAACCGATTACTTTGCGTCAACGCCATCACGTCAAGAGGTCGAGTCGTCAGAACGTGAATGTGATGTCAGTAGAGACTGGGTAATAGTGGAGGTATAAAGTTAAAATTTCAATTATACAGTTAAAAACACATTAGAATGGAGAACGCTTGCTGTGTTATGAGCTAACGTATCTGCTCTCATGACCGGAGTGAAAAACAGATCTGAAATGAAGCGCGATTTTCTGCTTTTCAGCTTAGAAACAACACAATGATGATAGTGGAAGTATAGATCAATGAAAATAAACAACTTGACCAAAATTTGCCTTTGTCATTTGTATTTATGTTTATTAGATTCATAATTTCAGATCTGCTTGAATTTATAAGTGCTCACGCCATGAATATTGTACGAAAACACGTTTGGAAATGTTATGTGTGATAGCTCGTTGCGATCATTCTCTTGTGTTCATAAAGCAACACTCCTTTGATTTATTGTTTAGCAACTCTTGGTAAGATCTCGTGTATTTGTTCCATTTAAGTAAGCTACATACAGTAAAACTTTTTAGTATCAGGATACAATTCATTTCAGAGCGGCATTACAGAGGGTCGTACTGTTATTTTATCCTTTAATGCTTTAACATTAAGAAATTAGAGCGGTATGATGATATGCGTTGATCAGCTGGGTGAGATCAAGCTATATTGCTTCTGTGTGTGGTACAGAAGACAGCTGTATGATTTCTATGATCGTGTTCTCGCCATATGACTGAGCGCTCGAATGAACGCAAGGGATTCAAATATTAGTCCGTTATTCTAAGCAAGTGCAAGCAGCTATTAAAAATATTTACGCAAATCTGGGCGTTTTTTCCTCTGGTGCTTTGTATTTGTTGTTAGGCTACTTATGCTTAGCGTGTCCCAAAACTGAAAGCACAGGCACATGTAAACACCATATCGGATTAGATTACGTCTCATGTAAACAGTCCACCAAATCTTTCAATTGGAATGATTTTAATCGGAATGACAAAAAAGTGTGCATGTAAACGTGGCTACTGATTCAACATGCCCAATCAGCCAAAAAAGCCAACAGTCATGGAACGACAACAAAACATTGCTGAAACCCGACTGCTGACTTAGTAGTCTTCATACCGTACCTGGGCTCTCTGTGTGATCAGTTGGGAGGCATTGAACTTGGCCACCACGCTCTTAAGCACCTCATTGACGATAGAAGGAAGCACACGTTCATCATAGTCTTTTCCCAGCTGCTGGTACAGGAGCGGCAATTGAGAGGCAATGGGTCGAGACAGCACACGAAGACCTATGTTTACCATCTGAAGATCTGTGATGGACAGAGTCACATGATCACTTTTAACTGGCACAGGGTATGTTGCCTAGTAACATCATTTGGAACTTTATCAAGCCAATGTTTAGCATTTATTGCATTTATGAGAATATGGTTCCAGGTCACCTTTGCTTCCAGTGAGGGATGAAATCTTCCTAGGCCTGGCTCGAATATCATAGATGATGGGGTACTGGATCCACGGTATTCTAAATGTAAGACAGAATTATTGTAACTTTTTGGAGCATTTGCTCCCTCTCACGTTCTGATCCTGTATTATTTTCTTTCTTGTGTAAAGCATTAATTGAGAAGTTTAGGCAGAATGCCTAATTGATTCAGTCTGCCAAGCTCCAAAAAAAAAAAAAAGGGAATTTTCAGGAATAGTTGTGTATTTTGGATTATTGCAATGCTATTATCACCTGTTTGACTCTCAACAAACTGGCAAACAAACTCATCTACATCTTGGATGAGCAAATTTCCATAAACTTTTGGGCAAATAGTAAATAAGTATATATAAAAGTAGTTCAAGTCTTCAAAAATCAAATAACTTTATGAGATGACTAGCAATTTTTAAAAAATCAAAATAACTAAAACGTTCTTTGTGCTGAGGTGAAGATAATGAAGATTTATAATCAGAAATATTTCTTGAGCAGCAAATCAGCCCGAAGGATCATGTGACACTGAAGAATAATGGCTGTTAAAAATTCAGTTTTGTCATGACAGGAATAAATCACATTTAAAGAAATATTCAAATAGAAAAAAAATGTTATTCTATGTTACAATAATATTTCACTTTTTTTTTTTAGTGTACTGCTTCTTTTACTATTATAATGAAAGCTCAAGACTCTAAAGACAACCCCTGCGTTTAATGTACCTGAAGTGTAATCCTTCAGCAAGCACAGTGTCCATCTGCATTCCTCCAATTCTGTTGAAGACAATGGCTCTCTGGCCACCCTCCACTACATACACAGCAAAACACAATTAGTTATAAAACTTCCAAAAAACTATTATGAATATTCTCCTTTTATCATATTCTATACAAGTAAGAAACTTGTATGGGTTTAGAACACGTGAGAGAGTAAATAGCCCAGCTTAAATCCTTCTTTATTGTCAGCATGTGTTTTACCTGTGTATGTGGCTTCTTTGACCCCATAGGCAAGAGCTCCAGCTCCAATGAGCAGCTTCAGACCCAGCCCAGCTCCTCGCGGGCCAGACCCCATTCTGCTGACAACCTGCCTCAGCTGCTGCAAAAAACCCTGAGACAGACAGACAAGAAAAGTCTGACTTTTAGAATACTTCTTAAAATACTAATTTAAAATATGTAATTGATGTTGTATAATATCTAGACAGCATATCTCATATTCTACATGCTTGATCCTCCTACAATACATTGTGTTTAAAAAGACAAACAATGAAGAGGACATAGCAGTGGGAACTGTGTGCACGTATACATTAAAGCTGATCTCAAGACAGATTTTTAGAGTAGCCTACAAAAATATATGATAATAGATCAATTTCTTTAAAAAATGTTATTAGTGATTCAGGGTTTCTACAGATGTGAACAAGTTTAATTTAAGACTTTTTAACACCACCTTATATGAAATTTAAGACCTAAACCTGTAATAGAAATACACATTATATTACATACATGTAATATTTAATCTGTTTAATGTAAAAAGAAAACAAAATATCATCACTGTCAAAAATGCTATTTATTATTACGAGATACAGTGAGATTTTCATATCAGCAGACAATATTCCATACAAAATATCCCCACGAATGTACTGCATCACCAAGATTTTTGGTGGTGTAAACAATTTATTCTGAAGCAATATTTTCATCAGTGTTCTATCAGTTTTTACATACTTAAACCTGCATATTTTTATTTACATTTACTTTTATTTATTTTTAACCTTTTAAAATGTATATGTATCATCTTTCAGGTCAAATTATTACAGTTTATCAATAAATTCAATATACACTATAGGGCTGTTACCAGTCAGATTAAATAATTTACACTGCAAAATTACAACTGGAATAAATAATGTTATGAGATTAATGTTTTAAAAACATTTATGAATATACAAAATGTTGGAGGGATGCATACTTTTCAACATACTAAGCCACCAATAGATGGCGGTAAATCACTTAATAAGTGATCGAGTCACTGAATCATTCGGTAACAAAACACCATTGTGCAATACTTCTGCAGTGATCTTTGTTTGGATCTATTTTCGTTGGTGAAATAGGACAAAACAGAAAACACTGTCTAAAATGTAAATAACGTAGTAACTTTGACTACTTACCTAACCTACTTGTTTATTGAACTAAAATCATTTGCAATCATAAGAATATTCAGCAAAATAGCTCCCTTGTCATGGTATGCTACTTAACTATATCATGTTATGAATAAACTAAGCATTTTTAATTTTTACCTCAGCTTCTTCTGAGTTTCATTATGTGTGCTGTTGTTTTGAAGGCTTACAAAGAGACAGCGACAGAGAGCCTCAACAGCACGACCTTGATATGTTACCAGAAATACACTATCAGTAATCAAACGCTGTTTACGCTGAATGTATTAAAATCAGAAGATTCATTCTGTCTGATGATGCAGTAATTACCGCGGTGGGAGAAAAAAAAATAAAAAAAAATCTTTGGTCTGTCGTCAGACTAAATATGTTTTTATCGGTAATGTGACCAAAAATTTAAGACCCATCGAATCTGAATTTAAGACATTTTAAGGACCCGCGGACACCCTGTGATTTTTGTGCAAGATGTCAGTAGTTTGCTGAAGAGTAAGACTCCTGTGAATAAATGAATCAATTCAAGTGTGCCAAAATGACCTTGTCTACGACAGATGAGGGGCAATTTACAAACGTTATATAACTTAACATCACTGACACAATTGTAATTTTGAAACTACGAATGAGCTATATCCTGATAATCGTATTTTAATGACGATCACATATAAAGTTATACAAGGTTGCATCATAGCGACATAACTGGAGCTTGCAAAGCTAGCACACAACTAGCATAGTTTTCTTTAAAACATAAATAAACACATACAGTTAAATGCAAACTACTAGACGCTAGTTGTTTAAAATGCAGTTGTTATCCGCGAACAAAATGTTTCTACACATTCCTGATAGTTTCTTTAGATTTTAACATATGAACTAACTTACTTCGGGATCTTTACTCGTCATGCTGTCCTGTTCTCCGCTGTACGTCACCTGTGACAGTCGAAGCACGTGGTGCTGCAAGTCCTGGGTTACCCCGTGGCACCATGGGAGTTGTAGTCTTCTAGAAAAACTTCTTCTTCTTCTTCTTTTGGTTTTTAATGGCGGGTTGCGAACCAACTTCAAAAGTGCATACCGCCACCTACTGTGATGGAGTGTGAAGAGAATGTACCGTTTCTCCCCTAAATCTTATATTCTGTTCATTATTCTACAATTCTTAAGAAATCTCATGATTGCCCTTATCTGTTTCCCTGCATTTGAACCATCATTCAGAATACTATTTATTGAAAACTCTTTAATTCCTATTGATTGTAATTCATCTTTAAGTCGATCCCTTTCTCTTTCATATGCTGAGCATATCATCATGATGTGTTCCACAGATTCCTCTGTTAAACAAACATTACATAAACCAGTATTATGTTTCCCTATAATGTATAATGTTTGGTTAAGATTTGAATGTCCTGTTCGTATATGCGTTAAAATGACTTGTTCCCTTCTACTTATGTTATGAATGACTTTCATTCTCTTTATACTCCTTTGTACTTTGTGATAATGCCTACCGGTATTACACGAGTCCCAGTATATCTGCCATGCAATATTGCATGCATTTAATATGAACTGTTTCCCTTCTGTTCTGCTGAGTGCAATATTTATACTTGGATCATCCATATTTAAGGATTCTTTAGCCATTTTATCTACTTCTTCATCATTCCCTATTCCCACATGTGCAGGTACCCATGTAAACAGAGTACTTATCCATATCTGTTTAATACTGTATAGTGTAATCATGATTTCTGATAAAATATCTTTTCTATGTGATTGCCATGATTGTAAACTCATCAAAACCGCCATTGAGTCAGAGCATATTATTACTTTATCCGGTCTTACTTCATATACCCACTCTAATGCCATAAGGATAGCTACCATCTCTGCTGTATATACAGAAGTACCATCTGTAATTCTTCCAGCCTTCCTAACCTGAAATTCTGGAATGAAGAATGCAGCACCTGTCCTTCCAGTTTCTATGTTCTTTGATCCATCTGTGTAAATTTGGAGAAATGAATAATGCACACTTTTTATATATTCTTTAACATACGCTTTTAAATTAATCCCCTCTCCCATTCCCTTAATTTCTTTATGTATGTTTAAGTCAACTTCAGGTAGTTCTAACAACCAAGGTGCTATTGGAGGAGTAACTAATACCGATGCAAATTTATTTGATTCTATTCCAGTTTCATTGATCAGTGTCTTTATTTTCCATGCAAATCCTTTACCTGGTTTATTTACTGTTTCCCAACTTTCTTTAAGTACATCTCTTACAGGATGATCCTCTCTTTGGCCCTGAAGATTAATCCAATATGCCATGGCTAGTTTTTCTCTTCTTAAATATAGAGGCATTTCTGAGGACTCCACTTGTATTACTGCAATTGGTGTTGTCTTAACTACTCCTAAAATCAATCTTAGTGCCTTAGCTTGCATTATATCTAGTTTCTTTAATAACGTTGCAGATGCAGATTCATACACAATACATCCATAATCGAAAACAGGTCTCATGAGTCCTATATATATACCCTTTAATGATTGTTTATCTGCGCCCCAATCTTGTCCTGCAACCCCTCTCATTAAATTTAATACTTTACTACATTTCTTTATAAAATAATCTATGTGGACTTTCCAAGTTAGTTTATTATCAAACCACATTCCCAAATATTTAAATTTATCTACTTTATCTAATGTAGACCCATATAGTTTTAGCTGCTTATTTACTCTAATTTTCCTCCTGGTAAATATCTGGTAATAAGTTTTGGATAATGAAAATTTGAACCCCCATTCTAAAGACCACCTTTCAACTATTTCTATTGCTTCTTGTATTCTATCCATATTAAAAGAAAAAATTCTTCCTCTTTTCCACATTATTCCATCATCAGCATATAGAGCCATATTAATTCATGGAGGTACTTCTTCAAATATGTCATTAATTATAATGTTAAATAATAAAGGGCTTATCACACTCCCTTGAGGTGTTTCTAGAGAAGCTGTAGTGCACCAGTGAAATGAACATGATTAAACCGCTAACATTTTTTAAACATGTTTTCATTATAGCCCTGTGGAGAAGCTTTTGTGTGTGTGTGTGTGGTTGTATTTAACTTTAATTACATGCCACTTTTTTTGAAAAAAAAAAAAGTCCCCCTGCTCTGTACATTTTTTCTCCCTTATTTTACACACCTGATTCAGATCATCAACTTTACATTCAAAATGTGCAGAGCAGCGTGGACTGGAATTGAGAACCACTGCCCTACATGATGAACGTGTCAGGAGGTGGCAGTAGAGAACTCTTGTTTACATAGAGTCAGGCTCTCAAACAGCTGAATTGCTATATAACTGTTAGACAGACACAGTGCAGTTTCCTGTCTGTTGATTCTGTGGTGAATCTTATGAAAAAAATTCCAACCCAAAACTAACCCAACTCATTAGATCAGGGGTTTTCAAATCTGTCCTGGAGGCTCCCCAGCAGTACAAGTTCAACTCATCTGCTCTTTAGTAGAGAGCAAGACCTGAATTGGGTGTGTCCAATAAGGGAGACATACAAAATATGCGGTGTAGGTTTGAAAGGACTGTGCAGAACAGGTTTGAAAACCCCTGCATTAGATTTCCATTATTGTAATGGTGGCTTGTTTTATTTTATTGTTATTTAAATAAGTGTAAAGGCACTGTGTAATTACTATGCAACAAGTTTTATTTTAATTTATACATTTGTATTTTTATACACATTTGACAAATTTAATTTTATTGAAACAAATTATATTTTCTTATTTCTTTAATATTGTAAAATAAAATAATTTATAATTTCTTGTTTCTGAGGTGAAATTCTCTTGACAAGCTTTATGAAATTCACCTTAAAGAACATTTGTACAAATTGTACAACTGCAGTAGCTTGTTTTTGTATGGGTGGCATACATGCCAAACATTGCAATCCATTACTTCCTATACAAGGCAACCCACCCACAAAACTGCAGAGATCGCAGACTTTGTAAATACCTGTCACGGTGTGGTGCAGGAGAAACCCACAAATACAAAGAGAATAACGATAAACAGTCTTTAATAAACCACATAAGGGTAATCCATATCGGAGAAGCAGCATACACACACCAGGGTAACTCAGACGAGACCGGACAAAGAAAACACTGAACTGATACAACTTATAAGGGAGAGTAAATGAGGATAATTGACAAGACACACCTGAACATAATGACACAATCAATCATGAGGGAAAACTAGGTCACACAGAGCACATGGGGAAAGAAAACATAACAAATAGTCCTGGGGAGAGAAAACACAACAAATAGTCCTGGGGTGTGACAGTTCGCCCCACTCCCGGAAGGCGCGACCTCGCTCTGCAGGAACAACAAAGGTAGGGACGGAGGGGGACTTAGGAGGAGGACAAAGGAGTGGATATGGGATGGAAAAAGGTGATTGGAGAAGGTTCAGGAGGTGGCCGGATGGAGGAGGAGGACGACCAACAGAATCCAAGGTGGTGATGACGGAGGGAGGATCCAGGGAGAAGACAGGAGGAGCCAGGGTGGACCAGAGGGAGGGAGGAGCCAGGGAGGAGACAGAAGGGACTTGGAGCAGGAGGAGCCAGGTGGGACCCAGGCCGCAGCCATGATAGCAACCCATGGTGGAGCGGACAGAAGGAGGAGGCATGGTGGAGGTGGAGACGGAGAGCCAATGAGCCAGGGCGACGGGGAGGATCCGGAGGGCCAAGGTGGAGCAGATGGCGCCGGCGACCAAGGTGGAGGCAGGGATTCGGAAGGCCGCAGTGGAGCCGGAGCGACAGAGGACTGAGGTGGAGCCGGAGAGAAGGAGGAGCCTGACAGAGCCAGAGGGACGGAGGGACGAGGTGTAGCCGGAGGAGTGGAGTCCCGAGGCGGCGGATGGTCGACGACAGACCAAGGCGGAGCTGGTGGACTGACGGGCCACGGTGGACAGGAGGGAGATAGGAGCCATGGTGGAGCCGCTGGGTCGAAGGGCCGAGGCGGAGTCCGGGACTCAGAGGCTGGAGGCGGTGACGAGGGATCCTCCAGCCACGACGCCGATGGCGACTGGCAGACCGTGGCGATCCCACCGCACAGATTGTGGGCTGAGGGTGAGCAGAAGGGCTGCCAGGAGACTGGCGGAGCTGAGGCAGGGATTACAGGAGGAGGCAGGAGAGGGAGGGTGGGTGGTTAATCCAGACAGGTAGAGGGTTCAGGGATGATGTGTGCTACCCACACACCACATTGCGACTCCCAACACTGGGAACGCTGCGGACAGGGGAACAACATCCGCGGTCATTTTCGGACAGGCAGACATTTCAGGATGGGCAGACAGTTCAGGGCAGGCAAAGAGTTCAAACGAAGGCAGGAGAAGAGGGGGCACGTCTGCATATATATCCCATTTATAGTCCACTGAGCTCGGCTCACCCTCAGCCATGGTGCGGTGGGCGGAGCTCCCCTCCGCGCTCTCACTGTCCATGGCGCTCTCCCTCGTGGCAAGCTCCGTAGCTGGCTCTCGCACCTGGTCTGACGTCATGGGCTCTGGCTCCGGGCCGATCCTCAGCATTGTCACTCTCTCTGGCGATGACTTGTCGTTCGCGGCGGGCTCAGGCTTATGCTCCGTGCTGCGGGGTGATGGTGGGCTGGGCTCTGGGTCCGGAGTGGGACTGGTGAGACGCTCCTCGGCGGGGCAATGGTGAACGGCAAGTTGTTGCTCACCATAACCCACTCCACAAAGGCAGCGAAAGAATCCCGAGGTCCACCTCCGGACAACCGCACCCTCATCATTGAGGCTCGTCAGGAAGAATGTGCAGAGGCTGCTGTCCGGGAAGCTGGAGTGGTTGGCGATCTTCACGGAGATCGCCAAGTGGACCTTGAGAGGCATCCTCTTCTGTTCCAACAGAAGGAGGAGGTAACTGGGATGATCCATAACAAAAAATAAAACTGACAAAAACAGAAACTAAACAGGGAGAAGGGGCGCCACTTTACTTTTTATAGGTCTGGTCTTCTGTCACGGTGTGGTGCAGGAAAAATTCACGAATACGAAGAGGATAACGATAAACAGTCTTTAATAATCCACATAATGGTAATCCATATCGGAGAAGCAGCATACACACACACACCAGGGTAACTCAGATGAGACCGGACAAAGAAAACACTGAACTGATACAACTTATAAGGTAAATGAAGATAATTGACAAGACACACCTGAACATAATGACACAATCAAACATGAGGGAAAACTAGGTCACACAGAGCATATGGGGAGAGAAAACACAACAAATAGTCCTGGGGTGTGACAATACCATCATAGCTGAGTAAACTCTTTAATTGCTTGGAAATGCTGGAACATTTAAGCAAAAAAGACTTTTTATCTTAATCCATGGTTCATGAAAATCAATTCCATCAAACATAGAGTCATAAATAAATAAATATAATGCGTTATGAAGCAAAACTTCCTGCTTTCAAACCATCCTCATTCTTCCACAAAATTTCGGTTTGTCATAGACCTATTAATCATTCATGCTAAGATGGCTACCTTTATCACTCAAGATACTTTGAAAATGCCTTTTTATTTCAAAATCTTTTTACATAAGTCACCCTGGTTAGGTTTTCCACAACATGTATGGCAGAGTGTATTTATTTCTATCTGTCAGTGATACCTGACATGATTGACTGTCCTGCTCCAAATCCTGCTGAATCTGTCACTTTTTATCCTTGCGTGTCACAATGGCAGATGGTGGATGTATGAATTTAACACTGACAATAACACTCTGAACACCCATGTGATGCTCACTGTGCTGTCATTGTGTGACCTTTGACTAGTTTGACATCAGCCCATCTGGCATCTCCTGGGCTGAGGCATTCATTCACTGGCATTTACTTCAATGCATCCAAGTGTTGGCCTGTTCACCAGTAAGCAACCTCAGGTCAAGTGAGTCAAACAAAAAGAGGAGCCAATAAGATCAGCTGGCAATGATATCACATCAGTACAATTTTATAGTTTCAGAAGGTTCAATGTAATAGTGTTTTCTCAGATCACAATGCACAATGTGAAAAATGCTACAGTGAAAGTAATTTTTATGACAGATCAGACTCTTTAAGGTAAGTAGGGTTGTAACGACATACCGGTATGGTGATATACCACGATATAAACACGTGCGATTATCATACCATGTACATTGCTTATCTACGGTACTGGGAGAAAATAAAAGACGCAGAATCTCACCTATGCCTAGTCAACAACTTTCCACTTAACTGTTCTCTTGCTCCACCCACACGTACAGCAGAGACAATATCAGAGACAGAGGCCGTTATCTCTAATCTCTATCCCACGTCGAAATATAAGTTAAAATTGGCAGTATGGGAATACTCTGGATATAGAAAAGACGAATGCTTATTTGTCCTCGAGGATAGACACAGTTCGCAAAAACTGTGGTCGCAAAACAACTGCAAAAAGAGGAAACACATCGAACATGTTTACCTTTCAGAACACCATCCCTCCGTGCAGATAATGTCACATTTATAATTTAAGATTAAAGCCTTATGATTTCCGTGATGCGGAGTGAATCCCAGAATCCAGTCATGACAATGAATTTACAATGCAGATGTCACATAAAACGCACGATTTGATGTATTGATGAATAAATCAAAAACAGAGCTGTCAAATCATGACATGGTCTAGTGTCTGTGATTATTAAAGCGCAAAAACACTGCTATATAAAAATATAATCTGTTTGTTTTGCGTGTCTCTCTGTGAATGAGCGGCGTTGTGTTGTGTACTACAGTGATTCCCAACCACGTTCCTGGAGGCCCCCTAACGCTGCACATTTTGCATCTCTCCTTTGTCTGACACACCCATTGGAGTCTCTACTAATGAGCTGATGATCTGAATCAGGTGTGTTTGTTTAAGGAGACATAGAAAACATGCAGTGTTGGGGGGCCTCCAGGATCGTGGTTGGGAACCACTGGTGTACTACATACTCAAGTATGCGCGCTGGCGCCGCTCGTAGTGTTTAACAGCGCCTGCTGTCTCTCTATCTGAGGACGTGAACACAAACACTGAGAGCCTCACTGACACTGAGAGAACAATTAATAATCCTTTCATCATTTTATTTGAGAAAACCACTGTCAAATACACTGACACTCAAAGCTCTTAACTACAACCCGTCAAAATAAAAGTCCGCTTTTTAACTCGAAGAAATTGACAGAAATTACGATTGTACTATAATGTAGCCTAGGGGAGTGCTGGGCACAAAGTAACACGGGGTTAGTTGTAACACACATGGTTTAAATATTTCCACACATGCTAGCATAACCAAATTTACAGTATTTACTAGTTACCATATCAACATAGAGAAAAAAAGTGCGTCAAAATTCAAAAGTCTTTTGAAGATATCGCTGAACATTTATTTTACCATAGTAAAATTATATTTCTGGCTTAAGTAAATTTTTCATCTCAGTTTTTATTACTTATTTAAAATGAGACAAATCTGCTGTTATTTTAATCTCCAATCTGTTATTTATCAGTTTAGATTAATTTTTAATGCTTCAATAACTAGCAGAAGACACCAGTTTTAAATTCCAGTTGCGCAGATGGGGTACGTTGTAACACTGCGTTACAATGTGCCCTGCCGTGCTATTCTATGACATTAGCAATGTAATTCACACTATTTACTTTAATACATTTTAATGCGAAATGACAAGAAACAGGTGAATAATATGGAGCGAATTTTGTGCCGATATTCATCAAACAAATCCAGCATTTTGGAAATAAACACAATCTGCTTTGCAAAGAAAAACTCGACTTTCAAACAAACGTAAACTGATTTGCAAATATAAAACTCTATTTGAGAGAAAATGCAGAAGTATGGACAAATATGTATTGTGTGTTACAACTGTGAGACTCATTTACCTTTTTATGACAAATGTGACTTGATTTTCTCACAAATGCATGCAGGCGGATTTTCTCACATGTGTGCAAACAGATTTTCTCACAAATGCAATCCAAAAACAGCAGATGGCGCTGTTGGTCATTTTACGCTAGTCTCTCGAGACCCGAAACACCTCTTTAACTTTTCAGGGAGTACAGCAGACCAACATGAGTGGAGAACAGGTGAGTTTCTGTCTTACTATGTCTATAATTAACCATTTAGCCTAGGTGTTTTCACAAAGCGTCCCCACTACAATGTTAGTGAAATTCAAAATAAGTGCTGTAAAGTTGTTAACATGATTGATTAGTTCAAAAATCAGTAGTGACATGGCTAAACATTTAAGTAGGTAGTCTTTCTCTATTAAAACTGATCCATTCTCTGTACCTCTTATCCTCTGTTGGATTGTGGGATATAGAATATGTATATGTAGCCTATATATTCTATATCCTGCAGATGGTGTCTATATGGGTATAATTCTATAGAGGTACAGAGAAACAGCGCCATCTGCTGTTTTTGGATTGCATTTGTGAGAAAATCTGTTTGCACACGTGAGAAAATCCGCCTGCATGCATTTGTGAGAAAATCAAATCACATTTGTCATAAAAAGGCAAATGAGTCTCACAGTTGTAACACACAATACATATTTGTCCATACCTCTGCATTTTCTCTCAAATGGAGTTTTATATTTGCAAATCAGTTTACGTTTGTTTGAAAGTCGAGTTTTTCTTTGCAAAGCAGATTGTGTTTATTTGCAAAACACTGGATTTGTTTGATGAATATCGGCACAAAATTCGCTCCATAGGAATAAAGACTGACAGTCAATGTTTAATGTTCAGAAATTATTATTTTAAGACATGTAAAGCATTTTGGCTCGTTTATGTGGGCCATCCCAAGCATGGTTGCAATGTGTTCATTGTCAAACTCAAAAATCTGATTATTTTTAATCCTTAAAAATCGCCATTATTTAATTTGAAATAATTATTTAATTTTATTGACAAAATATTTTAGTTTGTCTTGTATATTTTTTTCATGAGATCAGACAACATTTTAAGCTGTCATGTTACATGGTCATGTTACAACGTGCCCCTCAGATGTTACAATGTACCCCACCTACGGGGCATGTTGTCAAATTTCACTTCCAATTTTTGATGGTAAATTAAAAAAAAAACGTATACACTGTAATTATGAAACAAAGCGACATATTTGTACTAGACAAGTGTGAAATTACTGTGGATAAAAAAATTATACTCTGAACCCCATGTGGATTTACACAATTTGAGAAAGTCAAAAAGCGTTACTTTGTGCCCCGGTCTCCCCTACTTCTAAAATAATAATAATAATTTATAGAAACATTTAAGGAATATAATTTTCCCCTCATTTTTATTTAGTAAATCTCTGTTGTGCAGCCCTTTACGAAAACATAAAAGGATAAAAGTTATTTTCATTTGATTACATTTTAAAACATTAAATTGTTAAAGCTTTATGCATTAATTTCATTACCACCATTTTTGATACTATATTTGTATTATATCATAAAAGTGCAGAATCCAGAAAAATTAAGTTAATCCAAAATTTATGAATTATGAATTATTAAAATATAAGTTGTTAAACTAATATATAACCAATGATGTAATTTACTTGATTGTTTTTGATTAATGAAATTTGAATAAACATGCTTACAAACATTTGTTCAACCAAAAAAAAAAAAAAAAAAACCCTGTTTTGATTGTATAATACCGTATACCGTGATACCGTGATATTTTCTGAGACGATTATCATACGGTGAAAATCTCATACCGTTACAACCCTAAAGGTAACAACTGTGCATTTTCACTTTTTACAGATCCAAAATACAATACATAGTTACAAGCTCCAATTTGTACTTCAATGGGACTTTCACTGTTTTTGTGTTCTAGATAGACTGTCAGTCTGTGCGTGATGGGGATTTTTTGTAACGTGTCTCTTTCTATGGGTTACATAGTTTGTGTAGAAGTTAGTCATAAGCTGTTAGGGACTCAAAGACATTGTAAGGATTAAATATCATGAAAATGTTTAAACTGTCTTGGTGGTTTATTGGTGAGACTACAAAATTTAAATTAATCGCTAAATTTAAGAAATCTAAATCTAATCCGAAGCTACGGCACTTAAATCGGTTATGTCTATTTGGTGTGTTTCACACTCCTGTAAAAACAGTGTTTTTAACAATGGGAAATCATTGGCTGACACTGATCCACTGATTCATGAGAAGCTGCTCACACCGTTTATGTGTTTCTGGAAATATCTTTCATAAATGGCAACACTTTTCTGTCATCTCTCAAAGATATTCAACTCTTTCAATCACATATATACGGAGCCCCTTAAAAATCGGGATGGGAGAAAAAATTTTTTTTCAAATATTTTGCGTTCTCTCGCAAAACTTTTGCGTTCCCTCGCAAAACATTTTGCGTTCCCTCGCAAAGATGTTTGCGTTCCCTCGCAAAACTTTTGCATTCTCTAGCAAAGATGTTTGCATTCCCTCGCAAAACCAGTTGAGTTCGGACAGACGGTTCCTGCTTGTAGTGGTTCATACAGCTCCGTGCGTTCACAATGCAGCGATTCATAGAGTTTTATTTTGAACTTGGACTAAAGTATAAAGAAATACAGTCAGTGCTAGTTCAAGGCAAGGTTTTGGGACATTCTAAAACGCTTAATGTGGCTTAATGTTTTAAAACAGTGACATTGGAGGGCTGTCAATAATTACTGTCAATACTAATAACATTATTAATAATAACCTTATTAATAATATTACTATTAATAAAGCAGAATAGGCCAGAATATGAACGCAACGCACTGCACGTTATGCTTCCATAGAAACGCTTAGCCTAAGGCAGGCTAATGGACAAAGACGGTGATTTAAAAAGACCAAATCTGTTTATTAATAATATATTACGCACAGAAAAGCAGAGAGTATGAGAATATGCTGCAGAATATGAACGGAACGGGATATTCTAAAACGCTTTACGTGAGAAACGCTTAAGGTGGCTTAATTTATTAAAACGGTGTTTTAAAAAGACTCAGTAAACACATTATTAATAAAGCATTCTATTTACAGACAAGCAGAGTCCAGAATTACGCGTTAAGCGTTTTCCTCCAATTGAAAGCATTACAAGGAAAACGCGCATAACTTAATGCATTAAATCAGTGTTTTTAAAAGACCAAACTCAGTAAACACATTATTAATAAAGCATTCTATTTACAGACAAGCATACCAGTCCAGAATAAGACAGCAACGCACCGTTTTAAAGCATTAGCCACGTTAAGCGTTTTCCTTATAACGCCCAGCTAACAAAATTACGTGACTGTTACGTAACTACAACGTAATCTGGTGACCAAAGTTTCATCGTGGCGACGTAACTAGTTACGTCTTGGCAACCGGAAAAGTGAAATTCCCAGTTTCGTCGCCACAAAGTAACTTTGTGACATTGCTAGTTCGTAACATTAGGCTAACCGAGACTTGTCATATCGCTTGCATGTTGTTGCTCTTTTGTTGGTTTTGATTGCTTCTATTGTCCTCATTTGTAAGTCGCTTTGGATAAAAGCTTCTGCTAAATGACTAAATGTAAATGTAAATGTAAATGTAACTACGACGTCATGGCAACGTCGCGGATCAATAGTTGTGTGCTGATAATCAGTTGATAATTTTTTATAATTATTTATTTTCTATGGGCGGACATGCAGTACTTTATCCTAGTTTGTGTCCTCATATGCCCAAACTAATGTAAAGGCTGTTCCAACAGCTGTAAATGATGAATATAGACTCAAAATCAATTAGTCTAAATCTGATACAGTCCCAGCAGGCACCAGACGTCTATGTAACGTCAGGTTGACGTTGGACATGACGTCGGACAGACGTTGCATTTTGGTTGAAAATGAAAATCGGGTTGATGTCAATATTTGACGTCAATTTGACGTTGACTTAACGTTGGATTTTGGTTGCACAACCTAAAAACAACAAAATCTCAACGTCAGCTGACGTCGGTATTGGACATCAATTTAACATTGACATTAGACGTTGAATTTACGTTGAATTTTGGTCACCCGACGTCGTAACCGAAATTTAACCAAATATCAACGTCTTATGACGTTGTATGCCTGTTTTGTGCCTGCTGGGGTAAGTTATCTGCGGCAGATGAGATGGTGTAGCCAGTCTGTGTCATTATTTCACTTTCATAACTCGTTACGAAATACAAAGTTTCACAACTCAAAAAAATAAAAACTAAATAATAATAATAATAATAATAATAATAATAAATAAATAAATTTTCCTTTCTTGTCAATTCTGTGTGTGCAGTGTGTCAGTTGTTGAGGCACGCGCGCTGTATGTCACGTCACTATACATTAAAATCGTTCATATTCTGACTTGGTGAAAATAAACACATTTTATCTTTAAGGAACATTCAATTACACTTTTTAAAATAGCATTCTGGTAATCAGAGAGCATATAAAGAACGTACAAAAATTATGGCAATGAAATTACATGTTTACGACGTTGCAGTAACGTTGCCAGTAAGTCATGAAGTTACCAATATATTACGATTAGAGTACCTATCTGGGACGTTTTTGGTTATCTTGTTACGTTAGGAGGACGTACTGACGACGTTGTGAGGTGGTAATGAGATGGTAATGATATTACGTGCATACGACGTCGTGGTTACGTTGCCTATTGGTAAGTCATGAAATCACCAAAAAGTACGAATACATTACGCAACTGTTAAGTCGTGTGTTAGCTGGGCAGTTTTATGGGAGGAAAATGCTTAATTAAACTCGTTGCGTTTTTATTGTGGACTCATTTGCTTGTCTGTAAATAGAATTCTTTATTAATAATGTGTTTACTGAGTTTGGTATTTTAAAAACACTGATTTAATGCATCAAGCTATGCTTTTTCCTTGTAATGTTTTCTATAGGAGGAAAACGCTTAACGCGTAATTAAACGCATTGCGTTCTTATTCTGGACTCATCTGCTTGTCTGTAAATAGAATGCTTTATTAATAATGTGTTGACTGAGTTTGTTCTTTTAAAAACACCGGCCGTTTTAATGCATTAAGCCACGTTAAGAGTTTTAGAATGTCGAACGCGCAGTTTCACGTGTTTTCTCCCCCTTAGACAAAACATTATTAAAACTCTTAACGTGGTTTAATGGATTAGCACGTTGCTTTCCTGTACATAGTGTATATTTTTATTAAAATATAAAATTTGGGCTTTTTATTATATTAAGCCACGTTAGCCCGCTTTTCTATGGCTTATCATACAAGTCAGCTCATATTTGGGCTCATCTGCTTGCATGTACACATATATTTTTAATACTTTTTATTCTTTTTTCCTCTTCATTAAGCCGAGTTAAGCGTTTTATGGACCACGGCAGCTGTATGAATTGCTGCAAGCTGTAAAGTAAGCGTTTGTCCGAGCTCAACTGGTTTTGCGAGGGAACGCAAAGATCTTTGCGAGAGAACGCAAAATATTTGAAAAATATTTTTTTTCTCCCACCCCGATTTTTTCCCACCACCATGTCCTCTAAGGGGCTCCGTACATACAGTCAGGTCCATAAATATTGGGACATTGACACAATTCTAACATTTTTGGCTCTATACACCACCACAATGGATTTCAAATGAAACGAACAAGATGTGCTTTAACTGCAGACTGTCAGCTTTAATATGAGGGTATTTACATCCAAATCAGGTGAACGGTGTAGTAATTACAACAGTTTGCATATGTGCCTCCCACTTGTTAAGGGACCAAAAGTAATGGGACAATTGGCTTCTCAGCTGTTCCATGGCCAGGTGTGTGTTATTCCCTCATTATCCCAATTACAATGAGCAGATAAAAGGTCCAGAGTTCATTTCAAATGTGCTATTTGCATTTGGAATCTGTTGCTGTCAACTGTCAAGATGAGATCCAAAGAGCTATCACTATCAGTGAAGCAAGCCATCATTAGGCCGAAAAAACAAAACAAACCCATCAGAGAGATAGCAAAAACATTAGGCGTGGCCAAAACAACTGTTTGGAACATTCTTAAAAAGAAGGAACGCACCGGTGAGATCAGCAACACCAAAAGACCCGGAAGACCACGGAAAACAACTGTGGTCGATGACCGAAGAATTCTTTGCCTGGTGAAGAAAACACCCTTCACAACAGTTGGCCAGATCAAGAACACTCTCCAGGAGGCAGGTGTATGTGTGTCAAAGTCAACAATCAAGAGAAGACTTCACCAGAGTGAATACAGAGGGTTCACCACAAGATGTAAACCATTGGTGAGCCTCAAAAACAGGAAGGCCAGATTAGAGTTTGCCAAACGACATCTAAAAAAGCCTTCACAGTTCTGGAACAACATCCTATGGACAGATGAGACCAAGATCAACTTGTACCAGAGTGATGGGAAGAGAAGAGTATGGAGAAGGAAAGGAACTGCTCATGATCCTAAGCATACCACCTCATCAGTGAAGCATGGTGGTGGTAGTGTCATGGCGTGGGCATGTATGGCTGCCAGTGGAACTGGTTCTCTTGTATTTATTGATGATGTGACTGCTGACAAAAGCAGCAGGATGAATTCTGAAGTGTTTCGGGCAATATTATCTGCTCATATTCAGCTAAATGCTTCAGAACTCATTGGACGGCGCTTCACAGTGCAGATGGACAATGACCCAAAGCATACTGCAAAAGCAACCAAAGAGTTTTTGAAGGGAAAGAAGTGGACTGTTATGCAATGGCCAAGTCAATCACCTGACCTGAATCCGATTGAGCATGCATTTCACTTGCTGAAGACAAAACTGAAGGGAAAATGCCCCAAGAACAAGCAGGAACTGAAGACGGTTGCAGTAGAGGCCTGGCAGAGCATCACCAGGGATGAAACCCAGCGTCTGGTGATGTCTATGCGTTCCAGACTTCAGGCTGTAATTGACTGCAAAGGATTTGCAACCAAGTATTAAAAAGTGAAAGTTTGATTTATGATTATTATTCTGTCCCATTACTTTTGGTCCCTTAACAAGTGGGTGGCACATATGCAAACTGTTGTAATTCCTACACCGTTCACCTGATTTGGATGTAAATACCCTCAAATTAAAGCTGACAGTCTGCAGTTAAAGCACATCTTGTTCGTTTCATTTGAAATCCATTGTGGTGGTGTATAGAGCCAAAAATGTTAGAATTGTGTCGATGTCCCAATATTTATGGACCTGACTGTATATGCTCAATTTGTCTTCATCTTAATATATATTAACAAACCCATTAGTATTGTTGCTGTTGCACATTTCATAGTTACTCTGATACGAATGTGATTAAATAATGTTGTGTGGTGTTGAAAATAAATTATGTCTTATAGTTTCATTTTAATCTGTCAGGATTAGCTATAATATCGAATGCAGGATTTAATCATATCTGTCATAGAAATGACAGAGTCGAAAAAATGTCAATAAATTATAAAAAATAAAGTCCACTGGTGTACATTCATGGCATAAAAAACCTTATGGTCTAAGTAGTTATTTGGCAAAATAATGTGCAGGAACTGAAATCAAACAATTACAGTTGATTTTCATAATTCAAATAATTAAATCTTTATTGTTGCCTGGATTAACTTGAAGGCATTAGACCCAGGATGCAAACAGGAAGATGAAAATATATTTGTGTATTAAAACATTTTACTCAAAATTATTTGAAATGGATTTTAAATGTGGGCCAAGATCAGCCACACTTATGTGGCCCACATATCTATATTTGACATCTGAACCAAATACTACATTTGACATCTGGCCCATGTCTTGTGTACCGCCTTAAAACCGGTACCAACTTTGTCAAACCCAGGCCATGTTTGGGCCACATGCTGTATGCCAGTGCCGGATGAATGCCAGCTGTGCCAGGTGCATGCCAAATCTGGGCCAAATTTGTTTGCTGACTGGGAAGTCTTTATGAGTGAGTCAGTGAGTTATTCCTTCAACAGTTTTGTTCAACACAATGATTCATTCAGAAATTAAGAACAACTATTGTGCGCTGATGCTAATTTGTGTCTGTATGTCTCTGTAACAGAAATATACAAAATAAATGTGATGTAAGTTATGTAACACCTTGTTTATTGAACTTTTTGATATCACACTCGTAGTTGTGCTTTAGTACTTAATGAAAGCATGTGTAGCATTTGGACCAATCAGACACACATTTGTTCATCAGATTTAACAAATCAAATTAGTTATTAGATTAACAACTAACCACAGACCCCTCACCCAACACACATTCTGAGTGCTGGTATGTCTGTGATGACTCCAGGCCCCCCCCTGGTTCCATAGCAACCAACCTGATAACACTAGTTTTATTGCTTTAAGGAATGCGGGCCGAGCAAAACTCACCTCATTTTCCCTTAGGAAAGAGACATTAAGGCACATAAGAATGGACTCTTCTCTAATTAATTCATTGAAAAAACCTTTCTTCGAATGAACACACGCTTCCTCAGGTCATTGTGTG
The DNA here is from genome assembly GCA_039654775.1 of Spinibarbus caldwelli. Classification (NCBI taxonomy): domain Eukaryota; kingdom Metazoa; phylum Chordata; class Actinopteri; order Cypriniformes; family Cyprinidae; genus Spinibarbus; species Spinibarbus caldwelli. The sequence continues at coordinate 9,810,927 of CM077234.1, forward strand.
TATTGTTACTGTTCTTGTATACTGTATCCTGTTTTATGCATGTTTATGATAGATCACTAGTTAATTTTACCTCACTTACATCATGCTTGATCTCTATCAATTCGTCTTCGGATGATCTAATTGAGAGTGTATATTATATGTTGCTACCTATGCAACATATAAGTGTTCTAAGAATCTTTAATAGTTTGTATCTGAACTCCCAATCCAACCCCATGCAAATTGTCATGCTCAGAGACAAAGAGTCGTAAAACCTTCCCTCCAAAGAGACGGGAGCCCATTGGCTCTGTGACTCCCCAGAGGTGTGACCTCTATACCAGATAAAGGTCTCATTCACAGGTCCGGCCCTCTCTTCTAAAAACCTCTCTTCTAAAAAAACCTCTTCTGCAAAGAGCTCTTCTGCTATCTTCTGACGGAGAGCCCGAACCGGTGCAGGCGCGCCCGGTCGGCCCAACATAGAGCCTGGGAAATGACTCTTGACCACAAAGACCCAGTCTGCGGATCTGTTAGACCCTAAGAGGATGAGCAAGATGTGAGCTGGAACTCTTCTGGACCCTTAAGTTATTGTGCCAGGCTTATGGCCTTGTCTTTCCATTCAATCAAAGCTCCTCGGACCTCAGCAGATCTCTTTCTTAACTCTTTTTCCACTCCCTACCTGGAAGAACATTTCTACCTCAGAACATCTTTGGAATTCATCACTCTTCAACCCAGAAGAACGTGATCGCGAGTCCAAAACCCTTGAAACCGTCAAGGATTTTCATCCGAGACCGCATTCCGCCACGACAAAGGAAGTGCAAGTATAGTACACTTAACTAAACGAAACAGAGGTTTAGTATAAGTTATAGACCCCGTTATAAACGGTGCTGATGGTTTTACTCAGGTGGTTAAATTACTTTTTCCATAACTGCATTCTCTGGTTTTCCTGATGGTTTCATCCATCAACTCTCATTAGCCCTTTCCCCATGTATGAGCGATTGTTTGTTTGTTTGTTTGTTTGTTTGTCTGTTTGTTAGACTAGTTTGCATTAGTGTTTAGTTAATAAAACTCTTGTGCACAAATTACATGAGTTTCTGATTCTGCCTTGCATGTGCTGAAACTGAAAAAAAAAAAAAAAAAAATTTTAAATAAATTTTTTGGTCACATCTAAGCTTTAGATTTATTCACTATTAATAACCATAATAATAATATAGTTTGAAGATTTTTTTAGCTATTCTGTTTAGTTTTATAAGCTAATTTGTATTATTTGGTTAACATGTCTATGTAGATTATGTCATTGAGAAAAGGGGAAGGTAATTAAGCAATGAGTGCCAAGCTATTTTGAAATATAATTTAAATAATTATGTCCAACACAATTCCAGTCAAAATAGGACATTTTAAGAAACTATAGCCATACCGTCACTATAGCATATCCAACATGTATCCGCATACCTGGCAAAAATTTGAAACTGTGGAGGACCAGGGATGTTGGTCTCATGAAGGTCTAAAATAAGCCAGCAATGAAAAAAAAAAAATTATAAAAAAAAAATAAATAAAAAAATATTGTGAAAAGTACAATTGCAGTGAAAAGTTGGAATTGTACCAGAGCTCTCCCCTCCTAATCCTATTTATACATGCATACATACAGGATAGGCCTACAGAATATTGTATATCTATATTGTATATCTGTAATATCTGCATGATAAAATATAAAGATTTCACCGTGATCTGATTCTGTAATTTTTTTTACTATGTTTATACATGTGAAGACGAGCGGAGAATGAATTACTAGATTAAGAAATGAGCTAGCTAGCGAATACGTGCATATTAACAGCGTAAACATGAACCATATGCGACCATATATGATTAAAGGAAAACGCCACCGTTTTTCCATATTCCAATATGTTTTTCCCTCAGTTTAGACGAGTTGATACGTACCTCTCCCGTCTCAGTGCGTGCACTTAATCGCTCTAGCGCGCGGCGCCACTATGCTAGCGTTTACCTTAGCACCATTCATTCCTTAGGATCCAAACAGAGATGAATTTAGAGGCTACCAAATACTTCCATGTTTTCCCTATTTAAAGACGGTTACATGAGTAGTTACACGAGTAAGTATGGTGACACAAAATAAAACGGGCCAATTTTCTCAGCAGATAAAAAATGATAACTATAATGTATGGCGGAAGAGCACTTCGCAGCACTTCGACCTCGGCGCAGTAATATTGGTTCTATTGATGGAAGTTAGAGGGAGAGGGAGAGGGGGAGTTTTCAGGAGTGATGATATTACTGCGCCGAGGTCGAAGTGATGCGAAGTACTCTACTGCAATACTTTGTTACCCCAGTGCATTGTGAGTTCCACAAATCTGAACACATCAGGCCTATTTCTAAACTGACTGTTAAGATAAAACATTTTGCACAGTTTATTATCTGTGATACCATTATAGCCACTGGATGACTGTATAGCTCTAATTTTTGACTTTATCTGTTTTTTTGTTTTTGTTTTTTTGTTCAGTTGCTTTGTTGTTGTTGTGTCAGTTATTGCATTATTATTTCAGTCAAACCTATAAAACCCTTTGTTACCCCAAACTACACAGGACTATAAAAGCCTGATCAGTGACATAAAAGTAATCAGAATGCAGCTAATGACGCGGCGGGAATTGAGCGTTTCGGGCGTTTGACGCGTGGATACCCGGAGCTGTACGATACATCTTCGTACTTTTATAGAAACAGGAATAAAAAGGATCTTGCTTGGAAGAAAGTGAATGAGGAGGTCAGACAATCGTTGTAAAAAACGCTCTTTACTCAATTTAGAGCTATATAAGCCCCTCCCATGACGCGAATTCGCGTCTGTTGTGAAGTGAATTTCATGCGCGAATGAAGCAAATTTCACGCGCGAATGAAATGAGTAAACTCAAAATATTCAAGCATCCAACTACGCGCAAATAGCGCGATTTATTCGCGCAAGTCGCATTTGGTGTGAACGCACTGTAAGAGCTGTTGGAAGCGAATTATTTATTTATTTTTTTTTTTTTGAAAGCGAATTAATTGATTCAGCATTTCGCCACTTCCGTAAGGATGCGTTACATTTGACAAAGCGGTTTAATAAAGTATGTATTGATCTTGTGAATTAGCAAATTTACTACACCAATATTTTTATTTGGCTGTAAAAGTTTTATATGGGAATATTACACGACACACTGAACCTTTAACAATGCATTAGCGCAAAAACGCACACCTTTTAGACCAGTTTCACATGAAACATGATTTCTCGACTGACACAAATACTGCCTAAACAAAATACTGATTTTGTGCACTTTTTATGTACCAATATTTTAACTTGGCCTTTGAACTTGCATGGCAAAAAAAAGCCTTACCTTGCCAAAGCACTGACAGAACCCATTGATCTAATGGCATTGTTGAGCGCTCCAAATCCAAACTTTGCATGCAACAATCAGAGGCAGCAACTGACAGCACTCTGATCCGATGGCATACAGGCATTGTCAGATTGACAGTACTCTAGCCCAATGATGTTGGGGATCCAGTGGGGGCGGCAATCATATTTCAGGGTGTCCATGCCACTCTTGATCACAACCCTGTTAAAATGTAGAGGCAGTACATGCGCTCATTGGCTCCCCTCCAGCTGGTGGCAATGTAGGCGACCGCCTAGCTTGCCTATGCCTAGAAATGGTACTGTGTGCAAATGTGCATTTTGTCCGTCATTAAAACGGCGGCATGGCATTATGTTTTCATCAACAGGTCACAAAGTTTGTTGTAACTATATGGGCGCTCAGTTTTTCCTGTTGTAAAATACATTTGGCCAAAATCTCATTTTATAAAAGAGATGAAATGCTACTGTATGCACAGGCTGTTTAAGTGCATTGGCCATGACTTGGCAAATGCTAGCCCTCTCTCTCCGGTCCCACACGTCTCCGACCTCAAATACATAAAATATGAACCTTTATAGACATAGTGTTTTTTGCGTAAAGAAAACGCTGTACTTATTCAAACAACAAAATCTTTATTTACCCTTGCAAGATTCAGCTGCTGTGAAACGCTCAGGTTACTGACGTAACCTCGGTTCCCTGAGATAAGGGAATGAGCGTTATGTATGGGGAAAACTCCTGTTTTACGCTGTACTGCAGGGTTGCTAGGTTTTCACAACAAAACCCGCCCAATCGCTATTCAAAACTAGCCCAAACGCGTTTCGAGGGGGGTCCCCAGGTAAAAATCGCGTTCTGGGGGGTAAAATACACATTTTTGGCGGGGTTCCACTAGTTAAATTCGCAATTTAGGGGCTAAATGTTACGTTATTGGGGTCGCTTAAACCCGCGGACATGAAAAACAACCCGCGGCAACAGTGTTGAAGTAGCCCAATTCCGCAGGAAAACCGCGGACTTGGCAACACTGCTGTATACTGAAGCCTGATTTGATCACGTTTGTGTAGCCGCACAAATCAATGGCACTTTAGCCCGCCAGAAAGGGCGGAGCCGACCACTATATGGGTGCTTCTCAAACGGAAGGCTGCATCCTACGAAGGCTGCATATCTCGGCTGCCACGTCATCAAACATCGCTGAAGGCCATCTCAATCGGAAGGATCCTTGGAAGGCAGCCTTCGTTTCGTGTCCTTCATTCAGCTGAATATGAAGGATGCATGGGATGTATTCTTTGCGACATTCAATCACCCACAATCCTTTGTACCCATTGTATTTCATGAAAATAAACTGATGAAAAACAAGTCATTAATGAGCTTGTCTGAATTTATTATGAAATGTAAGACAAAAATAATGTTTTCGGACATGAAAGCATAGATGTTATTTTTTGTTTTGGTGTAAATTACTCAATAAACGCTAAACTGCCAATAACTTAAGACATGGGGAGACTGTAGACAGCTGTGATTCATTGTATTGCATTAATAGAAAGCCAAATAATATAAAGATTTGTAATACAAAGTATTTTTCCAAAACTAAGTTTCATTAGTATTTTCGTGCCATGACGGTGAGGGCGGGAACATGTGACGTAGCCACGGGCACTTACTAGACCGTCTCATTCTAGCATTTATATGCCGAGGAGGAGTCTAGCCTACAAGACTCTGAAGGACTGAACTAGGAAGGACGCAGCCTCGGTAGGACGCAGCCTTCCGTTTGAGAAGCACCCATCAAGTCGGCTTGTAGCCCATACATCAGATCATTCGACTGAAGCGACAGTCATCGATTCGTGCAGCTTATAGTGTGGCAAGTGACATAATGCTCATTCCCTTATCTCAGGGAACCAAGGTTACGTCAGTAACCGGAGCGTTCCCCTTCGAACGTCCACTTCACGTTATGTATGGGGAACGTATCCAATCAAGCCGTACTATGAGCAGACACAGGACATCCTGCTCTGCGAGCCCAGTCTCGAGGCACTAAAAGGACCCCTTAAAACTTGAGCATGTTTTGCCCCAAGCTATAGCTGAGAGCTTTTTATGGCCACTTCACCCAAGGGGGATAGTGGGACATTTAAACAGATACAACTCGTGCCTGCAAGGCAGGGACGTCTAAGTTATAAAATCTGGCAAATGTGGATGGCGACAACCAGCTGGCGGCCGCACAGATCTCACTGATAGATATTGCACTGGACCATGCCCAGGAGGAGGCCATTCCCCTTGTGGAGTGGGCCCTCATACCAATGGGGCATTCCAAACCTTCTGATGCATAAACCAAGGCTATTGCATCAACGATCCAGCGAGAGAGTCTCTGCTTTGTAGCCGGCAGTCCCTTCTGGTGGCCTCCAAAGCAAACAAACAGCTGCTCAGACTGCCTAAACAGCCTAGAGCGTTCCAGGTACACTCTCACAGCCCTGACAGGGCAGAGCATGTTCGGTACTTGCTCGCCGTCTGCAACGGGGAGCGCCAATAGGGAGATCACTGGAGCTCTAAAAGGAGTTGAGAGCACCTTAGGAACATAGCCGTGCCTTGGTTTCAGAACGACCTTACAGTCATTAGGTCCGAACTCAAGACATGAGGCGCTAACTGACAGCGCTTGCAAGTCGCCTACTCGCTTAACCGACGCCAGAGCAAGGAGAAGGGCCGTTTTAAGCGATAAGGGCCGCAGGTCGGCTGAGCTGAGTGGCTCAAAAGGGGGGCCTCTCAAGGCCCGTAGGACTAATGACAAGTCCCAGGATGGCACAGTCTGAGGGCGAGGAGGATTCAGCCTCCTTGCGCCCTTCAGAAATTTAACGACCAAGTTGATTTTGCCTGTTGAATGGCCAACCTCGGGAGAATGATTCGCCGCGATGGCTGCCACGTATACTTTGAGCGTGGAGGGGGCGCGCCCTCATCCAGCAGCTCTTGTAGAAAAGTCAGCACATAGGACACGTCACATGAAACCGGGTCCAACTGCTGTGCAGAGCACCAATGAAGGAAGACTGACCATTTTTGGCTGTAGAGCCGTCTCGTGGACGGCGCTCTCGCCTCTAAAATGGTACTGCTTACTCTCGCTGGGAGCCGAATAGACTCCCGTCGAGGCACCAGACATGAAGGCTCCACAGCTCCGGCCAGGGATGCCAAATCAAGCCCTTCGCCTCCGAGTGTGTTTTTTTCACAGAAAGGTTTTCGGAGGCTCAGAAGACGTCGCAGGCGCTGCATCACTTCCGCCCTAAACACCCTGGCCCCCGTGGCGGAAGGTCCGAAGGTCCCTCCTCAGTGGAATGGGCCACAGGGCTGCTATTGAGAGCTGCATTAGCTCTGGAAACCAAGCCTGGTTTCTCCAAAGCGGGGCCACCAGGGGGAGGGAACACTTGGACTCCCTGACCCACCCGATGACCTGTGAAGCAGGCCCAGAGGAATCACAGAGGCAGTGGCCGCCATAAGGCCAAGCAGCCTCTGAAAAATCCTCAGGGGGCATGACGTCCCCGGTTTGAGGGAAGCCGCCAATTGCTGAATTATCAGGGATTGTTCCGGCATAAGCCACGCCCGCATTTTGGCAGAGTCTAAAATCATCCCCAGAAAGACAACTCGCTGTCTGGGTAACAACTGACTCTTGTGTGGGTTGATGATCAACCTGAGGTGTTCTAAGTGGCTGAGTAATAGCTCTCTGAGCTATTAGTTCCCGTTCTTATCTGGCTAGAACCAGCCAGTCGTCGAGGTAATTTAACACACAGATTTCCATCTGTCTCAGAGGGGAGAGAGCCGCGTCTATGCACTTCGTAAAAGTGTGTGGGGCCAGGGATAGTCCAAATGGAAGGACTGTATACTGATAGGCCACTCCCTCGAACGCGAATCTCAAGAATGGTCTGTGACAGGGGGCTATGTGGATGTGAAAGTACGCGTCTTTCAGATCCACAGTCAAAACCCAGTCCTCGGGGCAAATGTGCGCGAGAATCTGTTTGATAGTCATCATCTTGAACGACCGGCGCATAAGCGAGTGGTTCAGATGTCTGAGATCCAAAATGGGTCTGAGCCCACTGTCTTTCTTTGGAACGAAGAAGTAGCGGCTGAAAAAGCCTGACTCGCTGTTCGCCGGGGGCACTACTTCCACTGCGCTTTTTGCAAGCAGCGTCAGCACCTCCTGCCGGAGAACAATAGCATTGTTGTCCGGAACAGAAGTTTGAACGACGCCTCTGAAGCGAGGCGGCCTGCGAGCGAACTGTAGCGAGTATCCTCGTTGAATTGTTTTTAAAACCCAACTTGACACTCCTGGAATGGCTGCCCAGGCCGAGAAATGGGAGGCGAGAGGATTTATTCGCCTTGAGAAGACGGGGAGCTTGCGTTCGTGTGAGAGCGTGCGAGAGTATGAAGAGGAAATTTGCTCTTTAACTCTTTCCCCGCCAGCGTTTTTTAAAAAAGTTGCCAGCCACCGCCAGCATTTTTGTTGATTTTCACCTAAATTTGACGGCCTTCAGAATATTTTCTGCTATGAATATATGAATATATTATATACCAAAATAAAGAACCAAGCCTCTGCTTTTAAACAAAAAAAACTATTTTATTCTATCTCCATTTGTTCATGTTTTATCACGACTTGAATGCAAATAGGTTTCATCAGAAATACAACATTTTGAACAAAAAACTGTACTGCATTTTGAAGCAAAATACATTCAGATATCATATTCTTTCACCTGTAAATAAATAGGCTATATGAATAATTGAAATTGCATTCAATAAACAGAACAAACAGATATATATATATATATATTAGGGGTGTCAACGTTAACGCGTTAACGCATGCGATTAATCAAAAAAATTTAACGCGTTAATATTTTTTTAACGCAAATTAATCATGTGATAATGCTTGACCCCATCTTCTTCCCGTCATCGCAGCGCAGAAGGTTATCTATCAGTGTGTGATGAGGGTACAGCGAGCCAGTGTTGCCAGGGTAACGGCACAAGTGGGCTATTTTGAAAATACAGTCGCGGGAAAAATTACAGAGCAGCGGGTTGCGGTTTTTTGGGCTATTTTTATAATGTACCACGGCCGCCCAAAGTGTATATAGACAAATAAAAATGAAAATAGATCCTTTTACTAATGTGTATTATACTCGGAATGTATCCCTGGCAACTTAAGAACGGAGAGGCGGCTGTAAACATCACAAACAACGTGAGTTTCAGCCAGAGCACACATGTTAAGGCTTTTACACAACAGAAGTAAACATGACAACAGCCACTATAGATTATATAAGATAATAAACACACGATTACAATAGGATGTTTGTATGTGATTTTCTTGAGATGAATGTGTACATCTGAAATGCTAATTTGTGCAGCGATATAAAAGGCTATAAATAGCATATTTCAACTACAGTAAACGACCAAATTCCACATGTGATCGCAAAAGGAAATTATTACAAACACTCGATGGTGGTTTAAAGTGAGTTTTGAGTAAAAGTGTACTATTAATCTCATAAATTGTCTTATGAAGCGTGATGCTAATATTAGCTTTAATGCAGCTGCAGAACAGGTCCAATTCTTCTTCATAATGCATTTTGTCATAATACTTCACGTAAGGTCGCAAGAAAATGTTGTTGTAGTATTTATTTAGAAATACTTTTGATAATAGTATTTTTGATAATAGGATGAGCTCGACGTCTGGCTTTGGTCTCGGCACTTGAGAGGGGGGAACGGCTTCGAGCTCCTCACCAAAATCGCCCCACTCCTCTGCATCAGACGCCGCCAAGGACACGGAGTCGTCGGCGGTGACGTCTTCAATAGTAATGTCCTCTTCAGAAGCGCCGAATGAGACCAAGCCACTTGCAACCGAGGAGGGGCACTGGTCCTCTTGTGTGAAGCACAAGCGTGAGACGACGCGGGGAGGGCGGGGCACGCGGGCGCTGGGCCGACGTGACACCGCTCGAGCCCACAGAGAGGGATCCGCTGTCCCGCTGTTTCTTCCTCTTAGCCTTCCCGGAAAAAGGCGATCCGCGAGCGGAGACGGGAGAGACTCATACTCTCTCAAAAAGAGCATGAGCCGTCAGCGTGCGCGGCCTCTGCGTGGGCGCTGCCAAGACAGGCGACCCACTCGCTGTGACCATCCTCCTCGTGCAAGTGCCCCTTGCACGATCCACACTCGCGGCGCGACATTTGCAACAACGCACACTAAAATTTGCTCTTTAGAAATTTGCTCTAGTCTGCTCCGAGGTGCCGGATCCCGCAGGGGTCGCGTCGCATCGTGTCACTGCTTTGGCGTCTTCAATGGCGGCGAGCATAGCTGGAGCTGGAGCTTCTTCCAAGGCTTCTTCTCAGCTTCTTCCAGAGTCAGCAAAGAGATGATCCTCGTCGCTGAAGGAGAATGATCTGATGTATGGCGCTGCGAGCCGACTTAAATAGTGGTCGGCTCCACCTTTCTGGCGGGCTAAAGTGCCATTGGTTTGTGCAGCTACACAAACGTGAACAAATCAGGCTTCAGTACAGAGTAAAACAGGAGTATTCCCCATACATAACGTGAAGTGGACGTTCGAAGGGGAACTTCAGTTCATTCAGTCCAGATAGAGGGGGTGGAGTTATGAGATCTTACTGACAGTTTGAGCGGATCCAACAAGATTTAGTCACAAACTCTTTTTAATACCTCTCACTGGCTAAATATTTGTAAAACAGGCAGACAAACATAAAAGGTGACCAATAGCATTGATTTATTGAAGAAGAAGAAAAAAACACCACCACCACCAAAAAAAAAAAAAAAAAAGGGCACTTCTGAGTGTAAGGAAAAAAGGGCATGTGTTCTGCATAGGTTGAGCCCTACCTTTGCACGTGCCTGAGCCTGACATGACTCATGCTTGCTTGTCATATGCTTTTATGAATGTGTACATTAGCACAAATGTACATTTCAATTTGAAAACACACTCAAAGAGATGTTCTTTAATTTAGGCTCTTCAGTTTGCTCTGGGATAGAGGTTTCCTATAATCCTTTAATTTCCAGCTTCAGTCTTGACTCAGTTCACACAAAGGAGAACACAAGGACATCTGTGCCAAGAGCATAGAGAGTTCAGATTTGGCTTTGATGATGCATTTTCTTCTTTGGGATGGAAACTTGAGAGTAGTTTGTGAAAAAGCAGAAGATGTTAGGGTCAATTAGCATATGAATGTCTGACATGGAAACTTGTGGGCTAAGTAAGTTTAACTTAGCCTTACCTGATTTTTCGTATGATGGTTATAGAGAGAGAGGTCTGTTGAAATAAGTGACTCTCACAAGCAAGTGGTTTCATTTAAAAAAAAAACCTTGTAAAATGACTCTTGAAAGATAGCTTTGTCACGAAAAATATGAATTCAGTGAGGTTCACCAATTGCGAGTGTGCATTTGCGCTTTTTCAGCACTCTGAACAAAGCCAGAAATTTGTTTAGTTAAATTGGCATCTTTGGAACTGAATACTTGATGTGTTGTAATGGCCTGAAATCTATATATCTGTTAGAGAAAACAAATGAATACATAAAACAATAAGTTTACACATTTTGCATATTATGTTTTATATAGTACGCATAATATGCAGTGATCTGCATGTCACATGATATGCAATAACTTGCATACTCCTTAACATAATCTTTTGCATATTCTAGTGAAAATATTTTACATATAATTTGTATAACGTCATTGTCTGCATGTGAAATGCGAATTGTAGAAGCATTTAAATATGAATTGTAGAAGCATAACTCAGTATCAGTCTAGTAGTAACTTTATTAGAAATGTATTTGCAAATGTATTAACTTTTTTTTCCGGCATTTTAAATCTAACTCACCATGCATTGTGTATTTCTGCATGTAATCACCATTCTTGCCATGTATACACATTTAAATTTATATTTATACTCTTATTTGTTAATTTGTCGTGTACATTTTTTTTCACAGAGAATTGAAAGTCTTCAGGCTGAAAAATTTAGAAGAAGCAATAGGGACTGAAGTGGGTAAATACTGGAGAAAATGAGAAGAATATAATGAACATATGAGGCGGACTGGAATGGTGAATGAAAAAAAAAACAATAAGCAGAATGTGCAAGAACTGCAAAGAAAAATGAATAAAGGGAGATCCATTGATAATTAAAGACACTCTTTTCATGTCCTTCAGAGATGACCTTCAGGATGGACAGAATATTGGATAAACAGTTCAAAGAATTCCCACTGCTAATATCAGGGCACACTAAGTAGCCACTGTGAGGTCAAATCAGCCAGCACATTAAACAGCAGAATGACTGACCTGAACTGCTCAGTCGGTGAAGTGAGACTAGACATTGGGCAAGTGCTCAATGACATTGAATAATATCCCAAAAAAATGATTCTTTTCTCATGCAGAAACAGTTCTGTGCAAACACTGCGTGATCCAAATGATGTCCCAAAGAAAAAAGACACTGTAAAAACTAGTTACATCGTATCCAGCATACTGGGCCTTTTTTTTTTATTATTATTATTATTTTTTTTGTCACATAAAACGTTTGCTGAAATAATTTCCAGAAATTCATGAAAACTAAATTGGGGATTTCTATGGCCTGACCTCATTTGCTAGTCATGACTCAGGGAGGGGAAATATTTGATTACATGTCAGCTCATTAATTTGATGCTGACATACGGTGTAGAGTGGATGACTTCTAGTGAATAGGTCATTGTGTGTCTCACTTGTGATTAAGCCTGGACTGCTACACTGAGCAAGAGACAATCAATCATAATGAATGCCTCCAATGAGACAGTGATGGAAGGAACATGGTACTGTAGGTCCAAGTAAAGACCTTATTTCCATTACACCTAGTTTCCATTACAGTAATACAAAATAAGTGAATGAAAGAATAAAATAATAAAAATGTGTGTATCTCTCTCTCTTATCAGAAGCCCTCTTATCACTCAGCAGTATAAAGTTCATTAATAAAAGTGTACAGTAGTGTACTGGCACAGCAGTGGCTCATCTTGAGTGTTGTTGTTATTTATGAGAGGTGGCATACTGCTCTCTATATAATCATTTGTTAGAGGTCTTTAAATTATGCTAATTTACATAAAACACAGCGAGAATCAGCAAGAATAGTGGTTAATCAAAAAACACAATGCATGAAATTAATAATAATAATAATATCCCTAAAAATAGGGATTTTATTTATGTGCCTTAAATCACAAAGCACTGTAAGCAAAGTTCAGTATGTTAAACTTGAAAATTGTGTTGTTACAATATGATTTAACCCTCAATTGTCATTTGGGACAAATTTGGGCAAAATCTTTTTTTTTTATTTATTTAAAAAAAAAAAAATAGTTTCCTTAATCTGAGCGGTTCAAGACTCGGCTACTTTTCGTAAGTTTGCCACCTGAACACATACAAAAAAAAAAAAAGAGGACTTGATTCAACAAAGTTTAGTGGTTGAAAAAAAAAAAAAACTTCTTAATTTGTCATTTGTGCCCAAAGATGGGCACCCATAGGAAATGAATGGGAAATACTAAAATTCAAAGCATTTTAAGTAAAAATCAATAAATCCAACACAATGCAGATCATACATACACATAAATGAAGGGGTGAGTCTATACAACATTCTCAATGTGGCAAACACTCACACACACTCACACACACCAACACACACACAAACGCACAAACCCATTTTTCAAAGCATTGAATGATCCTATAACAGCAAGGTTTTAATTTTTAATTTTGTCGAATAAAAACAGTCACTCACACATACAAAACCAAAGAAATGAATGAGCCAATGACTGAGCTTTTTTTGTTTGTTTTTGTGCCACACACACACACACACTTCAATGTCAGATCAAAGTCCTACTGCAATATTTGTTGACGAAAATGTCAAAAAAAAAAAAAAATTGGAAACATGCTACTTGTTTGGTTTGTTGTTTATCCTGTTTGGCACCATTTGGTTCTATTTTAGTTTTTTGAGTTATTGAAATTTGATGTTTTTTGTTAGAACTAAATGATTACTCTGTCTCCTACTTTGTCTTTTCCTTATAGCATGGTCAGATTTGTCTGTAAGCATATTTTGGCATCTTTCCAGTATCTTTTCTAGGCATAGGCAAGCTAGGCGATGTGTCAGTGTTTTGGCAAGGTAAGGCTTTTTTTTTTTTTTTTTTTTTTTTTTTTTTTTGCCGTGCAAGTTCAAAGGCCATTTTAAAATATTGGTACATAAAAAGTGCACAAAAGCAGTATTTTGTTTAGGCAGTATTTGTGGCAGTCGAGAAATCATGTTTCATGTGAAACTGGTCTAAATGGTGTGCCGTGTGCGTTTTTGCGCCAATGCGTTTTTCAGTGTCTTGTAATATTCCCATATAAAACTAAAGCCAATTAAAAAATATTGGTGTAGTAAAATTCGCTAATTCACAAGATCAATACATACTTTATTAAACCGCTTTGTCAAATTTAACGCATCCTGACGGAAGTGTCGAAATGCTGAATCAATTCATTTGTCAGGGGGGAAAAAAACAAACAAACAAACAAAAAATTTATTCGCTTTCAACAGCGCTTAAAGGGAGCAGCTTCATGCATATAGAGGGCAGAGCGTCATGTTATTTAAAGGGGAAGTTCACGCGTCAATGAGTAATAAAAGAACAAGTAGCTGCATTATGATTACTTTTATGTCACTGATCAGGCTTTTATAGGCCTATGTAGTTTGGGGTAACAAAGGATTTTATAGGTTTGACTGAAATAATAATGCAATAACTGACACAACAACAACAAAACAATTGAACAAAAACAGATAAAGTCAAGAAGTAGCCGTTGATAATAATATCTACACATGTATCCAAATCCAAATGTAATAAAATTAATTTATGTGTGATGACAATTTCTTAGCAACTAGGAATTGTTACATAGAGCTATACAGGCATCCAGTGGCTATAATGGTATCACAGATAATAAACTGTGCAAAATGTTTTATCTTAACAGTCAATTTACAAATAGGCCTAATGCGTTCAGATTTGTGGAACTCACAATGCACTGAATTTCACCTAGGGCGTCATGTCTAGAAACGGCCCTGGTATAGTCACGCCCAACACAATTTATTTATTTTTTTTTAAATTCTACACTTTTAACTTGTGATCAAATCTAAAACTTAAGAGGTTAAGTTCATTATAACAATGGTTTATTGATTTCAGCCTATGCAGCCTGCAGCCATTGAGTACTACAGCCATATAATGGCTATTGATATTTTTGATATTTTGATATTTTTATACCATCATATGTCACCAGGTGTCACCAAACTCACCAAAATTTTAGTTTTTGGCTGTCTGAACTGGAATGATTTTTAATTTTTTTTATTATTATTATTATTATTATTTTTTTTACTGAAGAATAAGAAATATTAAATATAACATAAAATAAGCATATTTTACATAAAAATACGGTACTTTCAGAGGTTAAAAAAAATAAATAAATAAAAAACCCCGAATAAATTGATATTTTTATCGAAGACAGTGATATGACATTTGTTTAAAAAACAAAAAAACAAAAAAAAAACTGGGATCACAGCTGAGCTTCGTGCCCAAATTTGTCCACGAATGACAAATTAAGGGCTGCTATACGAAGGATGCTTGAGGGTCAAACAAGAATTAAACGATAAAGAACAATACTTTGCTAATATCTTCTTATTTTGTTACACAGACATACATCAATAGGAATAAGGTGCAAAACACTAAATTTTCCTCATTTTAAATGCCATCACCCACCCACCCACAGCGACCATCAAAAAACAAAAACAAAAAAAACCTTTCCCACTCCCTCTGCATCACATTAGGTACAATCACAAATAGTCTATAACAGAAATAATTACATAAAATTCACAAGGCAAATACAGTGTAAAGGCATTTAAAACATGTCATTTTAACAAGTCCTTAAGTTTAGATATTGTCCTTATCCAAGCTGATAGTTTTTGGATTTGCACCGTGCATCCTAGCCCCTGATAGCTCCCTGTTTGCAATGTCCAGGAAGCAATACATCCAGTGTGACCAAGCTCAAGAGTGTGGATGTTGCCAACGTAAGGCATGGCATTATTAATTTTGTAATAAATTAAATTATATTTTGTACCTATGTAGCTAAATATGTTTAACAATGTAAAATGTTACCAACATCATTAGATCAACTTAGCGCATGTCCTCTTATTACTCAGCAGTATAAAGTAAATGAATAAAAGTGCCCCTCGGGCAGCAGCAGCAGCAGCAGCACACATCTTGAGTGTTGATGTTATTCATGGGAGGTGGCATACTGCTCAATGAGGCGTTTCCGTGCTCAAGTGGGCTGGGACCCGAACATTTCCACTAAGGAGTGGAATAACCCGAGGAAAAAAGAGGAAGACCACACTGCTTTAGCCGTATCACGCAGTGAACCCACTACCTCGAAGCTCACGGCGTAATATGAACGTCAGAAACTCGGATGCACGGTCTCGCGAAAGGTCCTGTAAGAGGAATCCTCACGTGGACGCAGCTGGAGCATGAAAACATCTCAGTACCCGAGACTCAGGGATAGCTCCGCTCATCTTTCTCCTCCTCATTGACAATTTACAGTAGTGGGGTACCAACACATACGCCGGTGTTTTCATCACTTGGACTGAATATGTACCAGGGACATTCACAGGTAAGCTCGCGTGCTTCTTTCATTTATTATTAGCCAACGGCGCGTGAAGCATCTCATCTACAGACACGTGCGCATGAGAAAACTAAATCATCCTTAATCTGAAGAGTTTGTCATGTTCACACCGGTCAAATCTCACTCTCTTAAGATATATTGTAGTATGCGGGCAATGGGCAAAACACATTTTACGACAAAAGCATGAACTGCATGAGGAGGACGTTAAGTGTGAAGAAAAAAGAATGTTTCAAGGCATTATGTTGTCCTATTTAAACGTCTAACTGTCTGAACACTGTGTTCTGATTGTATTTGTACAATGCATTCAAAAAACACACCGTTGTTTTAAAAAACCTCGATATAAGGTCCCTGAGCCCCACTCAAAGTTTGATATTAAGATTACTTTTAAAGGCTTTCCTACTAAATGGTAAAATACACTTTCCTACCATAATGGAATTATTATAATTTGATGCTTTATCCTCAAGGTTTCTTTACGTACATATCAAGATGTGTTTGCACTATTTTTAAAATCAGTAGTCACATTTGCAACCAGTAAACAGCTTGTGTGTATATATGTACATATATGTGTTTAGGTCTAAGTATGCACATGCCATTTATATCATAACAAAGTGGATCTTGAAGAACTTTAATCTGTTTTAAATGTATTTATTTCCTTTTTCCTTAAAAAGGAAGACTTTTCGTCAGTTTAAAATGGATGAAACTAAAATCAGCATTGATGTCATGACCCCTGCATGGCTTCTGGCTCAACAACAGTGTTTTGCACTTGGAAGGAATTTGACCTTCATAGAGTCAGATGAACTTAGATATTGCCTGCTGCTGTTCACATGACTGATGATGATGTGCTTGCACTTCAGGGAACTGCCATCAAGTGTGGTTTGCTTCCGAGTCTTCAAGATAAATGTGTCTTCTGTCTCAGCAAGCTGTAAATCTGAGTAGTATGGTATTAGACCACAGGTCTGTGTCACATTTCTCATGATCGGGCAAAGGAAAATGTGTGTTTGCGTTTACTGTTTGAAATTGTGTATTGTATGTTTGCAAGTAATTTGCTGCATCACGATTTGTGGCTACTTATTTTCGTCATCGGTTCCTGTCTGGTACTTTAGATGTGCAGTATGAAGGAACAGTTGTGATGTTTTTAAATATGTTTTTAAATTTGAAGTTGTGTTTAAAGGCTCAAATGGTGCTGGTTTATGGATGTTACACAAGCTTCCCACAAATCTCTATGGAAGCAGATTAGACTCAATAATAATTCACGCAAAATACATGATGCACACATGTGTATCCCAATTCACATGCATGAAACCAATTCACGTGCTCAAAAAAAAAAAAAATATTCACAAAAACCAATTCACGTGCACAAAATAAGAATATATATTCATAAAATACCTTTCACGAATGCAAAACACAATTCACAGATGTACAACTGTGTACAAAAATTTTGAATGTTTAAAATTCACGAGCTTATCATGGACTGTGAATGTGTGAATCGCCTGGGATTTGTGTGTGTATTTTTGAGACTTTCCTGGCAGCGAACTCCTCCCACGCGGGTCACTCGTACTCTTTAGCCAATCAGATTTGAGCCTGTCGATCGACCAATCATAACCTGCTGTGGGCGTGCCTACCTGGATGTTATGTCATCAGCGCGAGACCACGGTTCAAGTCAGGGTGTGGTGACAAACAAAGCCACTAGAAGGCAAGCCTGCAACCATTTGCCGAAAAAGCGTAACGGCTAAAGCTAATGCTTCCGGTCTGCCAGTACGTGGGAAAGGAGACCAGAGGCCCTTTTTTTGAATGGATGTCAATGGAGGAGAGGACTACGCTGAATAAACAGCTTTTTAGAGGAAACGGCTTATCATTAAATAAATCGACAGCCTATTTGCTAATTTTCAACATGTTTTACACTAAACAAAATTTTTGGATTTAACTATTTTTAGAGTTTACCATGAAAAAAAGCTGTTTTATTAGAGAAGTCACTGACTTTTTTGCGACAGGTGGGATTCAGCTTACGGCACTTCTCATTTATTCCTATGGCATCCGTAAACGGCGATTGAGTGTCGCACAACTCTGACTGAAATTCAATGACGTCAAGGCTGTAATGTGATTGGTTATTACGGCACACGTGTTCCAAGTTAGCCGTTACGATCTCTCCAATAGTAAGTAATACAGACCCTCTCATCTCCCTATAGTAAGACAATCTCTGGTGACAAATCGAGTCCCCCCACGAAATCCGGTCCCATTAGGACCCCAAGCGACCCCATTGGTTCAAATTACTTTTAATAGGTACTTTCTTTAGTGCCTGATTACAATTCCTACAAAATCATGTTATGATAAATGCTGTTTAAACTACGTTACAATGAAAATTAATGTCTGTATTCGTTAGCTTATGTACTAACATAGCATACAGATACCTGATTAGCTGCATAGCTTATTTTATACAGGAATTTGCACATATCTTACATGTATTCACAATTATTTTTTAAATTATGTGTTAAATGAAGTGTTAAATGTCAAATGTTTTATTTTATAAACAAAACTAATTAATGATTTTCAATTTTTTCACTTAATAGTGTAACGGGAACAACGAGACTTGAGGCATGCGGATCCATCTGCAGGCTTTTATTATGAAACATGGTCAAAATACAGGCAGGGTCGGACAGTAGCAAACAGGTATAACACAGGCAAGACAAAGAGTATTCCTAGGACAAGCGTGGGCCTTTGATTGGCGAACAGTATCCAACAGGGCGAGGCAAAGAGAGATAATCCAGCTACACAGCAATAATCCAGGCAGGGGCAAACAGAGTCCGAACGGCTAGGCAAAGGGGTAAATCCAGGAAACACGGACTAGAGTCAGAACACGAAAAAACAGGCAAGGCAATACAAAGACTAAGGTTACACGGAATGGCAGACTCGGACTAGGGAAACACGGAATGGCACGGTAAGGCAGCTAGCGCTAGGGGAGTGCTATACGCAGATCAATACATGGCGATCTGTGAAAAGAAGTCCATGGTTTATATAGGGTGTGTGATTGTGAGATAGTTCTCAGGTGTGAGCGTGTGATTGAGACAGCTGTGTGTACTTAGTGCAAAGAATGACGGGAAATGCAGTCCAGGGTAATATATAACAGTCTGTGTGGTGTGAGAGTCAATGTGATGGAGGAGTGACCTCTGGTGGCGAGCGAATGGAAGTCCATGAATCGGATTTGTGACAAATAGGATATTATTAACTGTAAGCCAAGTAAGTGTAAGCCAGCGGCTGCTGTTTAGTCCAGAGTGTATTATGATTTAATATTGATCGATTTTTATGTTTATTTAATAAATAATCATTACTCACGTGGATACCATACCACATAAAGATATTAGATTCATAAAATAAGGTTTTGACTGATGAGACATGTCGTAAATAAAAAGATTATGAAAATATAGTTTTTGGATATTTTTCAAGCAGTCTCTTGTGTTTTTGCTAACTGAGGACATGAAAGAGCTGTCACAGTAGAGCTTGTCTTGTGTATAAAGTCTTGCGATGACACGCATTCAGCTGATGAGGCTGATGTATGTAATAACATGCTCACATTGGAAACCATGTACATTTAATTTAAGTTTGTTTATGTTGCAAATACTTTTTATTTCAGAATTATGAGGCTGATGATGTACAAATTGCTGAGACAACCCGTGACCCTGCTGTTCCTAATTCATCCTTTTACAACAAGTTATGAGGTGATATGGATCTAGAAGTTTCAACAGATTTTTTAAGTCATGCATTATTACTACATTTCTTTTAGAATGGTACCCTATGACTTTATATTTGTTAAGGTGTAAAGCTTTGTTATACATTGTTAAGTGTTCTTGTTATTGTTCTGGTTTTATGTCAGAATTAACACATTCAAAACAAGTCAGTTGTTACAGTTGCTGTATAAGATTTATTAAAGTTTATTAAAATTTTCTGAATATTTTGGGAATGAAATGTCCATGAAATGACCTGACCATGATTAATTGTAATGTGCCTGTAACATGAAATACGAATTGACAGTTATGAGGGAGTACAAACGTAGCACAACTACAGCTGAGATTGGCTCGATACCAGTTTGACACTGTGCTAGAAGTTCTTCAGTCAAAGGGTATTCAAACCTCAATTACACTGAATGGCTGGTATAGTGTCCCATTTAGAGTCTTTAGCATTCTTTTAAAGTAAATTTCATGGCCGAATGATAAATACATGTAATACATTATGTGAAAAGTTAATCAACTGTTTTAGATCCAGTCTTCACTATCTCTCTCTCTGTCAGGATGTGCCAGATTTTAGTCTGATATTCAAAGCAGTTAACACCTTGGCTTGTTAACTTATACTTTTACAAGAGATACAGATACAGAAAGAGCACGAAGCATAAGATAAAGTGATAAAATATCTGAATTACGTTTACTGAAGAATCTTTGCTGCATTCCTTTTTATGATCAGTCTGTCTTTGTCTGGCCACCATAAATTCCACAGCTGTTACCGTGCAAATACAATTGCTGCTTCCCAACATTGTCTTGTGTCTTGTAATCTCAAAGATTTTTACATCACAACTCAACACAAGATTAAACATTAACAATTGTTAATCACAGTAATATAATATGAAAAAAATAAGTAAATGAATGTTGATTACATTAAGAAATGAATACATAAAGGTAAAGTACATAAAAGAGATAAAGATTATTGTGAAGGTAGAAGTCTGCAACTCATCCAGATGTTGTGCCAAAGTGTTTAAATCCTGAAAAATGCAAGGAAAACAATTAGTGTGTATTAATTAAACACTGCATCCTGTTTCACAAATGGTAAGTACAAACACAGTTATTCATACACTGAGTTCTCGTGAGGTCTATTCATCTATATATATAAGCAATGATGATGAGGGCAGGGTTAGTGCTAAGTGAAAGCTAGGCTGGACATTGGCCACCTAGTGTTGCTGAACAAAAACAGGGCAATGAGCAGAATTCTTTATTCATTTTGGCCAATATACGGGACATTGTGGCTAACACAAGACAGCTGCATTTTTGGCAACACTATCTGTATTTATAGCAGCCGCTGGCTTAAAGAGTGTCTAAACGACCGATTTTACTTCCAAGTTTTAAGCATGCATAAAACAATACACCTATATTCTTATTTTGTGCACGTGAATTGGTTTTTGTGAATATATATATTTTTTTCCATGCATGTGATTTGGGATACGCATGTGTGCATCGTGTCTTTTACAGGAATTATTATTGAGCCTAATCTGCTTCCATAGATCTCTGCCACTCACAGCACTGCATGCCCTGAATCTGGATATAAGACACTGAGAGTGACTACTTATATAAGGAAGAACTTAAAATTTTCTTAAATTCTCAGATGAGAGAGTGCGCTTGAGAAGGTGCCCTTATGTCCACCTGAAACCCTTTAGATATTGCTATGCCCATGTACACAATAGTTGAGGCTTTGCCTTCTGAAGGTACATTAGTTCAGCCTTGCGTGGAGAGACTAAAAAAGAGAAGTGAGAGAAAGCCCTTTGATGTGCTTTTCTCCTTTTATCAGAGAATTTTGTGCTTGGAATGCATCTTTTGTCCCATTTATGTTAGCCGGCTTAGATGTGTGGTTATTAAGCATTTGAGAGGGGTAGAAAGCAAATTTAAAAGAAAAATTAAAACATTTTTAGATATTCATGACATTTAGCCACGCAACTGTGCGTTTCCCATACACCGACGGAACTCGTTGCTTAACCACCATATTAAGATCCATCAATAGAAAAATGAACGAACTATTTTCCGTCACTGTTTCCCGAAACATTGGCTGTATCCGAAATCGCCCCTATACCCTCATTCACTATTCTCTACATTAGTTCACTCATACAGTTCACTTGAATTTGGACACTGAGTGCACCGGAAGGACTACCGCTTTTGCTTTCTGCTTGCAGTTTAATAATAATTTGAAACGGGCAGCTCCAGTAGTAAGACTAAAGGATTTATCTTGAACTCTGTCACGGAAATTATGTATAAACTCTAGTTAAACAATTTAATAGTAAATTTACAATGAATTTGTACCTGTGTACCTGCGTATTATGTACGCACTGGACGAGCGCTTTTAAAATGAATGGATGATTCAGTTGTGGGTGCCATCTTCTGGCTAGACGCGGGAATTCATTCGGCGCGCGACTCTCACAGTGCATTATGGGTTATCTCTAGCCGTTGAGTGTACATCGGTTGTACACTCGTTTTTGTGGTGCATTGTGCGATTAAATGAGTGCGCTCGAGAACGTCCACTACAGGTTTCGGACACTACTAAAAATGGCTGTCCCCTCAAATAGTGCCCTATTTGAGGGTATAGGGGACGATTTTGGATACAGCCATAGTCACACCTCTGTCATTTGAACCACATTAATGATGAACCACGTTAATGATGTCACTTGCAGGTGGTGAAGTAATAGCATTTTCCTAAAGACAGCCAGTTACCCTCAGAGATATATTCGTATAAAACCCCTACCCCAACTGTATCGTGATACGTTTAACATCTCAATTGTCACATATTTTAATCAATTTTCAACCAGCTCAGAGTGCATCTCTACATTTCATACTAACAAGAAACTATATGCTTCTAACTGAAAGTTGAGTGCTGTAATTCCAATCTCACAATTTGCAGTGCTATTTGGCAATGTTCCTTGGAACTATGGGAAATAACGGAATGCTGATAACAATGGAACAGTCGATTATAGTTGACTATATTACAATACACATCTCAGAATAGCACAAAAAAAAATTTAAAGTGAAAAATGCTGAACAGTAACATTAATGAGTCATTTTGGCACATAGGCTATATTATATGTTTGCAGCCTTTTGTTAATTGTCTTGTTCATGTATCGTCTCCATGGAGTATCTCAAAAGAAACCAATTATTATTGCTACAAAACTCAATTAAGCACCAATGAAAGGAATCATAGTAATCGAAAGAACATATTGTAATTTTTAATAATTTAGTTTAAAAGTTCTTGATTTGCACCTGACAATTTTACCCTGAGAAGGAATATAACAATGAATAGTATGGTGGGAATTTCCATTTTATGAGTTTAACCTCTGGAAAATAGCTTGCATGAAAAAAAACAAAACAAAAAAACAAAAACAAACAAACAAACAAAACAAAAACAACTAATAGTGACAATGGGTCAACACACTCAATATAAACAAAAAAACATTTTAGTAGGGCTGCACGATTTGGGAAAAAAAAATCGAATTGCGATTTTTATTTTTTATTTTTTGGTTAAAATTGTGATTTACGATTTCAAATGTGATTTTTAAAAGAAATCAACAACACAAAAAATATAATAATTAGATAAAAAAAAAAGTTAATGAAAAGAACAAAAATAATTTTATTTTACTAGTTGCTACCGGGTCTCGTGGCATAAACGTACTTGGGCGCACTTTTTAGCGAGACGCGAAATACGTACCAATAAGTACATATCACTGCAGTTTCCAAAAGAAATGAACACTAGAGGCAGTAAAACTCTGACGCCTTTTATTCCTTTTCACACAAATTTACAGAGTTTCAATTAATAAAGCGTAATTGTCGCACAATTACTTGAAGAATATCATGTTATGACTTTAAAACAATATTAATATGCTGGGAGATTTGAAAACTGATGCTTTTGAATGTTAGCATCACACATATCCAGCTTCATATCTATGGGTTTTCATACACTGTTGGTTTGTTCGGTAGCTCACAGAGTACGGAGACGTTCTTGAGAGGCGAGGAGCTCCGGTTCGAAACATTTCAAATCTGCATATGAGGAAGTTCAAATAGCATGGTTGCATCAACAAATGCGTTTTTATATCAGTTTTGCATTTGTCAACACTATCGGGTAGGTTTAGGTTTGGGTTTGGAGTAGGGCATATTTCCAACACGATAGAGCATTAATTTTTAGCGACGGTCCCCGGATATTTGAATTATGAACCGCCGCAATACGTACCTGAAGCAACGTAATAAAAACACAGTAATACGTACCTATATCAACGTAATACAAATGTGCCAGGATTTACGTATTGAACCCGTGTTTTAGCGCCACTCAGTGGACATTTCTCTTTGAAACTACGGCGAAACGTGCAGTAAGGTACGTAAAAACGGTCTCGCTAAAAAGTGCCCCAGGTACGTTTATGCCATGAGACCAGGTTGACTATTTAACTATTGTTTTACAAACAACTGCAGGGTTACTTGTTAACATGCAAAATCTTTGACAGTAATTTCTTAGTTTTTATCAGGAGGTATGTAAAATCAAAAGAGTCCATGTCTTTAATATGAAATATAAGCCTTTTATGCATCTGCAGGGGGGAAAACATATCCTGTACAATTCTATACACTGGAGAAAACCATGGATTATCATGTTTACTTAAAATTTCTTTAGAGAAAAGTATTATTTTTCCCGTTTATGCCCAAAAATAGGACTGAGCACGCATTACTGAGCGTTAAAAACATATAATGTCTGTTTTAATCATACTGGACGCCAGAGGGTGACCTCGCGCAGAAACTCCAAAGATGTAATAGAGCTCAAGACGTTCCAGGAAATCCCTAATATGAACAAAGGTATCTAGCTATTGCTGTGATTGAACAAAAAGGAAATAGAAATGCTTGAACTGATCTTGGGTATTTTCACAATTTCAAAAAAGTACATTTATAATCCAGTGGTAATCGACATAGCCTGGGGTAAAAAAAAAACCATGTTAATAAATGTTCTCTTTTGTTGTATAACAGGTTAATAAATGCTTCTCGTTAAGTTTGGGAGGATGTTTGGCGCGTGTTGCTTTTTCAGATGCACGTTAAAAGCGACTCAAACTCACAGTACTTGTAGAAATGGAGCAGCATTCACTACTGTCGCTGTGCAAATATTTATTTAATTAAAAATCGCAGCCTTTGCAATTCAATAATTGCATTAAGCCAAAACGCGATTTCGGTTTGATTTCAATTAATCGTGCAGCACTACTTTTTAATTTTTAAAATGAGTGTTGTTGCCTTGGAGAAAATCATAAATGGATCTCAAGCAATAATGTAGAAGGAAGAAAAAAACTGATTGGGACTTTATCATGATAAAACAACAGAAGCACTTATTGTAACAATTAACACAGTGATGTGACAGCTTTTTTTCTTTCAAACAATGAGCCATCAAATACACTAGAAATGTAGAGAGACTGACTGATGGATGGCTAGCAGCATTCCAGATCAGTGTGGTCTCAGTTGGAACATTAGAAATGAGATGACTGCTTGTGAAAGTCAATGAAAGATAAAACGTACCATAAAACATTGATCAGCAGACATTGCACACTCATTTAGCTCACAATGTTCCAGTAACCTGAGATATTTTCAAATTGTCACCAATAGTGAGCTCTATAGATAGAGCACTATTGGATGGCTTATCTTAAATTGTGCTGAACTTGCCAATTTCAAAGTAAGCTATGGATAAGTCGCATTCATGATCTCAGTATCACAGTTTACTTAAATGTCAATGAATCCTGGGATAACTGAAGGCAGGCCACATATGCTTGCTCACTATGGAATTCATTCTCTCCTGCCTTCAAAAAGTGGGTCAGATGTGAACCCTAAGGCAGGTTGCTCTTCACTGCAGCTTAAACTGCTAATCACTTAAAGCATCTGGATTTGGCTGATGACTCTGCAGCTGTCGTGCCACTTTTCCTGAAATGGATCACGCGCCACAGACCACATACTACCATCTGACACAGCAGCCACGGTGGATGGCACACATATTCCTTGGTGAAAGTAGGTGCAAAACGCAGAGGATTATTGTAAATTGAAAAATGCACAGTGCAAACAGCACAGGGTTTTTCTCTTTGACCTATAAGTGTGCCACACAGATTAAACTCGCATCCGGCCTTCAAATAATATCTATCGTCTCGTGGTTTGCGTAAATATGCTTTAGCCAAACATTTTCCTCTTGTCACTGTGAAGAGACAATTGCATGGATACATGTAAAACTGGGACTTTTGTCTAACTTTGAGTAGAGTGTGGTTGCTGAAGGTATGATTAATGCTAATAAGCCTCTCGTGGGCCGCAGCGGGGCTGACACTGACCTCGGATATGAGCAAAGATTGATGCAGCCTTAGGCTGTTTAATTCTCCAAGGTATTGCTTGGAGGAGTTTCAAGGTAACATGTTTTTGTTCTTACCAGAAGCTGTGATCTTTGCTTGATATGTGTGCAGTAAACTAGAAGTTTGGAATTATGTTTCCTTCCAGCTATGAAGAAATCACAAGTTTAGCATGTAGGTGTGAAGCCTGTTTAATATTGAATGAGTCATAAGTTTGATAAAGGAGAAGTTGTATGGAACGCAAAAATCTGTGAAAACAATAGCTTTATAGGATGTTCTGAGTTAGGTAGCTATTTGGGTATGTGGGGCAGGGTGGTCCAGTCAGAAGAAATAAAGTCAGAAGTCAGAAGATATATATGTGTGTGTGTGTGTGTGTGTGTATATATATATATATATATATATATATATATATATATATATATATATATATATATATATATATATATTTATATACATACACACAATATATTTATACAACAGTTCTTTCTGGTTCTCGAATCTGATTGGCTGATAGGTATGCGATATTGGAGTCCAACAGAGCTCCTCGTCCTCTTCACCGTTTGTATCACTCCGCTTGCTGAAGTTGCCATATTTTTCACAGCAAGTGTCATGCTGGACGGTCAAATCCACTATAATTAAAAAAAAATACTGTTCTGTGTCACGGAATGAAGTTTTAAGAGTTTTTTAGGCGAGAATGTGCTTGCTTGGACTTAAAATATGTGGTTTGTTAGTAAAGATAAGGTCTGTTTCAAAATTTGCTTCAACGTTTTTGGAGACGGGAGATCCATTGGTTCAGTGGCCGTTCAGAACTCATTACACCCACAGAGAGTGCCTGACCGCGGCCATATCTTCTGGAATTTACCGCTGCCTCTGATCTCTCTATAGTGGTTGAACACAATATATAATTCGTTTTGGGTAAATCCAATGGCCAGTCTTTGGTCTCATTAAACTATTATTTGTTCCAGAGCAAATAGTTTTGGCAAAATATTATCATGTTTATTTAAATTCAATGCTGTATATCACGCTGTCTTTGTATGGTTGGCTGAATTGCCTGGCAACTTTTATGATGGTTGTTGTTGTTGTTTATTACAGTAAATATGATTATTCAATAAATAATATTTTGTATAAGTAATAATAGTATTTAATAATAGTGTTTAGTACTAAGGCATGGTGTGTGTTCGTGATGGTGATTTTAATTACATTGTTCCGCCATTAGATGGCGACAAGAGACTGTTTTTATGAGTCAGCGCTGCAGTAAAGACTTTTACTTTGAAAAATAAATGCTTTTGTGAACAGAGGTTATTTTTACTTTCAACAACAACATGGCTAACAAATGAGCAGTGCTGTCATCACAAATCACGCTTAACGGATGAAAGGATATTGACGATATGACAAAGATAACGCTTTCCTCAGTGGACATTCAGACTTATGTTTTATTGTCTGTAGGAGATGCTATATCAGATACAGGTAATCACAGTCGCTCAGTCCATCTCTCTCTCATAATACTTCACTCTACATAATACAAGCTTTTACTGCAGTGATGCAATAACTTTTCAATGAAGCAACTCAACGTTCCTTCATTACTAATTCTAAAGTGACATTTTGGAATTAGTAAGGGAGGCTTGGGCTCAGCTGTTAAAATGTCAACTTTAGATTTAAATCTGTGGCAGAAGGAAGTAGTTCTGCAAAAAAGAGGGCTTTTAAAGACACTTTGTTGTTGTTTCTAATTTATTTACACACTCGTGCCGTCGAACTGTTGTATAAACACAATATCACACGCAGGCACGTGCACACATAGACATAAAAGGGGGCTTGAGCACCTGCTCTTTTTCTTCCTTGAGAGAAAGTGCCCTTTTTACTGGGCAGTTTTGTGTTTCTGTTTGCGCACAGCTTTCCCTGTCAAACAAATAAAAAATATAAATATCAGGTCGGGTCGGGAAATGTTGAGACTCTGTCGAGTTCCGATGCCTTTCTCCCCTCCGCGTCTCGGTGCAGGCACATGCAGCACAGCAATGTAGCACACATTGATTGGCACATGCGCATCACAGACAGGCAGAGAACTGCAGTAGTGAAGCCCTCCCTCTCCAGTTGTGTTTGTCTTGGTGTGGAGGTGAGTGGTGATAAACAAAAGACTAAGCTACCTGTGCCTTGAATTTACAGCTAATTATCCAAAAGACAAAAGGCAAATATAGTTAATTTGTCTTGCTAACATCCATGACTCATGAGAGAGCTACCGTGTAAGTTAGCTGGAGTTTAGCTAAGGAAATAGGAAGTCTAGTAGGTTAGACCAGTGCACGTTCTTTCACTGCATGATTCAGTTTATTAAAATGCATTTAGATTAAGAATGATCACAAAATTCAAGATATGGGGTCAGAAATGTATATATTTATATCAGTGTCACGCGAAGACTAATTTTTTTTTTTTACACCAAAAAGCAACATGATTACAAATGTGATACTGATTGTATACAGCAGTTCAATAAACAAGAATTTAATATTAACACACTTACGTTTTAGACACAATGTTGACTGTTTTTGCTCTATTTCACCAAAATATAATTTCAATTATATTTAAAAAAGAGCAACAGCTGTTTTGTTCCTGAATGAATCAATCATTTAAATGATTCAGTTCAGTCGCAATGACTCACTTATTAACAGTGACTTGCTGCCACCTACTGGCAGTTTTAATTTCACATTTAAAGAATGTTTTCTTTTTTTTTTTTTAAATAATTTCAAATATCAGTATTCAACGTTTTATGTTTAAAATATCAAAACAGTATTACTGCATTTGTAACTGCAGGTTAAATATATTCATATCCTGCATTAAACAGTGTGTAAATGCATCTAAATGCCACTTTTAATGCAGCTTCTGTGTTTTCTCTGCATTGCAAAGATTAATTTTGTCAATACTGATTTCATTTGCTTGGTAACAGCTTAAATGACTTATTCTAATTGACTGATTCAATTCAAGAATTTGACTGAAAATATGATGCACACTCATGCAGGGCTTTATAAAGGTAAAAATGCCCATAAAAGGTAAAAAATTAATTAAACTTATTGGAAAAGATTAATTTCTATCACTGCTGTGAACTGATCACCACAGAATATGCAGAATATCAAAAACTTTAGGAGTCAGCTGTCCACGGTAGTCCTTAAGATATCAGCACAATAACACACTCAGCAAAATATTGTCTATCATTATCGATAAAATCCCAGAAAATATTGATATATTTTTTGTTTTGAAAAAAATGAAATAAATATGAGAAGTGCCCTTTTTTCCACTTGAGCCCCTGCCCCTCAAAATGTCTGTGCACGTCCCTGATCACACGAGTAGATGTGCGATATGGCTGTATATCGCACGGCTGTGATTACCTATGGCCGAATCACAGCCGTGCGATATACAGCCATATAGCACTTCTACTCGTGTGATATTGCTCATATATATATATATATATATATATATATATACACACACTCACTGGCCACTTTATCAGGTACACTTTGCTAGTACCGGGTTGAACCCCCTTTTGCCTTCAGAACTGCCTTAATTCTTCGTGGCATAGATTCAACAAGGTGTTGGAAACATTCCTCAGAGATTTTGGTCCATATTGACATGATAGCATCATGCAGTTGCTGCAGATTTGTCAGCTGCACATCCATGATGCGAATCTCCCGTTCCACCACATCCCAAAGGTGCTCTATTGGATTGAGATCTGGTGACTGTGGAGGCCATTTGAGTAAAGTGAACTCATTGTCATGTTCAAGAAACCAGTCTGAGATGATTTGAGCTTTGTGACATTATCTGTGCAGGATATGTGCATTATCCTGCTGGAAGTAGCCATCAGAAGATGGGTACACTGTAGTCATAAAGGGACGGACATGGTCAGCAACAATACTCAGGTAGGCTGTGGTGTTTAATCGATGATCAGCTGGTACTAAGGGGCCCTAAAGTGTGCCAAGAAAATATCCCCCACACCATTACACCACCACCACCAGCCTAAACCGTTGAGACAAGGCAGGATGAATCCATGCTTTTATGTTCTTTACGCCAAATTCTGACCCTACCATCTGAATGTCGCAGCAGAAATCGAGACTCATCAGACCAGGCAACGTTTTTCCAATCTTCTGTTGTCCAATTTTGGTAAGCCTGTGCAAATTGTAGCCTCCGTTTCCTGTTCTTAGCTGACAGGAACGGCATCCGGTGTGGACTTCTGCTGCTGTAACCCATCTGCTTCAGGGTTCGACGTGTTGTGGGTTCAGAGATCGTATTCTGCATACCTTGGTTGTAACGAGTGGTTATTTGAGTTACTGTTGGCTTTCTATCATCTCTAACCAGTCTGCCCAATCTCCTCTGACCTCTGACATCAACAAGCCATTTTCGTCCACACAACTGCCACTCACTGGATATTTTCTCTTTTTCGGACTATTCTCTGTAAACCCTAGAGATGGTTGTGCTTGAAAATTCCAGTAGATCAGCAGTTTTTGAAATACTCAGACCAGCCCGTCTGGCACCAACAACCATTCCACATTCAAAGTCACTTAAATCCCCTTTCTTCCCCATTCTGATGCTCGGTTTGAACTTCAGCAAGTCGTCTTCACCACATCTAGATGCCTAAATGCATTGAGTTGCTGCCATGTGATTTGTGTTACCAAGCAATTGAACAGGTGTACCTAATAAAGTGGCCGGTGAGTGTGTGTATATATATATATATATTAGTGCTGTCAATCGATTAAAAAATTTAATCGCGTTAATCACAGTCGTGGACTGTGATTAATCATGATTAATCGCACATTTAAAATACTAGGATTTACCTGTAAATGTGTTGAAATGAAATGCATGACAAACTAGTTTAAGGAAACAGAACCTTTCACACCTCCGCCAGGTATGAGACATAATCCTTATTATTCTTTTATCATTATTCATTTGTTTTTATTCAGCCATTATCAGTCTTTATACTGGTAATAAAACGTTTACCAAGCCACATCACTTCAATCCCAGTATACATTTACCCAACTATTATCAAAAGTATTTCTAAATGAATACAACAAAACATTTTCTTGCGACCTTACGTTAAGTATTATGACAAAATGCATTAAGAAGAAGAATTGGACCTGTTCTGCAGGTGCATTA
Source organism: Spinibarbus caldwelli (assembly GCA_039654775.1). Lineage (NCBI taxonomy): Eukaryota > Metazoa > Chordata > Actinopteri > Cypriniformes > Cyprinidae > Spinibarbus > Spinibarbus caldwelli. The sequence continues at coordinate 9,842,146 of CM077234.1, forward strand.
GCGCTAACATTAGCATCATGCTACATAAGACAATTTATGAGATTAATAGTACACTTTTATTCAGAACTCACTTTAAACCACCATCGAGTGTTTGTAATAACTTCCTTTTACGATCACATGTGGAATTTGGTCGTTTACTGTTGTTAAAATATGCTATTTATAGCCTTTTATATCGCTGCACAAATTAGCATTTCAGATGTACACATTCATCTCAAGAAAATCACATACAAACCATATCCTATCGTAGTCATGTGTTTATTATCTTATATAATCTATAGTGACTGTTGTCATGTTTATTTCTGTTGTGTAAAAGCCTTAACGTGTGCTCTGCTGAAACTCACGTTGTTTGTGATGTTTACAACCGCCTCTCCTTTCTTAAATTGCAAGGTATACATTCCAACTATAATACACATTAGTAAAAGTATTTTAGTATACCCATTAGTATTTTAATTTTCATTTGTCTATATACACTTTGGGCGGCCGCGGTAAATTATAAAAATAGCCCAAAAAACCGCAACCCGCGGCTCTGTAATTTTTCCCGCGACTGTATTTTCAAAATAGCCCACTTGTGCTGTTACCCTGGCAACACTGGCTCGCTGTAACCTCATCACAGAATGATAGATAACCTTCCGCGCTGCGATGACGGGAACAAATTGGGGTCAAGCAATATCACATGATTAATTTGCGTTAAAAAAATATTAACGCGTTAAAGATTTTAAATTAATCGCATGCGTTAACGCGTTAACGTTGACACCCCTAATATATATATATATATATATATATATATATATATATATATATATATATATATATATATATATATATATATATATATGAGTGACTATATATATATATATATATATATATGTGTGTGTGTGTGTATATATATATATATATATATATATATATATATATATATATATATATATATATATATATATATATATATATATATGGGTTATTGACATGACATGGCATTTTCACTGTCCCACAAGATAAAAATGAATATAATTAATATTGTCGTTATTTGAAATGCAGTAAATGATTAAACATTTCTTTGTCCTACGTGGACCTGTTGTTATAAAAGCTGCAGTGTTATTCAATTTTTTTTTTTTTTTTTTAATTTTGAGCTAAATCTCAAAATTGTCCTATGGTGTGATTGTTCCAAGCATGGTTCAATAAATTACAACTTTTATAAATGAAAAAGAAAAGCATAAAAATGTTAACAAATACCTCCAGCGTAATTGTACAAGTGTCTATTTTAGTAATTGGCAATAATTTTTTTCATCCATATATTTCTGAAAGCGTAGGAACTTGATACATTTTGTCTCTGAAAACCATGTCCTCTGGTGTGACACCATATCCTGATTTTAAATCATCCAATTCCAGAGAAAACTTTAATTACTTGAAGGACTCCATTCAGGGTCGTGTTACTGAAGCCCCCTGTGAAGCCCTTGACATGTGCACATGGTCAATTTTGTCTCAGAATTGTTCAAATATTTAACTTTTTTAGAACCACTACAAAAGTGTTATGTTTTGTTATCCTTTGGTGTGACACCCCTAAATTTATATTTTTTAATTAAAAACTATGTTAAACTACATAATCATGGAAAATTATGCAAATGTGTCTTGCTTACCATTAATGACAGGTTAGCTTGGAATAGCAAGGTCATTAATTGACAGAAAAAGGCTGAAACGTCCTATGGTGTGACAGATAATGTCCTCCGGTGTGACGCCTGTACTGTCACACCACAGGACAAAGATGTCACCAGAGGACAAGGTCTTTTTAAAAAGCATTTTAAATAATTAAATAAGATTTAACTACTTTTTAGTCTTTTTTGATCATTTTCAGTGTACTTAAATGCAATAATTGCATTAAATTATTTTCTGATGTTTTTACAGAAAACTTGTACTATTATAAAGTGTCATGAAAATAAGTATAAAATGTGATACTTTGTTTTTGAGACAGAAAGAACTGAGGGAGAAAAATTAGTGGAAGAGAGAGGACATGGAAATATATAGAGAAAATTAACAGGGATCCATGCAGAAGGGAGGAGATCCTAAGAGAACAATGCAGAAAGTAAACAGAATCAAAATGATGCCTTAAAAAGAGTAGCCATGTAGTTTTAAAAAAATCATTCACATCTTAATGAATATAGTTTGAATATTAATCATATGTAGGCTTAGCTGTGCCGCGCATGCAGCAGGGTGGCTAGAAGTGTTTCAGTAACATACTGATTGACTAAGAGACTGAATTTTGTTGATGAAATTTTTTTTTTTTTTTTTTTTTTAAAAACATGTTGATATTGTTTGTATCAAAATTAAACTTTCTTTCTCCTTTGAAATGTTCAAAATTAAATAGAAATCATTTAATAACTACCATTTCTGTCCTCTAGTGTGATGTAATATCCTATGGTGTGACACATAAAAGAACCACAGATTTGTTTTTATCTCAAAACATCTTTAAAAAAAACAGCTGAGTATTGCAATAGGGTAGATACAAATATCACTCTACGTAAAATGGTATAATTTTCAGCAGTTTTGAATGGATGACAGCAAAGTTTGTCTTGAAATTGTCCAAGTCATGGGGAAAAAAAATGTTAATTATAATTTCAAATTAAATAAATTGCACTATATGAAAATAAGTGTCTAACAATGAAGATAAATCTCTCTCATGCTATTTATGTATTATTATTAAGAGTTTTTTTTCTTCTTAATTTTTACTATGTCACACGATAGGACAAATTTATGGTACAGTTCAGTAAAAATGTTAAAAAAAAGCAGTGAAAGAATTGATGAAGTTAGTGACCCTTTATATTTTCTCAAAGATCAGACTTCACACTACATAAATATAGACTATGCATTTCTTTTTCAAAAAAGGTCTTTTACAAAAAAAGCATTTTTTTACGGCCTATTTGTCAACTACCCATATATACAGGTGCATCTCAATAAATTAGAATGTCGTGGAAAAGTTCATTTATTTCAGTAATTCAACTCAAATTGTGAAACTCGTGTATTAAATAAATTCAGTGGAGTAGAATAAGTAGTTTAAGTCTTTGGTTCTTTTAATTGAGATGATTTTGGCTCACATTTAACAAAACCCCACCAATTCACTATCTCAACAAATTAGAATACTTCATAAGACCAATAAAAAAAAACATTTTTAGTAAATTGTTGGCCTTCTGGAAAGTATGTTCATTTAATGTATATGTACTCAATACTTGGTAGGGGCTCCATTTGCTTTAATTACTGCCTCAATTCGGCGTGGAATGGAGGTGATCAGTTTGTGGCACTGCTGAGGTGGTATGGAAGCCCAGGCTTCTTTGATAGTGGCCTTCAGCTCATCTGCATTTTTTGATCTCTTGTTTCTCATTTTCCTCTTGACAATACCCCATAGATTCTCTATCGGGTTCAGGTCTGGTGAGTTTGCTGGCCAGTCAAGCACACCAACACCATGGTCATTTAACCAATTTTTGGTGCTTTTGGCAGTGTGGTCAGATGCCAAATCCTGCTGGAAAATGAAATCAGCATCTTTAAAAAGCTGGTTAGCAGAAGGAAGCATGAAGTGCTCCAAAATTTCTTGGTAAACGGGTACAGTGACTTTGGTTTTCAAAAAACACAATGGACCAACACCAGCAGATGACATTGCACCCCAAATCATCACAGACTGTGGAAACTTAACACTGGACTTCAACCAACTTGGGCTATGAGCTTCTCCACCCTTCCTCCAGACTCTAGGACCTTGGTTTCCAAATGAAATACAAAACTTGCTCTCATCTGAAAAGAGGACTTTGGACCACTGGGCAACAGTTCAGTTCTTCTTCTCCTTAGCCCAGGTAAGACGCACAAGAGGAATACGACAACTGTAGCCTTGACACGTCTGTGTGTGGTGGCTCTTGATTTTGCTTGACAATCCTCATAAGGCTGTGGCTCTCGGTTGGTTGTGCATCTTTTTCTTCCACACTTTTTCCTTCCACTCAACTTTTTGTTAACATGCTTGGATACAGCACTCTGTGAACAGCCAGCTTCTTTGGCAATGAATGTTTGTGGCTTACCCTCCTTGTGAAGGGTGTCAATGATTGTCTTCTGGACAGCTTTCAGATCAGCAGTCTTCCCCATGATTGTGTAGCCTAGTGAACCAAACTGAGAGATCATTTTGAAAGCACAGGAAACCTTTGCAGGTGTTTTGAGTTGATTAGCTGATTGGCATGTCACCATATTCTAATTTGTTGAGATAGTGAATTGGTGGGTTTTTGTTAAATGTGAACCAAAATCATCACAATTAAAAGAACCAAAGACTTAAACTACTTCAGTCTGTGTGCATTGAATTTATTTAATACACGAGTTTCACAATTTGAGTTGAATTACTGAAATAAATTAACTTTTCCATGACATTCTAATTTGAGATGCACCTGTATATATATATATATATATATATATATATATATATATATATATATATATATATATATATATATATATATATATATATATATATATATATATATATATATATATATAATCTGCAGTACATACACATACAAGGAATAAATACTTTTGATTTAGTTAACAGATAAACAAGGGGGAAAACAGTGCGACACGTAACGTATATATGCTGAGTTAATTTTTGTGACGCTTAATTTGTTCACAGAAAGGAAACTCAAATGGCAGAAAGAGACATCCTATTTGTTTTCTTTATTTTACAAAAGCACAATGTTTTGTTTTCATTGTGAGTGTACACAAATAAAAGTAGACCTTTTATAGCGATGCATTATTAATAAGACTATAAATTACAGAGTGTTTTAAGTTGATTCTGCTGGTATAAGGAAACAGTTGAAGTGATCACGCGCACACACACAACATAACTTCCAGCACTGCTAACTTGACAGCGCAGTTGGTACTTTATCAAATAAAATACAGTGAACCAAACATCAGCGTGCCTGCCTCTGTGTCACCGTTGGCATGCGACTGAAGTACAAAGCCTATTATTTACATAATAAACAATAGTTTTGCATTCAGATACATCGCAAATATGGAAATATTATGGAATATTTAGATTTGTGCCGAATGAGAGAGGTAGGATACACGAGCACAAAGCTCTATTTCGCAAACAGTTGAGTGCGCAAGCCTTTAAAGTATACTCCTTTGTCAGTGAGAGACGCGTTCAGAATCAGCACATGGTCACTGTCTAGTGGGCTTTGTTTTTAAGTGCACAACTCGGCATTCTCTGTTCTTCTGCTGGCGGTTATCAAACAGCGTTGCATTACTGCGGGCGCCCCCTTCTGGATTGAGGGTGAATTGCCTGTATTTGTTGTAAGGCCTCATGCACCGAACAGAGATGTCTGTACCGTGACGGTTCGGTACGAATACATGTATCGTTACACCCCTAATATATATATATATATATATATATATATATATATATATATGTGTGTGTGTGTGTGTGTATACAGTATGTATGTATATAATATATATAATATGTGTGTGTGTGTGTGTGTATACACAGTATGTATATATATATATATATATATATATATATATATATATATATATATATATATATATATAAATAATATACGAGCAATATCACACAAGTAGACATGAGATATGGCTGTATATCGGCACGCCTGTGATTCGGCAGTAGGCAACCACAGTGTGGAGATATAGAGCCATATATCATGCCTACGAGTGTGATATTGCGTTTATACAACAGTTGGACAGCACAAGTGTGTAAATACATAAAAAATAACAACGGAGTGTCTTTAAAAGCCCTCTTTCAAATCAAATCTAAGGTTGATAGTTTAACAGCTGAGCCCAAGCCTCCATTTCTAATTCGAAAGCGTCACTTTAGAACTAGTAACGAAGGAACGTTCAATTGCTTCATTAAAAACTTATTGTATTACCGTAGTAAAAGCATTATATTATGTATAGTAGAGTTTTATGAGAGAGAGATTGACTGAGTGATCGTGATTACCTGCATCTGATCCAGCATTCATTCTTCAGATCAATCTCATTTTTACAATAAAACATTAGTTTGAATGTTTACCCAAAACAAATTGTCTCTCATGTATAACCACTATAGAGACATCAGAGTCAGTGGTAAATTCCAGAAGATCTGGCTGAGGTGAGGCACTCTCTCCACGGGTTTATGAGCGCTGAATGTCCTGGAGCTCACGTCTCCGAAAATGTTGAAGCAAATTTTCAAATAAATGTTATCTTTATTAACAAACCACATATTTGAAGACCAAACAAGTACATTCTCGCCTAAAAAGCTCTTAAAACTACATTCCGTGACACAAAAGAGTATTATTTTTAAAATTATAGTGGATTTGGGTGTCCGGCATGACACTCGCTGTGAGAAATATGGCAAGCGGAGTGATACATGATACAAGCGGTGAAACGGTTGGAGGAGCTCTGTTATCACTCTAATATTGCACTCTTATCAGCCAGTCAGATTTGAGGACCAGATATATATATTAGGGTTGTGCTGATAGACGATAGTATTGTGTATCGACGATAATCAGAGATCTCACCCGTGGCTGATGCCTTTGACGATATCAAGATGATGATGATCATGATGATGTTCATTATTATTATTATTATTATTATTATTATTATTATTATTATTATCATCAGGCTAGTATTATTATCTAATTAATAATATTAGGGCTTATTTGTTCCATCATATTTCTTCTTACACATTATTATAGTGTTGTCCGTTATAACCAATCACACACGATTCTATTGAGTTTATGAATGCAATGGCCAATCAGAGGCGTTCAGATTAGTCATCGCTTAAACACCGGAATTTTGTTGTTCAGTTCAAGTGCGCTCTGACTGAATTGCTTACTCGTGAATTCTCTCATCATAAACAACAGAGTGCAGATGTATGTGCAATGTAAGTATACGAGATTTATTCATCATACAGTGTAGATTGTAATTATAATGGGAGTCAGTGGTGATGTTCTTTTATAATGTAAATGTTCTTTGCTTTTCTGTAGCTGCTGTTTGAATAACTGAGGAAATGCAAGGATTATAATTAGTAACTTACAATGTTTTTATTAAATTGTGATCATGTTCAATATAAATTCAGTCAAAAAAAATATTTTATGACATGACGTCCATCTGCTACTTGACTAAAAAGATATAATCTCTAGATTACACTAACATTAGGATGCTTTTAGCTGTATGCTGGAGCTAGTGCACTCTTCAGCTATGAAACTTAGTAAGTAAATAATTAAATAAATTAAATTAGGATGATGTGTATCGGCAATCTCACAGGCTGACGATAGGACGATATGACTATGGAGCATATTGCCCAACACACACACACACAATATATATATATATATATATATATATATATTATTATTTTTTTTTTTTTTTTTTTTTTTTCCCAGGAAAATGTATTTAGTCATGTTGAAATGTAAAAAACACTACTGTCACAATGCAGTTAGTTCACTTGGATTAATAAATTTGTATAGTTACATTTTAGAGATATCCCCCTCTCTGGACATAATTGGTGGAGTTTAACCTAGTTCAGCTCCATCTCCATGGACCTAATGGGTGGGGATATATTTTGCGATAAGGTTAGGGTGTGGTTGGAACATCTAGCTCCACTATTACGTGCAGCGAGTGGGAGCTGGGCGACAGGCTCCACCAGTGAGCAGTTTTGCCAACTTAGCAATTTTGTTGCTAAATTTAGCAACTTTTCACACTACCCTAGCAACTTTTTCTTCCAAAAGCATCTAGCAACAAATTTAGCTATTTTTAAAATTTATTTGGCAATTTTTAGCAACTTTTGATAAGTGATTTAAACGATAAAATGGCACACATTTTTCATCTAAATTACTCAAGAGGAAACGAAAGATGCTTAGCAGTACATATATCACGTGAATTAAGTTAGCTGCTATTTGCAATTGTTCAATTTAATAATAATAATAATAACTGAGTAATTGTTCATTTATGATACACCATGTTAGTAGCTTGTACCTGTGATTGTTGATCAGTTAGTACACTGTAAGAAAAATATCTAGAAAAATGGACAAGCTAGTATTTTTCCAGGACGTTATCCATTATTCATTATCCGTTGTAACCTTGTAACCCAAAAAACACAAAATACAATGCGTAATTGAAAAAGCAGGTAAAGAAAACCTGTGAAAAATCAATACGGAAAGTTCCTTCACATTAACATAGTAGATTGTGCCCTATTTTTACAGACTTTTCTTAGAGTGTAGCAGACTAACTAACTGATAATACACTGCTTAAAACTATAATTGTTCAGAATGTGTAGTTTTACTAGTTTACTAGTTAAAATAAATAAATAAATAAATAAATTGTAGGCTAATTATTCAAAAATGTGTAAGTGTTCAATAATTCAATGTTGTATTTAAAAATACAGTTATATTTTAATATTATATTATGTTAGGCCTATATTATTTTATGAACAAATCAAAATTAACATATATAAAATATACTTTATGCTGCAATTTGATGTAGTGACACAATTATGTAATGATGTCATCGCGCAAAGACATCACAATGTCATTTAGCAACTTTTAGCAACAAATCAACCTTCCTTTAGCAACTTCCCCTGAAAATTAGTTGGCAACACTGCCAGTGAGCAGCCTTTCGCAGAAGTCTGGTGAATGCTAATTTCAAACCCTACATTTGAACTTTAACTCACTCTGTCTGTTGCTTTCTTTTAATAGTTGTCTTTTAACATAATTAGAGGAGTAGCTGAGCTCTTTTATTAGCAGATTGTCCAGTCCTTCGAGGCTTTAGCTAATTTGAGCAGGCATATGGCAAAATGGATAATTAGATATGCAGATATATAATTTGATATATAAATAGGCCTTGTTAGATAAGCTGATTAGATACCAAAATCTGTTTATGTCCAATTTAAAGTCTTAGACATAACAGAAGCTAGATGTTTCAGTTATCTGTGCTATAGCTATGATGTGCTGAAATTACAGTCTTTTACAGCTTGTGTTAGCATTTCCTACAATTCCTCTGCTTGCAGATCCTTTCTTTGGTGTGATCATCTTTCACCCAGTCAACACAACCTGAGTCCATCACCATGTGTGAGAACTGAATTTATCACCTCACAAAGGAGGCAGTTTTTATGACATGACACTGCACATTCTTTTCTATAGTCACAATTTTTTAAAATTTTTTATACATAATATTGTCCTGTTCACACAGGATATATCCTTGCATTAGTAAACTAAAATATTCTTTAATGTTATTTCAGTTGTATAGAGAAGCCCTGAGAGGCCATGGATTATTATTATTTTTCTTTCTTGTTTTCTCATGATCACGACATAAGATTTTTTTTCTCATGATTTCGACATAACAAAAGTTACTTCCTTGTAATCACAACGGAATTTTTTCTCATGATGTCCGACTTGTTATCCGACAGCAGCACTGTAGACTAACCAAAGTAATAAAATACACAAATATCCTTGTTACTTCTGTTTCTGAATAAAAAAAAAATCAATCAGTTAATTCTATTTCAAAAGGATGAGGAAAACAAAGTGGGCTGAATCCAAGGAGCTCTAAAAGAATTTAAATAGTTGCACCTGCTGTATCCATGTGAAAGCACTCCGCCTGTGCTTGTGGTGTTAAATGCTCTTTTGTTTGACCATTTAAAAATGTTAACGAGACAAAGTGTATTGTCTCTGAAATAAAGTGGCAGTGATTGATCAGACTTAATTCATTTATTGTAGACTTTATTATAACAGAAGCAAATTTTTTGCTGATATATCAACAAAATTAACAACAAATAAATGCATGGTTTATCTGTTGATCAGATGAGCCTGAAAGTTGTACATCTGTAAAAATTATTTTAAGAAATAAAATGATAATCTTTGTTTGAAAACCGAGCGTTTATTTGAGTATAAAAACAATAAATGTTTTAACATTTAAGTATAGATTTTTTTAAAATAACAAATCCAAAGTTCTATCATGAAACTCTAGATGGCGCAGTCCGATAGGTGTAACTCAATCGGACATAATGACATCATTGTCTCATGGTGCAGCTGATTCTTTTTCTATCAGCAGCCAACATTCTCATGTTGCTGCTCAACATTCAAATACTTGGCTAGTGCTTGCTGTTGCAGTTGCAGTGCACTTCAGAAATCCTCCACCCTCCACCGCCCCAGCTCCACCTGTATAGATCTCCAACATGGTGATTCATGAATGCTAAATGGGGGTATTTCATATGTTACATGTGCAGCAGCAGTATTTCTTACATGCTCACAGCAGCATGTTGTGGATGTATTGGCAGTAGCAAGCCTCGGTAATTGCTCTGCCGCAGCAGCAGCTGTGTAGCAGATCTATTCCGCCAAGACCAAGCACATTAACATTGTCATGTACATTACCATGCCAATCCCTCCGAGAGTTGTCATGATAGAACTGTAATTATTGTCGGTCAGTGTGCTATTTAATGTAAATATACACAAGTATGTATTATTATGTATTATTATACACAAGTGTACATGTAAAACACAATAAAATAAAGACATAAAAATATTACATTCAAAATTTACATAATACGTTAAATTCAAAGCATACACAAATGTGCACATGCAGTGCATGAATTCAAAACCTACACAAATGTAGACTTATATTTATCATAACTCAAAAAATAAACATCTTATTAAATATGCCACACTGTACAGTATGGGTTGAATTGTAAACACCTTAATATATCTGCTGGCTACTGGACCTTCTGGACCTTTGGCAATGTGTTGAAGGAACTCCTCCAGAAATATTAGAATACATGCTGCAAGTTTTGATTCTTGGAATTAGTGCAGCGATGCTGGTGTCATTCAGTTCATTCTTCAGCTACTTGTTTCTCTGTGTTAGGTTGAAGCAGAAAAAGAATCATTTAGTCTTTTGGTGGTAGTAGGAGAAAAAAGCCTTAAGGGAGACCAGGCTAGAGCAGGGGAGCCGGTTTATTACCAAACAAATGTTTCAAACAGATTGTTTCTATTAAATGGCAGAGAGTCCACTGTCTTTCCTTTAGAAATGAATCCATTTATCTAAAACATAAATATAAACGCACTTAATATAAATGCAAAAACTCTCATAGCTTCATATAAAAATGACTATAATTATATACTCCTATAATACATTTAATACAACATACCACATTTCTGACAAAATCTCATAATTACAGTTAATGTTACTACAGTAAATCCGTGTCAATGTTGTTAGGAACCTGTCTTTGACCTCAGAAATGTGTCCTGTTTGAGCAACTCCAAAGAATACTTAAAACCACTCTGATGCTAGGTTTTGAGTTGTTATTTATTTATATATTTTTATTTATTTATTTTTATTTTTTTGTAGTAAAGCTCACTATTGTAATAAGCTCACTACATCCCCAAACAATTCTGGGAACAGTTCATGTCACCCTTCCAAACTTTATTGTAATTCATAAATTGTATTGGCTCTATAATCTTTTTAAGACCCTGTAGGGTCAGTAGCTGAAGCATGTCCTATCCCGTTTCATTAATAAAAGAGTGCAAAGTGCTTCATTCAAACAAATCAAACAAACAATGATAAATCATTCAATACCAACCAATCACATCAATGTCTGAATCAGCGGGTGACCCCAAAAGCCTTACATAATCTTGTGTTGTTACTCTATGCTCATGGTTTAGAAGTAAATCATTTATCATAAATGTTTTAGGGTTTTAGACAATATTAGAAAATTAAAGATTCATTGTTTCTGAAGTTTAGATTTCTGCCACTTTTTTTCCCCCATGTTTAAATTTAATGGGATGGTGTGTCCCACATATGCTTTGTTGCAGAACCTTCTTAGTATGTTCTAAAGGTCAGTTATGAGCTTGATGGAGTAGTTGTCAGGATTGAAATGACGCTCAGTGTGGGTTTTTGGGAACACTACGTTAATAAAGAGATAGATGGATGATAACAGACAGACTTGAGAGAAACCCCACAGAGAGAAAAGCCAACACAGGGGACATAAATACCAGACATTTCCCCCTAAATAAAGGCTGTCTTTACTATATGGTTTGTGTTATCTCCTTTAGTGCTTAGCTCACTTTCAAACAATAATATTCTGCTGAGCAAATGCCTGAACTCTTATAATGAATAATGTAAGTGAAGACTGGTTTACCTACAAAACAAAGCTACATATTTGGGTTATATTAGATATTACTCAAGAAAAGGATCATGTCCTTCACATTGTTCACAAAATTTGGGATGTCTTTAATGCCAAAAGCAAACAGAGAAAGAAGATATAAACATTCCTGTTCTCTCTCTTAAAGGGTTAGTTCACCTAAAAATGAAAATTTGCTGCTAATTTACTCACCGTCAGGCCATCAAAGACGTAGATGATATTTTTTCTTCAGTAGAACAGTAAAGAAGATTTTTAGCTGAAACCGTGGTATTTGGTGATTTATAAAATGCAAGTCAGTGGCTGCCTGTTTTTGAGAATAAACAAAGCATATCAAGGAACACAAAACTCTGAACTGAGAAAACAGTTCAGACTCAGACTGAAGACCAGTGACCACTTTATAGTCTGTTCTGTGCGGGGCCCGGTGCGACTGGACCAGTTGCATCGCCCGAAGGACAGCCCTGTATGTACGTTGCTTAGGCACTTGTATCGGAATGCCAGTTTAAAAAAAAAAAATCACATCGTTTGTGTAAATAAAATGGTATATTGCCCGGCACTACAACAACATCATATACCGTATGTCTAAACTAAGGATTGAAGTCTGTTAGATACAACGGCTTAGTGATGATTCAATCAGACTGCTGTTTTATTCCAACCATTAATTCTGGTTGGATGCTTCCATAAATATTTGGTTTACATGGAGTGATGTTTAATGGCGCACTCAAATATTTAAATTATGGCCCATTTAAGACACAGCTAGGCACAGCTGGTTCAGCTGACCCGAGAATATAACAGAGACATTAGGTGGGCTTTTTCAGTTTTGGCCTGTAAGCAGTCACTTAGAAACCACCTTGCACAACCTATCATCTACTCATGAGCACCCCTAGCAAGCACATAGATACAACTTTGTAATCACCCTCAACACCCAACAGTCATAGGCATTTTATAATAAGGTTAAATAAGTTTAAAACACAAACTTATTGATAGAATCTTTTTTGAAAGATCTTTTGTTTCTTAGATGTCTCCAGAGTTTAAAAACATTTATTTTTGGTGGTTTTTTTTTTTTGTTGTTGCTGGACCCTGGAGTGTTGCATTAGAGGTTCACTTCATTGGTCACTATAAAACAGCACAGTTAGATTATTTTGGATTGCAATATGAGACCAACTGTGTAGTTGTTCAACTCAGCAAATACATTGGGGTTTAAATGACATTCTGCTGTGTTAAACACTGCCAGTGAATTGCTTCCACTCCAGCTCTCAGTGTCCCAGTGGTGGCTTAAGTGCTTAGATCTGTCTGAGTGGCGTAGGGACTGTTAAAAGCACAGTTGTTAGCCCCATGTTTTTGGCTGGTGTCTAGTCAGTGTATCCCTGAATAGAGCAATGGTTTACTACTCTTATGTACTGTAGCATGTCTTTGCTGAGGATAAGTAGTTTTATGTTGTGGCAAAGTTTTGGCAATGATAACTGTTTTTCATATCAAATAGAACTTATTTATAGGGATGCACTAATATTACTGATAAGTGGATAATTATTTTCATGTTATGGCCCATAAATAGCCAGTATTAAATTATATACTAATTTGTATATGCTAATTAAATTGGCTAAATTAAAAATAAAATACTGAAAGCTAAAATCAGTTATTGTAGATGCTACAGAGGAATTTAGGCATCACAACATTTTATACATTATGTACAGTACGAAAAACTGATACTTTTTAACAAAGTTTACTTTGAAAAGTGATATTTAATTTTAAAGTTATTAAACCATTCACACTTAAATTAACCAATTGTCTGATAAAAATAAATAATAAAAACTTATTTGCCAAAAATACTGGCCAATAAACAATATCACACCGATATATAGTGCATCCCTAATAATTTATTTTGGGCTGTAGAATAGATGATAGCATGCTAATTATGCACATTGCTTTGTGTCAGTTGGGTAAATGTAATTTTTTTTCAACCAACAAAATATGGCTTAAAAAGCAAGAGGGTTTTTTCTTGTAAGCCTGTAAATTATCAGAATTTCATTTGAATTGGTAATGTTTTAATAGTGTTTCTCAAGGAACCCGCACAATTGCAGGAATTTGAACACAAACTGACACAACTCACTGTTGATTTCACTGTTGTAGGAGAAAGACTCTAGGGCGGTTGCTATGGTGCTGAAGGAGCTACCAAGTAAGGCATCCTCAGATGGAAAACCCCTGCTCACCGTGACAACCAAGGTGGGCTGAGCACATACACCCACCAACAGGGAACACCAAGCGTGAGTGTGACTGTGTGAATAAGTTAAGTAAAACCAAGAGCTTGGTGCACCCTGTTCTGAATATCCGTTAGTGTTACATGACACACATGAGCCATATGTGTGGAAGTGTTGAAGTTGCTTCTTGTTGTTGAAAGCAAGCTGCTTTATGGGGTTCACACTAGATGATGTCATAAAGACCCATGAAAATGGGGTGGTCCTTCGGGACCGTCAGTGTTTCACGACACAAAAAAAAAGAGTGGCATTTGCTTTACGTGAGTGCTACTCTCCTCATAAGCAGCTGCAGAATGTTCTGTTGCTTAAATTTTATTTCTGTTTCTTGTTTTGGCTTTGAATCGCATGTACGTTACCTGTTTTATAGCAAATCCAAAGCTGCATGTTCATGTTATTTGCTGTTTGTTCACACTTAGGGAATCATTCATTTGCAGGAAGCAAATGAATTGTGGATGTAGAGTCTTGATGCAATGTGGGGAGGCCTATGTTATTTATTTATTGTACTACCATTCTCCAGTTATATGAAGTAAATAAATGGATGACATTTTTGGCTGTCTATAAAAGGTTTACCCAAATGTTGGAGGATTTTGTGATTTGAGGGGCTTGGTTCTATTCCATTGGGGATGTGGCAGAGAGCCATGCTTTTCTCAATACATAGTGATGAGCTGCTCAATGGGGAATTTACTGCCAGTTACTGCTAAGAGTGTGTATTGTGAAAATGGTCTGAAAACACTTGCTATCTCATCCCTTACAAAAGACCAAGTGAAATTGAAAGTAATTGGTGAATTCTTGTACAATTTATCCTAAATTTAGGATACACAAAAGACAAAATTTTGAGCAAATGAATGACCTAAATAATTATAAAGCAATGAGGAAGTTACTTCATACACAGGTATGAAACAGTTGTGAATAAAAATATGAAATTAGATTTAGGATTCATAGGGAGGACTTAACTAAAAATAGGCTGTACCCAGCATTAGCACAATGCTGTTTTCACTTAAAGAATTTTGAAAATCAGATAACAGTGCAAACTGGCATTTTAATGCTTGGTTGTGTTGGATGCAGCAGACTACTCAAATCTGGTATGCTTTACTTTATCATTCTTTAAAATGCAGAAAGTACTCTTGACTGCTATTATCAATATAATATGCACAAAAAAACCCTATTAAATAAAATTACATTTACAATTTTTTTTCTGTGGGCAGTCATAGCACAATGTTAATGTGCCAGACAAATAGCATTGGGTTTTCTGAATAAGGCAAGTCTATAATAAGCCTAATTTGCATAAACTGGCATGTTTTGAAAAGTAAGACCATAAATATCTGCACATTTAGTTAAACTGGATTTTGGATGGTTTGTCAATAAATCGCTGAAACTATTTTGTGAATTCACCTTTAGAATTTAAAAAATCAATTTGGTGCTTGTAAGATTTCAGGATGGACCTCATGTGTTCTTTACACATTACCAAGAGGCTTTTACCAAACTCAAGGCTGATAAATGGGTTCTGTTGTGCGCCCCATATTGATAATTTATGACCTTAATTATGAAGTGAAGGGCACTTTCAGTGCTGACCTGTGTCAAGGGCAGTTGTTTTCAAATTTAGCTATTCTTGACAGCCATAAAAATGGCCATTGTGTTACTTCTTATGGCCAAATCCAAAGATTTGTGTCACAATTTGTGTCACAACCTGCTACACCAGAATGATTCATTGTTATATGTACTGTATACACATATGTATATTGTATTGTTACATGTAATGGTCTATTTGATTCTTGTAAACAAATCAATGTATTTATGAAAATTTATTTAGAAATGTCACCGAGTTACTGCATTGCATCAATTAAAAGATGCAATATGCTCGATAGTAAGTATATGATTTTTTGGTCTGAATCAGAGATTTCAATCATTACTACCACTATCCACAGGTAATAAGACACCCTCTGTGTTGTGAGATTGGATAATTCACTGTAAAGAATAATAATCTCAGTTCTAATTATTTCATGTTCTCACTGGAATGAGTATGTAATATGATGATGTAACATTTAAGGAGATTACTGGTTGCAGCAATCATTGGATTGGAAACATGAAGGTGTTGAGCTGCTTCTAATTTACTCATAAATTAGAGAGCTGCTTCTAATTTATGAGTCTTTTACTTTCGTAACTGGTTTTCTTTACCAGTTAGCATTTTCTAAGGCACTAGGCTAAGCTGTTAGCTTGCAGTCACATTTTTTATTGTTCCATGTGAGGATGAAAGATTTTACCACAGATTTCACAATGGGATCAAGTAGGTCATGCATTTTACCACTTTGACCAACAGAAATTTTAATTTGTAAGTGACTTGTGTATGAAATTATAATGTGGGCACTATTGACAGTAAAGCTTTTAGCTTGTGGAATTTTGCCAAAATTTTGATAATGTGACTGCACCATAAACTGAAAACTCAAAGAATGTGAACTATTTAATTTGACCATTTTTAATGTTTGTATTATACTGTGACCACTGCCACTGTTAAGGGGACAACATAGGAGCACTGTCCCATGTCCTGTGATGACTGGGGTCCATTGAGGTCCTCTATGATAAATCTTACTCATTGAGATCAGGGGAGAGGGGGAGAACCTGGAAAAGTTGTGAATTTTAGTGAAAATCTTGACTGTGATTTGCAATATGTAATTACATGAATTAAATATGTAATTACATTGATTACATATTTTCATGACTAAGAAAAATATGTGGCGATTTTCTCTCATTTCCAATGAGGCACAAATAGACTACCAATTAAAAACTCTGGCCACTGGAATTGCTTTGGGGTCCAAGTGAGGTCTTTGCAGGGGGATAGCATCTTGCACAACATTGACATCTACCAACAGGGGCTAGCTGGTCCATGCTAACATGCCAAACCTTGACCGCCTTGTCCACTTTTAAATTTTGGGGCAAATAAACCTACAGGTGATTTACTTAAAGCAGTTTTTGCCTATTAAGCAGAATAAAGTATTTTAGCAGTGTGGCTAAACAACAAAGAGGGGGAGATATTAAGGAAAAAGGATATGACAAGAACTAGGAACAAGAACTTAAAATAAAAGACTGACTTGACCAAAAAACATTAAATGGGAAACAAAATAAATGTCTACATAAATGTTACAAATAAGATCCATATTTTGTGGAAATGGGTGCATGCTAAGTGAAAATTGTTTGGTTTATGTGTTGCAGTTGTGTAGTGAGCAGCAAGAGAGCCGTCCGTTACTCAGCCCTTCTATTGATGACTTCCAGAGTGAGAGCAAGAGTGATAGAGCCACACGGCCAGTCACCTCCAACACAGCAGGTTCCCCCATAATTACTGCTCTGTCATCTGTTCCTCCTCTCCTTCTCAATCATCTGCTCTTCTCCTCCTCTATCCCATAGCTGTTAGGCACAAAATGTTTTTTTTTTATCCCTTGCTTACATAAAGTAGTTTTCAATTGGTGTTCCTTGGTATTTACTCTTTGTCCCAATGAATCCTTTAAACTCATTTCAAAATTTTATTTTTAGGTATCAGTTTTTCACTATTCATGATTGGAATTTTTCACCCATAAATGTGTGTCATGGTTAATAAAATAAGAGAATATAGGTTTTCATTCTGGATGACTCTTGTTGGCAATGTTTTGTTCCACATTCTCTAGTCTTGTCCACAGCACTAGACTTGGTGGACTTGAGTGAACCTTGTGAGAGAAGGTGGAGCTGGGACAGATGGAGTCCCCGTGGGTCTCGTAAGAATGGTTTCTCTAAGAGTAGCCTTCGCAAGAAGAAGACTGAAGAGACGGAGCTGATCCGGGTGGAGACAGAGCCATCATCTCCCAGCCGTTCTAACCCAGAAAGAGCCTCATTAGATTCAGGTATATTGCTTGTTAATGAAAGATACTTTGGCAATGTTGTTAAAATTCACCATAATTCAATTTGGTTGTCAGTTGAGATTTGTTTTGCCTTGATGTCTTTTACTTTTGGTGCCATCACAGGTTACTGAGACTTGATGGTGTTGACTTTACAATCTGATGGAAAATTAAAAAAAATAAAAAAATAATAAAAATTGGACAGTGTGGTATTATGATGATTATGATACCTGGGTTGACCCAGACACCATAGATATGGTAGCTGTGTCTCACTGCTGTGAGCAAAACTTTAATTCATGAAACCCTTTAACGCATTAGGCAAGTTGTCCCTTATAATCTATAAAAAGGCCTGCATTTATGAAATTGATTTAAGTGTAAAGTTCTTTTAATCAATTTAAGAGGTGCTTATGATTAAATATACAGCTGATTTAATCCAGGCTCTCAGTGTAATTACATTTTTGCCCTTTGTTGTCTATTTTTTTTTTATCCCATTGGCCACTTGATCAGTAAGCAGTTACTCTGCACTTTAGTATTCGCATCAGCATATTATTAGATTTAAAGTAGTGGAATTGGTGGAAAATTATGGAAATGGTTTAAACACACAGAACTGTGGCTTTCATGACAGCGATGCCCCAAGTAGAAATGTAATCATTTTTATTTTAGCTCTGTTGTTTTTTTCAAGCTTATGCTAGAAATGGTTTAAAATGAAACGCTACACTGGCTTATTTTAATCCTCTGGAAAGCTTAAACAACTTGCACTGTAAAGTTCATTGCCAGTAGATTACGCCTTAAGCTTCTGTAAGCTAAACCATTGCCATGTTTTCCCTGTTGTACTATATTTATCATTCCACAGCCCAAATGCTTTAATCAATTGCGAGCTGCCGGCTATAGCCTGGTTGAGATAGGCAAGCCTTGAGCTGTAAGCTGTATCCTTATCTGCTTCTGGGTAGCCTTAATCTATCTTTTGCACCAATGTGTTGTTTCATTAAAAGCAGAGTTTGTGACAGCCTGTCGGTTTTATTTCCTGTCTCACTCCATACTAACTGTCCTGTCTCCAGTGAGCAGCTCACCCTTGGAGAAATGGGAGGAGGTGAGCCTTCACCCAGACAGTGCCTTGAATGGAGGGCGGAAGTGGAGATATGAGAGGAAGAGGTGCACCTCCAACCATTCATCTAGTGAGCTTTTGTGGTACGGTCAGGTTTCCACCTCATTGTGCATATGCTATCATGGTGTCCTAACCAGGCGTGATATGATATGTTTCCATATTTAGTGTTTAATGTAGTCACAAGGTGTGCTTAACTCTTCTGGAGCCATAAAGATCAACTTTATGCTGCTTCAATAACTAATATTTGGGTAAAACAAAAACAAAGCATGTTGAATTTTTACTTTCTATTCCCCAAAACCATTAAATTAGATTTAATAAGCCATTTTAAAAAGAATATTAACACATAGGCTAAACACGTTTGGACAGCTGTGTCACTAACATTATTAGAAGAACTGTTCTTGAATTCATCATACATCATTTTAAATACATCATTTTAAGTCAGTTCTACATATTTTATCATTTTCTCTTCAAATCATCCTGAGTGGCCTCTTTTTTGTCTTTGACACTCTGATTTTAGTGAGCTTTGGGGGTAAATCTACTTATTTATTATAAAAGATGAAGAAATAGAATGCATTTTAAGAGTATCAGATGTTAGATTTGAGTTGTTCAATTCAGTTGAATAATTCAGTTGCCTCTGTGTGTCATTATCATTATTGCGAGCAGTAAGATCATTATTCACAGGATCTCGTCCTTTTCAGGTCTGCAGACTTTAAAACAGATTTCTCTAACAGGCATAGTGCCCTGGAGCTCAGCATTAGCACGGAGTCAGACCCTGGGCCGGCCCCTCAGGTACACACTAATGATACTTTGATCTCATGTAAAAGACTACAGCAGCATTCATTATTGATCATCATCTCCCCTCACACTCTGAAAATTGTTCCTGTGTGCACTTAAATGGTAC
Organism: Spinibarbus caldwelli; assembly: GCA_039654775.1. Taxonomy (NCBI): domain Eukaryota; kingdom Metazoa; phylum Chordata; class Actinopteri; order Cypriniformes; family Cyprinidae; genus Spinibarbus; species Spinibarbus caldwelli. The sequence goes on from CM077234.1 coordinate 9,862,412, forward strand.
AAACCCTTCTCACTAAGGCCTTCTGGGGACAAAATTGTTCCATTAGAAAAAAAAAATCAAATACTGGATGCACTAAAATCTAAATAGTAAGTTGAGGTACCTGAGAAAAGACACATACATCTTTGTGTATGCTACTCTAAAAAGCCTTCCATGTTTCTAAGGTGCAGTTAATGGAAAGAGAGCCATTCGTTGTTTGAAATACAGGATTTTTACCTTCATGTACCCTTTTCCTGAGTGTGCATCAAAAATGTGTTTTTGCCAATATTTTCTGTATTGATTACTCATTGTGAAAGAGATGTTCTATTTATTTCTCAGATACTAGTAAGTATTCAAATATAGCAATACTACATACTAAACCTTTATATTGCCCACAACTTTAATCCTGCCTATTGACAAACTGAGTACAGGAATAATATACAGTGGCCTCAGAAAGTATTTAATATACCAAAAAATGTCTAAATGTCACTGCATTAGATAACAAAATCTTAATGAACGGACAGCACAAGCATACTTTTTAAAGAAAATATTTTACAGAAAGATGTTTGTTAGGCTCTACTTGATAAAACAATAGATCAGGGGTGACAAACTCCGGTCCTGGAGAGCCGCAGCCCTGCAGAGTTCAGCTCCAACCCTAATTAAAACTCACCTGCATGTAGCTTTCTAGTAACCCTTCAGACCTTGATTAGCTTGTCCAGGTGTGTTTGATTAGGGTTGAAGCAAAACTCTGCAGGGCTGCGGCTCTCCAGGACCAAAGTTCGCCACCCCTGCAATAGATTAACTGTTCAAAGTTAAGACAAAGCTACTGTGTTTGAGGTATTGCAGGAAATTGGTAGAGTAGTATAGTTTAACATTTTTATTTAATATTATTCATTATTTAATATTATTTATTATTTAACTATTGTAATATATATATATATATATATATTTATTTATTTATTTATTTATTAATTATTTTTTTAATTAATTTTTGGGGGGGGGGGCAATTTACCCAACCTTTAGTAAAAAATCCTCTGTGGTTACTCTGTTAGAACATCTGTGTAAACTTGAGAGGAACTGGCTTCGCACATCCACTAAAAATCACATTGAATTCAAATAAATTTAAATCCCAACATGGCAATTCAATTTTGTTAGTTCTTGACAAATTATTTATAAAAAAAGTTTTAGCATCTTTTATTTGCCGATGTCTTTCATTTGCAGTGTCCAGATACTTTTTGGGGCCACTGCATACTAAAAATTAATATTGGCCATAACTGTAAGGTTGCTTATTCAGCATGATCTGAGGACAAGGACGGTGATACAAAGTGACTGCTGGTTGACCTTGTCTGCATGTGTGTGACCATCTGTGTGCGCAGCGGCAGAGGCCCCAGATGGGTGGTACTTTACTGGGGAGACAGCACTCATTAGAGGAGGAGTTTGTTCGAGCCAAGGCTGCTGTGGAGGTGAGACAGAGTCTCTACAATACACACACACATGCTAACACAAGAATATCACAGATACTTATTCATTTGAAAAGTTTGAAAAAAGTCTTCTCTGCTACCACACAAAACTTCATACCTCAGGGCTTATTCACAATGTATCTGGCCACCTGGGAATTGCAGTTTCTTGCATTCTGTAAGGTCAGTCTCACCCTGTAAATTAAGACTGCATAATTGGTGTATTTTTAGCCTAGGAGTGCAGCATCAACACAAATGACATCTCAAAGAGGTTGCTTTGTGATGATGTCAGCTCTTACCTCTCTAGTCTCCCATCCAGAGATGCTTATTGGGCAGTAATATTCATAAGACATCCATTTTAAAGTGATGTATGTGCTCAGTAAAGAAACCAGTAAAAAAAAATGCCAGAGCTTCTGTACTGTAGCTATATTAAACTAAGATCCGATCAATATCATGATTCAATCTATCTGAAGTTTTCTGCTTCCCTTGTATGAAACTACCTTAATTTTTATAGCACACTCCCTAATACGTATGCTTTTATATTTAAATTAGAATTTTAAGGAAGCTTATTTCTGCCATGAAACAAATTCAACTGAACATGATTCCTATTGTTATATCTACAGTTGAAGTGTACATTTTTCAATGTTTACTTTTTTTTTTTGGAAGAAAAAAAGCTTCATTATAAGAATTAAATTCTCTATTAAGAAAAAGTGCATTTGGCAAACTCTTTTTTTTTTTTTTACTTTTTTGTTTTTTTTTTTTTCAAAACGGCTTTACTGCTTATTCATATTTGAACAACTAAGTTATTTTTTTTGGCTTTTGCCTTTATTACATTGCATAATGAAGTTGAGACAGTAAATAATGGAAGAGGAGAGAGAGAAACAGGATCTACAAAGGATTTCATGCTGAACTTGGGTCACCTGAGGCACAGCTGCACCATATGTCAGACCGTTGCCCACAAGGCTGTGTCTCCAACAATACGGGAAAAACCTTTGCAGAAAAACATAAAACAGGAAATTATAACATAGAGGGGACACCGTCAGACCACTATGATTGTCAAGGTCAATAACGCGCTTAAATTTTAGAATCTTTAAATTTATGAATGAACAGTTTATGATATTAGTAAAAAAAAAGAGAAACTTTTTAAAATCTATTAAAAATGTAAAAAGTACATAAAGATGTGTACATACAATCCCAACTATGTATAATGGAAAGAAAATATGTAATAACAAATGAACTCAGGAACACAGTGTTTATTTAACACAAATGGTGTGATAACAGAACAGTCTTGAATGATAACATGGTGAAAACACAAGGAGCGATACTCAGATGTGCTGACAAGGAGACAGGAGATGGAAGATGAGGCAGACGAGATGACGAGGGCCACACAGACACAGGGAGATCAGGCTGGAATAATCGAAAGAACTGGTTAGTGACAAGTCTGCAGCGTAGGACACACATATGAGGCCAGACCATGAGTGTGAGAGCAGGTTAAACAGTGACCTTGATGAGTGACAGGTGCATATGATTAGTCTGTGGCAGAGTGACGGCAGTGAAGGGTTGAACAGGGTGAATCCGGTACAGTTGACCTGTATATTGCTTGTTATTTCACACAACATTCGAATTTGACCTTTTTACACCAATATGAATACAAATTCTTGGAACTTGTCACATTTGTTTTAAATAAGATTTTCCAAAAGATTTTTCTTTACTTTATCAGGGACTTCCTGATTAATTGCTACAAAAGCTTGTACCTGGTGCATATTATAACCTAAAGCAAAAATAAACACATTTAACAATAAAACAGTTGTTGAAACTATAAAGCTAGTGTGCAGGTTTTCTGTGCTAGTTGGTGATTATTTGAGTACAGATGAATGACTCTGGAGAACCCTTGCGGTGTTGCATCTGCGTGGCACCTCTTCGTCATGGTGACAGAACTGCTTGAGGGAACCGCAGGCAATCTAGGAAAAGATTTATCATCCATATTCCATTGGGCTGATAACAGAGACATTTATTTATTTGATTTATACCAGTGTATCAATCATGCAAATGGGAAAGATGAGTGTGTATGTGACTGTTTGTTGTACGTGATTGTGTGCAGTGTGCAGGATTTTGTGATTAATTGGCCCATCCAGTGGGTACCTTTATCACAGATACAGCACTTTCCCCTCACTTTCCTTTAATGCAAACACTCAGTGAATCAGCTCTAGGTGGACTGTTGAAGCCTAAGCAATTGTTTGTGTGTTGTAAGATTAATTTGAGCTGCCAAGAAAAATAAAAACACAAAGATATTCCAGTCAGTGGTGCTTTAAGAACTGGGTTATTCAAGCAGTACTCTTAAGGGAGCCAAAGTAAGCAAATAAAGAATACTATGTTGAACATCCTCATTCATGAAAGTGATGCTGTTTTTTTCCCTTTATCATTATCAGTAGCCCTTGAAAAAACATAAATGGGCAAAGACTGTGACAGTGACTGTGATTGCATGCACAAGAATATTCGGTTACACTTTATTTTAAGGTGTCCTTGTTACAGTGTAATTATACATTTAAGTACTGAGTAATATTAATTAACTACGTGTACTTCTTACTATATGGTTAGGTTTAAGATTAGGGTTACTTGCATGGAATTATGCATAATTAATTGTTATTATATTAGTAAGTACATGTAATGTGTAACAAGGACACCTTAAAATAAATTGTTACCGAATATTCCGATATTAATGATCTCTCACTCCCTCTCTCCCTCTCTCTCTCTCTCTCTCTCTCTCTCTCTATATATATATATATATAAATGTGTGTATGACAATTTTAAGACAAATCTACACACATGCACACCCACACAGTCTGAGAGAGTCATTTAAGATAATCCTGCAGGGTTCTTCCGTACATGATGGACCATAACCAGAATCTGCCCGGAATGATCATATCTGATCTGACACATAAAACTGTGTATAAAAATACTCATGCATACATTGTGTGGTGCTTCTGCTGACCTCTCAGATTGATAAGAACTAGATACTGTATGAAAGCTGAGAGGTCTGTCTGTAATCCAGTCATAAACATGATTCTTGCAGGTTATATTCGGGTGAATCCATAAAGATGAATATGTTGAACTTTTGACCTTGCTGCTTCAAATCACTTTGCAACTTTTATAGCTGAAAAACAATATGTCCTCATAAAACTGGAGCACGATTCTGAGTCTGGCTTGTCCTATGTGGAACAATTAAAATCGAAAACACATAGCAATTCAAATGCTATGAAGTCTATCCTTAGTATTCCCTGCTGGAATAAGTTATTGTCAAACCATCATTAAATAGATGCCAAATAACATCTCTCTGTAATGCTCTACAGGGTCATGTTTTATATGATATTCCAATACTGGCTGTGTCCTAAACTGTTAAACTGTCTCCCACAGTCAGACACTGAGTTCTGGGATAAAATGCAGGCAGAGTGGGAGGAACTGGCACGGAGGAACTGGTTTGACGACGCTGACAGTGAAGGCCTGGTTCCACTCAACTTTTCACCCACTGAGAAGGTATTCTCAACCAATCAGAATGCTCTGCATCAGTGGTTCTCCACCATGGGCATAGCAAATTCCAAGAGGATCTCAGGATGACTTAAAGTATTTCAAATAATGAACGATTATTAATGTTTTAAAAATAATCTAATTTTTAAACATCCCCTGTGGTGGTAAATCAAGTTTTTTAATGTTTACATGTCTATATGCTGTTTCTTAATATGCTTAAAGACAAACCATGTGCAAATTCATCATTCAACACCATTGCCGAGTACTTTCTCCTTAAAACTAAGGTATCTGAAAGATGGTGTCAAAAACGCAAAACCAACCCTGTTTCCTACATCACAAAGATTTAAAGGGTTCACCCAAAAATGAAAATTCTGCCGTTAATTACTCGCCCTCATGTTGTTCCAAACCCGTAAGACTTCCGTTCATCTTCGGAACACAAATTAAGATATTTTTGATGGAATCTGAGAGCTCTCAGACCCTCCATAAACAGCAAAGGTCCTTACATGATCAAGGTCCAGAAATGTAGCAAGGAAATCTGTAAAATAATCCATGTGACCGATCTCCTTGCTACATTTCTGGACCTTGATCTTGTAAGCACCCTTGTTGTCTATGGAGGTTCTGAGAGCTCTCAGATTCCATCAAAAATATCTTAATTTGTGTTCCGAAGATGAACAGAGGTCTTATGAGTTTGGAACAACATGAGGATGAGTAATTAATGAAAGCATTTTCATTTTTGGGTGAACCATCCCTTTAACCAATCCCGTCAACATGCGAGGCGGGGCTTTTGATATCTGGTCAAAGGTTTTTATTATAAATAGAGCTTTTTAGATGGATGCTGAGGCTTTTTAGGTTGGGTAGAATCTGCAATCTCTGACCCAATTCGTGGCTTCCATGGCTGCAATATACTGTGTCTTCCGCCAACTGGCAGCCCGGGGTATCAAAATACTATTGAATAAATTGGCGGTGGGTGGAATCTCACAGACCAAAACAAAAATGGACATTCCGACATGGAACGCACATTTCAAAGTAGAATAACTGGCTGTAGGATTGTTTTTCAGAGAAACGAGTAAGTGAACTTAGCATGTTTCCTAAATATCTGCAAACATATGCTATATTTATGATTTAATACAGGTGCATCTCAATAAATTAGAATGTCGTGGAAAAGTTCATTTATTTAAGTAATTCAACTCAAATTGTGAAACTCGTGTATTAAATAAATTCAATGCACACAGACTGAAGTAGTTTAAGTCTTTGGTTCTTTTAATTGTGATGATTTTGGCTCACATTTAACAAAAACCCACCAATTCACTATCTCAACAAATTAGAATACTTCATAAGACCAATAAAAAAAAATAAAAAAAAACCTTTTTAGTGAATTGTTGGCCTTCTGGAAACTATGTTCATTTACTGTATATGTACTCAATACTTGGTAGGGGCTCCTTTTGCTTTAATTACTGCCTCAATTCGGCGTAGCATGGAGGTGATCAGTTTGTGGCACTGCTGAGGTGGTATGGAAGCCCAGGTTTCTTTGACAGTGGCCTTCAGCTCATTTGCATTTTTTGGTCTCTTGTTTCTCATTTTCCTCTTGACAATACCCCATAGATTCTCTATGGGGTTCAGGTCTGGTGAGTTTGCTGGCCAGTCAAGCACACCAACACCATGGTCATTTAACCAACTTTTGGTGCTTTTGGCAGTGTGGGCAGGTGCCAAATCCTGCTGGAAAATGAAATCAGCATCTTTAAAAAGCTGGTCAGCAGAAGGAAGCATGAAGTGCTCCAAAATTTCTTGGTAAACGGGTGCAGTGACTTTGGTTTTCAAAAAACACAATGGACCAACACCAGCAGATGACATTGCACCCCAAATCATCACGGACTGTGGAAACTTAACACTGGACTTCAAGCAACTTGGGCTATGAGCTTCTCCACCCTTCCTCCAGACTCTAGGACCTTGGTTTCCAAATGAAATACAAAACTTGCTTTCATCTGAAAAGAGGACTTTGGACCACAGTCCAGTTCTTCCTCTCCTTAGCCCAGGTAAGACGCACAAGAGGAATACGACAACTGTAGCCTTGACACGTCTGTGTGTGGTGGCTCTTGATGCCTTGACCCCAGCCTCAGTCCATTCCTTGGGAAGTTCACCCAAATTCTTGAATCGATTTTGCTTGACAATCCTCATAAGGCTGTGGTTCTCTCGGTTGGTTGTGCATCTTTTTCTTCCACACTTTTTCCTTCCACTCAACTTTCTGTTAACATGCTTGGATACAGCACTCTGTGAACAGCCAGCTTCTTTGGCGATGAATGTTTCTGGCTTACCCTCCTTGTGAAGGGTGTCAATGATTGTCTTCTGGACAGCTGTCAGATCAGCAGTCTTCCCCATGATTGTGTAGCCTAGTGAACCAAACTTAGAGACCATTTTGAAGGCTCAGGAAACCTTTGCAGGTGTTTTGAGTTGATTAGCTGATTGGCATGTCACCATATTATAATTTGTTGAGATAGTGAATTGGTGGGTTTTTGTTAAATGTGAGCCAAAATCATCACAATTAAAAGAACCAAAGACTTAAACTACTTCAGTCTGTGTGCATTGAATTTATTTAATACATGAGTTTCACAATTTGAGTTGAATTACTGAAATAAATGAACTTTTCCACGGCATTCTAATTTATTGAGATGCACCTGTATAGTCAACAAATTACATACAACACCTTTAACCAACGGAAACCACTATATTCATTGTTAACTGATCAAAGGCACTGTTCCACACCACCGCATGAACGTATTTTAATAATCACTACCTTCTGTATTGCATTTTCGGTGATGGCAGAACTGATACAGTGGTAGATTATCACGTCAAAGGTTATAGACTCCAGATGCTGGATAATGCTGTCTTTCATCTAAAATTCTCTCTTATGTTTCATGATTGTGTGCTTCCAAACAGATAGAGAATGTTCAGATATAGCCAAAAACTACTGTTCTGCCTATGCTACAACACTTTTAGAGATACAGCCTGCAGTTGCTAGGGCATTTCTATGTAGTTGTTATGGTTTTTCTGGAGATTGATGGACAGCGATGTTGCTATTTAGTCGTTAGGGTGTTCTGGGTGGTTGCTAGAAGTTTGTAAGATTATTCCTAAGTGCAGTTGTTGAAAAACTTTTAAGACCTTATTCTTAACATTCTTTTTTATACGTAAGAGAAAAGCAGGGTTTAGTAGTGTTTTTCTAATTGTGGTGGTTCTTGCCAAAAACATCTCAAAGGCTGTCTTTTTGTGCTGCTTGCAGATTACTGTAATAATCATATTTGTGCACACTATTTTCATTTCAGCTTGCTTGACAGAAGTTGAACACCCAATGTTACATTTCTTTTAGTATTTTAGATGTTTAGTATTTTAAATAGTTATTTTTAAAGAGCCTGTGGCAAGATGGAGCGATCTGTTGTTGCATTCATTTGAGTCTTAGTTTATTATGTTTATTGTTGTCCTGGATGGTGTGAATGCTGGGCATATGGCTTTGCAGTGGATCATTTGAAGTGTGAGTTCCTGTGCCCTTTTCTTCTCCCCACGCCTCTGATTAGCCTGACTGCACTTTCCACTGCAATATTAAAGACCTCAGCATGATCTAATTATCAACACACCACCATCTAGCTCTCCAGATTTATGAAATGCTTACAATAAGTCCTGCTCTCAAGTATTCTACTGAAGTACTCATATTTACTCTTGATTGTTTTGTTTAAGCTTGTTTTTTGGTCCTGTTGCTTGCAGGGTTACTACTTCCATACCAGTAACCCTTACAAAGACTACACCAATGCCTTTGAACAGGGGCTGCAGAAATGCAGGGATGGGGATCTGAACAGTGCTGTACTACTACTGGAGGCGGCCATTTTACAAGACCCTCAAGACTCAGAGGTAAAAGACTCCAAAAGATGTACAGCCCATTTATTGAGCATTTGTGTGTTTAACTTTCCTTACACATTAACTGTTTTCCAAAACTTAGCAAGTGGCCTACATAGCATTTTAGCATGTGAAGACTTGAAGGCTCTTCAGTAAGGTACTACTGTACATCAAAGTCAAAATCAGCTTGGCAAAGGCAGCTTGGCATCTTTTGCTATTAAGGAAATCCCAGAATGCATTACACAGAAAAAGTGTGAAAAAATAAAAGACAAAATGATGGTTGACTATTCATCTCTTACAATTAAGGCAATCCCAGAATGCATTACACAGAGCAAAAGGGTAACAAAATCCAAGATGATGATGGTTGAATGTATAGATATATATGTGAGTGTGTATATATGCTTTTCTTTTGAACAGTTTTCACAGAAATATTAAGCAGCATGTAGAATCATATAGAATGATTTAAAATATATTAAAATAAAAACAGTCATTTCAGGTAAGTAAGAATTGTCCATGCGCTGTTGAATTATTAGAAAATAATGCACACCCAAGGTGGTAATGTGGCCACAATGCAGAGCACCACAACAAAAGAATCATGTAAAGCCCAGTAAACCATGAGATTATTTGTGACATTAGAACAAAATATATGGATATAATAATATATGTTATACATATGTATAAAACTAGAAGCTTCTCTGCATGTTTGTTTCTGTCCCTAGCGAGAAAAAAATACAAAAATGTATTTGAATGTACTTGCATTTAAAGACTGGTATTATATAGAGATCACACAATCCTTATTAATAGTGACATTAAAACACATTTTAGGCATAATATGAAATGTGCATTTTGCAATAAAGAAATGTGCATTCATTTTGCAACAAAGAAATACTCCAAATAAATTTTAATTATAATTTATATTCAGTAAGTCTTAAGTGATATGTCAGTAAATATGTAAATGCATTTGAAGTATACTTAGTATGACAGAAATGTATTTTAAATATAGCATAGGTGTGAATGTGAGTGAGTGTGTCTCTACTGTATGTATGTGTGCTTTTTATATGGGAGAGAGCAGGAGACAGACAGCATGTGCTTTTAGATAATAAAACAATTTTCAGGGAAAAACGTGTAAATAGTTTGTCTTTTTTGACCTATTGTTTAATATATTTATTTGCTTGGTCAGTATCTTTGTGGATTTTGGTTCTTTTGCTATTGCAGGCTGTAAGGACCTTTGGAATAACTGAAATCATTTGGCGAAGTAATATTAAACTATAATGTAGTCAAGACCTGCCTGGACCTCCTGCCCTGTAGTATAAATTGTAACAGTGTTACACAATATAATTATTACTGTATTTTTTATGAAATAATTGCAGCTAGCGAGCAAGAGAGTTATTTCAAAAACATGACCGTTTCCAAACATTTGAATAGTAATATATATAGAAGATTGGGGTGACCAACTGTTGTAAAAGTTTAAGAATTTTATATTTAGAGCATTCCAAATCCGTTCCTTTTGAGGTTCCATCTCTGAATGCTGCTGTAATCAGTAGACATCAAGGCAGCCCACTAGAATCATGTAACAGAATCATGTCCTGTTTTCAACTCAGTTTACTCAGAATGTTTTATCACCTCACAAACAAAAAACAGATTAGTAACTGACTTAATATTTTCAGTGCCCAAAGCAAGCATATGTGATTGCCAGCGCAAATCCATTTTCGTCTTCACATCCTCTGCTATATCTCATCATTGCCCAGTCAGCACCATCAAATATTTAATGAAATTTCCCATGCTCTATGAGCCAAGGCGATGCCAGACAGATGGCGTAAACCTCTGGGATGGCTTATGAATAAGATCATGTTTAACTTGAATCAAAACCACATTAAAGTCTACTGCCATCGCCCCCAGAGTGACGTGCCATTAAATGCACTGGCCAAGCACATAAAAAGAGGGAACAACAATATGTTTTAGAAAATATAAAAATATAAATAATTGAACACTGTTTTTACAGTGACCTTCAAGCCTATATATGTTCATGTCTTTTTATTTCTGTTTTGCTCTAATAATTGTGTGATGTTTGTTTCAACCAAGAGTGCATTTTTTCCGTCTACAAAGGCTTGGCAGGTTTTGGGTACCACACAAGCAGAGAATGAGAATGAGCAGGCAGCCATTGTTTGTCTTCAGAGGTGAGTAGACAGTAATGAGGGTTTTGTAATTTATGCAGAGCCAAAAGTGTTATATTTGCAAACATGTTACCTGAAAAGAGCTTTTGCACAATTAGTGGTAACAAATCGAATTGCAAAATCAGTTATTGTTTTCTGAAAACTTTTTTTGCTTTTTTTTTGGACAAACAGATACTGTAGTCCCACCTCAAACTCAGCAACTCACTTTATTTTGCCATGTTCTCTCTGTCTGTCTTTGTTCAAATAGATGTTTGGAACTGCACCCAAACAATCTGAAGGCCCTGATGGCCCTGGCAGTGAGCTTGACCAACACAGGACAGCAGCCGGAAGCCTGTGAGGCTCTCCACCGCTGGATCAGATACAACCCCAGATACAGACATCTACTCCAGGACCGCAGCCCTCTAGACGGTTCCCCATTGCCTCACCGCAGAGGGTCCTCCATATCCCCCATCTCCACTCTCGGATGGTATGATTCACATTCACTCACATGAATTAAAGTCCACATACTGCATATATAAAGCATATGTATGTGGTTTGCTTTTTTTGAGTTTTAATAAAGGTGGGAGTAGTGTGGCATAGTGGATAAAACTACTAACTGAAAGATTGTAAGTTAAAATTAGAAGAAGGTGATATGACCAAAGTCTTATATCACAATTTATTATTATTATTATTATTATTTTTTTTTTTTTTGCTAGAATTAAGGCTTTTATTGATACCAAATTTTTAGATGGTTAAATTTCACATTTGGGTATGTCTAGCAGTAGTATTCAAGTGTGATATACTACAGAAATGTAATAACCAATAAAACACTGTATAGTTGTCATTGTATAAATTCATTTTTTATCCTTATTAAAGCTATGAAAATTATTCAGTCAAGAGCAATGAGTGATTTTCTCCCTTTTTGTTGTTTGATTAACAGTAATGGCACAGACAGCAGCAGGTACAGTATATTAGGCTGCTGTCACTTTAAGACTTAATGCATGGATACAATATATTGATAAACATTTCTACCATGTTTAGATTCACTTAACAGTATAACATAACCAGCTGTGTTTGTGTGAATACTTGCCATTTTGCCATGTTAATGTGTTCATTTGCCCATTTAGGAAACCCACTTGTCAGACAGTGTGCAATTGCCAAATTGATTTCTGTTTTAAGCAAGTCACACTCTTCATTTTCTCATTTTTGTTTCTGTTGCTCTGACATGTTGCTCTGACAACTTTAAGTAGTCATGCCTGCACAGATACCGTGATAGAAACTATATAGCAAAATCAATATTGATTGACAATTCATATTATCGCCACAATATATATCCTCATATCACCCAGCCTAGTTTTAACTTTTGTTCAGTGTTTTGCTAATGGTGTTATGTGTGTGTATGCAGCTCTCAGCTGGTGGAGGTGTTGGAGCTGTATCAGGAAGCAGTGCAGCAGAACGCTGAAGGAGTGGACCCTGATCTCCAGACAGGCCTTGGTGTGCTCTTCAACCTCAGCTCAGAGTTTGACAAAGCTGTCGATGCCTTTAATGCTGCACTTTCTGTCCGACCTGAGGTGAGCCAGAAGCTCCTATTCATCACTATTTTAAAAGTTACAGATCTATTAGGTTCACGGGGCTGTCTAAAAACACTGTAGGCATTTTAAGCTTGTTAAAAAATGCTCACAGCTATCTGTTATGCACATTGATTTAGTAGTTCATGCATACAAACCATTGATTTGGGGGCAGGGTTGTTATAAATTTAAACAGAACTATTTTCAATATCAAAATAGTAACTCTAACCCTAACAGTATCTTGTTTGGCCACCAGCTGCTTTACGTACTACAGTGCATCTCATCCTCATGGACTGCACTAGATTTGCCAGTTGTTGCTGTGAGATGTTACCACATTTTTATATGAAGGCATTTGCAAGTTTTTGAACACGTCTAGGGGGACACATGCTTACACATGGTTTGATGCTGCATAGACGATCAGCTGTTCTTCCGGTCTCCCCATAGTACTGGTTTAGGCTTTCCAATAAAGATCTGTAAAGCTTATTTGGATTTTACTAAATTATTTTTAAAATACAGTATCCTGAGAAAGGGACTTCAGCAATATAAATGCACAGGATAATGAGAAACTAAACTAGACACAGGTGAGGAACATAATTACTAGCTAAAGAAAAAAAAAGAGAACATAGAAACCATGACAACCAAGGAAGCAGGAACTAAACACAGGAGGATTTTCATCTTTGCTTCAGCTTTTAATTAGCAAATCATTTTTGAATCATTTTGGGTTTCATTTTTAATCTTATGTGATATTATGTTATTTTTCTTGTTTTATGTGAAGTAATGCTTTTCCATTGAGAAATACTTAGAGCTGCATTGTGCTATAGAAATAAAGTTTATTATAATATAATATAATATAATGAATCTAATTATTTATGCCCAGTCTTTATAATGCAGAATAAAATAATACTGTAGAATTCTGAAAATGTTAGCTTTTTTATGTTTTAATACCATTTTTTAAACATTTGTTTTCCTCTGAAACTTTCCGTAGACTCAGATGAAAAACCCCTGTCCTTGATTGTCCTTTACTCTGCCAATTCTGTGTTTTCGTAGGACTATCTGCTGTGGAATCGGCTCGGGGCCACGCTGGCAAATGGGAACCGCAGTGAGGAGGCAGTGGAAGCCTACACCAGAGCTCTGGAGCTCCAGCCAGGCTTCATCCGTTCGAGATACAACCTCGGCATCAGCTGCATCAACCTAGGGGCACATCGGTAATGAACCGAACCACTGAGCAAGGGTCAATGGGACAGAACTGTTTGTCTCCTTAGTGTGGATATAAATAGGCTAAAGCAGAAGGCTGAAAAAAACTTTCAGTTTTGATGTTAGCATGTTTGACCTCTCTCTTTTCTCTTGCAGGGAGGCAGTGAACAACTTCCTGACAGCTCTCCACCAGCAAAGAAAGAACAGGAGTCATCAGGTGATGTCCAGCAACATCTGGGCAGCTCTGCGGATTGCCCTCTCCCTCATGAACCAACCAGAACTTTTCCAGGCAGCCAGCTTGGGAGATCTGGACCTCCTAATGAGGGCCTTCAACATGGATATGTGATTAAACTTGGACCTGTGATATCTATCATTCACGTACAGTAGGCACAAAGTTAGGCTCAAATGAATATGGGATGTCAATTTAATATGCAGAGTATGCACAGCTAATTTTGTTGTATTTTTGGGGAGCCTTTGCCTTCTTCAGAGGCCACTGAAGAGGGTGTTTATATTGCATAGAGGACAAACAGAATAGGTAAGTGATGGGTTTTGAAAGTAGAGGAATATATGTCAAACAGAGTGAGAGCAAAAGCACTTTTTTCTTGATGTTAGTTATATTTTACTGTAATATTTTTTAGGTTATCTAAAAACTTTGTATACTTGAGAAAAATGAACCAAACCTCGTTGGGGAATATAGGAGGAATTTTGTTTAGTTTGTGTATTAGAACTGAATATTAATCCTCTCAAAAACCTAGCTATTTATTATGGCCAGTTCTGAAGAACATTTGTTCAACTTTTTTTGTCATCTGTTCATTTGACAATGGTAATTTATGTGTCTCACCACAAGGTGGCACTGTTGTTTAGCTGATAAAAGTGTAGCCATATATAAAGTCAGTTAATCCTCTATTAAACCCAGTGAGGCCAAGTGCAGTGTGAGGAATATTTCCAGCTGAATTTCACTTTAGGACACAACACCCTTTCAGGGTGATCTGTGCCCAGGTGTGCGAGCAGGGTGTGTTCCCTGGGCCATCTGTCTTCCAGCAAGCCCCTTTTAATGCCGCGTGCTCCAGGGCATTCTGGATCACGGCTCGGTGGGGAGCAACTTCAAAGACTCTGCATGAAAGGTCACAGCAAAAGCAGTATCGTGTTGAAAGTGAGTGAGTTCATGTAAGACCGTTAGCCCAAATGTTTAAAAGGACTAAATACATTCACAAATCTATGAACAACACTTTGGTCATATATTTCAATTGTTTGGCCTGGTAAGTTTGAAGTGCATTTCATGTGACTTCGGTTTATAGCAAAGAAGCCATGTGCTAGAACAGTTATTATTTCAGCTCCGTTATATACTAATAGGCTAGATATTTTCTTTGAAGACATAACTATGCAAACCAGCATTGCTGTTTTGTTTGTTTGTTTGTTCTGTTTTGGCTAAAATTACCAAAAATCTTTGGTGTCTTTATAATTTTGCCACTATGCATTATTAGTAAAGTCAGTGTAACAGGAGTTAGCTGAGATAATTGAAGGGCACTGAATGAGACACAGTGTTTAAAGACATAAATAGCATTAATAATCTTAATAATTTTGGGCAAAGGCAGATAAAGTTGCTTCATTAGATGCACCTTCAATTTAAATATTGCGAACGATTTGGGAAATCTGATGATTACATGTATGATACACAAAACAGATTTCCCTCTCTTAATGGTCCAATATTTTAACTTTAAAGTGAATGTAACTACTATTAATATACATTTTTTTGACAGACCAAAATTCCAACACAACATACTATATATGATAATATTTCAAATCATTTACCATATATGAGCACAGTATGCGGGCATTGATGACACTTATCTTGTAGTAAATCACACTAGTTTTGCTATGACCAGAGCTGTTATGAAACTATGACTATAATTACTGACTAAAATTGTAGAATAGTAGAAGGAAATGTATTTATTTATTTATTTGTAAAATAGATTATTTCATGGAATGAAGTCATAAAATGTATGCATGTCTCTTTCAATCTCTCCTACATTAACATGTAATATAATCAAGATGCATTTATAACCAATTTATTAAAGCTGTATTTTAGAAGATCTGAAATATGATTATGTCTCTTTTTTCATTTCAAAATTAAGGGCACATGGTGATCCCTGACCTTTAAATGATTTGGAAATGGTGTTACTGGAGCACCCCCCACAGGCACATACTGAACACTGCTTTCCTTCTGCCTGAAGTAATGCAGTGGTACAAAAGTAACCTTTAACCCATTATATTACATTATACACAAATTAAGACATAACCTTGGATGGCCTTAAATACTGTAAGCATTAGATTTGATATGGGTTATCCAAGATTATTTTTTTTTTCACAAGTTGAAATTTTAGACACCTTACATCAACAAGGCTCTCAAAATAAAGCTGTGTGGTTGAAAAGGAGAATGGCTTAAATTAGTTTATGGATTTCTTTGTGATTTTAGGGAACAGCGAGGATGTGAGGTGGATGACTTAGCAGGTTCATGTTTCATGACCTGTCATATCCTCCTCAGATATATAGTGACTCAAAATACTTCCTTTGTAACTGGAATCCCTTTAGTGCTGTCAGTACCTTAGGATGGAAATTCTCAGCCCTTAATTTGACTTTTGACTTTTGAGCCGTTTTCAATGAGCAGTTTTCTAACTAATATCAAATGTGATACTTATATGCAAATATGATGTTAATCTAGTGCAGCAGGATGTGTGAAATCAAGCTAGTGGGCATGTTTTAGTCAGCAAATTCAGTACAAATTTGTCTGTGAATATAAACCTAATTAACAGCAAGCGATTCAATGAAGCACTTGAAATGAATGTGTTGACAATGCACTACATGGAAAAGCTTTCCATTTTAATAAATTATTGACAGGCCTTTATAATGTTGGGATCCCGCATTCAAGGAATCATTGCTGCTTTTGTGCGTCCACACAGACAATGTGAACAAATAGTAAATAATTAAATGCACAGGACAGTCCTTATTGTTCTGTTTAACACATTCTCAGTTGTGAGACTGACCAACTGAACAGACAGTGACATCTACTGTCTCTTTAAGACCTCATCTTCCCACTTTCACTACTCAGCCTCCCCCATCCAGCCCCACCTTGTCACCAGCAGCTCTCAGTGTAGATGTGCTGGCTGTTAACTAAAGTCCCCACTGCTTATCCCGGTGACAGTGCTCCCATCAGCACATACTCTACAGAGGGAGCCGGGTGCTTCCACTGACCGATCTCTCACCGGTGGACTTCAGCATACTAGGTAATACTAAATGTCACTTAATACTGGTTTTGTAACTTAATTACTCCTATATTTGAGTGCTCTAGACAGGGTTTATAGATCAGCAGGAGTGAGACGATGAAGTAGTGATTGTGTAGCTTGCATTTGTTAACCCATGGCATGCCACGGATGGCTTCATTCGTGTCACTACTGCCTAATGCATATTTGTATATTGACCATATATAGTATATAATAATTACATTCAAACTTAAATTCCAAATAACTTTTTATTTAATACATTTATTATTCTTATGTATGTATGTATGTATTTATTTATTTATTTTTCTTTCATTAATTAATTAATTAATTTATTTATTTATTTATTTATTTATTTATTTACAAATTGCCCCTGAAATAAAAACTCAGTCTGAGAAGCGGAAAATTGGCAACCACCTAATGTCCCCTGTGGCTTTAAATAAGTGGGAATCTTTTGAATATGTGTCAAAGTACAAATAAAAACCCTTTGCTGTACAACTAATATCACTGATCAGCATGTTTTTAATAATTACTGAAAGTAGTAGATTATGTATATAGATTAACACAATCATGTATTTACTTTTTTATTTTTTATTCTATTCTCATGCCTGTTCTCAAGGATTTTTTTCTTCTAGGTCTGCATACGTATTGTTACAAATCAAATGCCTTTGACACTGTATCCACATGTATCAAACTACTTCAGTCATTTTTGTAATTGAGGAAGCTGATAGCCAGAACCATTTCAAGCGCGGGTGACTCGAGTAGGTAGGCGTAGACAAATGTCAAACTATTTTGATAAAAACACATTGGCATCAAGATAATATACTATATAGAGTAATAAGAGACATGATATACTCAGTTTTACACAAGGACACTGAATATCTTCTGTTAAAAAACACTAGAATAATTAATTTCCCCCCCTTCATCCAATTGTTGCCATGCTCTCAATATCAGTATGGGTGTGGTAAACGCTCTGTGAATTGCCTTGAAACTAGTAAATTTGGCGCCTGGTTCCTTGTTTTTGGATAAATAATACGAAATGAGTGCGATAATATTTTGAAATAAAGAATCTGCTCACCCTTACAGGCGATAGGAGGATTTTGTAGTGTTGTTACATCAGGTAATGTGTCAATGTTTGTGTGGTGGTCTGGAGTAACTGACATGATACAGTCACCGTTTGCTAGCCACTTTGCTAACCAAAACTACCAAATCATAATATAACATATGATTAACTTGACACATGACAAATCTGCTGGGAAAGGTTCTTTTATACATTTGTTTCGCGTAAATAGTGTCTTATATGGAGGTTTCTGTTTAGTGTTTATGTAGTATTGAATCTGTTGTCAAAACAGTTCGCTAAGTACCCTTGAAATAATGTGAAATGTAACGCAATGCTGATGTTAACATTACATTTAATCGCATTAAACTCGATGAACAACACGAATGTAACAATTAACGGGCAAAATGGTCGTTTATGTGTAGATATTTTATTCACAACGGATTCGCGTTCATCGCGACTGGTTTAACAGGCTGCGAGTGTCACAGGTTAAATAAAGGATTAACACCTGGATTAAGGAGGATTTATCAGAATATCCGATGTACATATTCAATTTTGAATTAAAATGTCAATCCAGCTAGTTCGAGCATGAGAATTATTTTTCCCCACTCCATTATCATAATAAACCTGAGCTTTTGTGTATGTTATTTCTAATATTATGTCTCAGTTAATGTGTACAGTGTTTGATTTTGGAAATTTCTTTGCTTAAAATGCACACTGATCATTGCTTACTTTTCCTGTAATTTGGTTTACTAGGGTTGGGACCAGCAGTCTTCCTGTTTTAGCAGCATTGCTTGCAGTCATGCTACTGTGCTTCCCTAAAAGAACTTGTGCTGAAATGTAGATTTCAGAGGTCAGGGTAAACCTCAATGAGCTCAAGGGGTATTCCCATATTGTGTCAAACCACTATTGTGACAAGTCACTGTGCATTTTATTCAGTTACTCTGTATTTGATTTTGGGCAGAAATAAGACTGAAAGCTATGGGTAAGATTAATTGAGTCATGGAAAACATGGAAATATTAAAACACAAAATCTGAAAAAGCTTAGATTTTTTTTTAAAGCTATGCTCAGCTCTAAAATTTGCTTGTGTGTGAAATCCTAATTAGAATATTTCTAAAAGTTATAATGAAAAGATGTGAGGTGCCCTTATTTGCCATTTGTATTGACATTACAGTTGCACAAACTGATAAATTTGCAGCCTTTGAGTGAATATTATACTGCATATAACCTCCTTATTGGGGTGGTGTTAGCTAAATTTTAGGGAAATCAACTAGTAGGCAGTGCCAGGTGCCAAGCAGTGCTACCCCTCATTAAACAAAGGAGCATAGTGTGCCCAGCTCTCAGTTGGCAGTGGAGTAGCTGGAGTGTTTGGTTCCTCTACTGAATTATATGATACAGTTACTAGTTCTATTCAGTCCAGTAAAAACATTGATGCTACTGGAGCACTTTCTGTGTTCTTCACAAACTGTATCCAGTGGGGCTCTTACTAGGTCTTACTAGGTCTGTGGGACCTCTGACATGAGAATCAAATGAATATATGGAAATTGTTTGCATGAGTGGCTTGAATTATTAATCCAGCCTGAGTGCTCTGTTATTTTGCAGTCCTTTATTGACTCCTTAATGTGACTTGGTGCTTGTGTGTGCATTGCAGGTCTTTGTCAGTATTATCAAAGTTGGGAAAGGAGTGAAACGCTTGCAGGACCATGAGTGAGCTGGAGCAGTTGCGGCAGGAGGCAGAGCAGCTGCGGAATCAGATCAGAGTAAGAACTGATGCTCTTTCTGGTCAGCTCAAAAGATTTTGCCGCTCATTCAGTTAAATCTTTTGGCTCATTTTACATTGGTTCTTTCAAGTCATGTTGGAAAGATTGTATTTATGAGTTAATTGCACATGATCACCGCCACAAATTCATGATTAATTGAGGGAAACTCAAAATTTTCATGAAGTCCTCAATTTGAGGCGGGGGCTTGTCAGTGAGAAAACATGTTGGATGCAATGGATGCAGCCAAAAACTATAGATATGCAGTGCCTGTATTGACTGCAAATTTGTTGAAATGAATGAATTTTTTTTTTGACTTTAAAACTATATATGTTGCATCTTTAAAATACTATACTATAGTACAATTACATTAAAATATATTAAGTTTACAGCACCGAGAGACAAAATGTGCAGAGTAGTGGGTCCCCAGGACCGGAGTTGAGAACCAGAGCTGAATTAGTAAAAGCAGCTGTGTGAATTGCGGAAATGACCCAGGAGCCATCAGATTTGATTAAAGGAGCTTCAAAATACTGAGCTGTGATAATTCACACAACATACTTATTGATACATACATTTAGTTTTCCTTTATTTAGCAAGGATGCAATAAATCATCAGCAAAGACTTTTACTAAGACTAATGTTATTCTTTTAAAACTTTCTATTCATCAAAGCATCCTGAACAAGAATGTATCTCAGTTTCCACAAAAATATTAAGCAGCACAACTTTTTTCTACATTGATAAGAATAAGAAATGTTTTTGAGCATTGAATCAGCATATTGGAATGATTTCTGAAGGATTGTGTGACACTGAAGACTGGAGTAATGGCTACTGAAAATACAGCTTTGGCATCAGAGGAATAAATTACATTTTTAAATAAAATAACTTTTCTATTTTAATATAAGTTGTAATATTTTGCAATATTACTGTTTTTACTTTGTTTTAGATTACATTAAGGCAACCTTGGCAAGCATAAGACACTTCTTTAAAAAAAAAAATTAAACATCTTACCAACCTCAAAATTTAGATAGAGGGAAAAATTGACAGTGCTGATTAATTGGCTGATATTTTGCCATTTAGAGTTTATTTGCATTAGTCCAATAATGGTACGCATTTAGCTGAAGAAGTAGTTGTCTCCTTGAACCAGTTCCAAAACTGAGTGTCCAAAAAATCTTGCAACTTTAAAATATGTAATTTTTTTGTCCTATTGCTTGTAATTAGTTTCTTTGTTCTTATTTTATCATTCACTGTTTACCTGTCTTCAGTTTTTCCCCCCATTTTTTTTTACTTAGTTAAGCTAGTATTATATTTTTTTGTGTGTGAGATATTGGAATTGATAAGAATTAGGAAATTTCAATGGCATCAAATTTTGATACCATAAAACCCTTACTTAAAGGAAAAAATAACTATATTGTGAAATGTACTGTTATCGTGAAATAAAGGACTCATATCATGATATAAGATTTTGATCGTATTACCCAGTGTTCGAATTATAGGTGAAACAACAAACAGCCACCCACAAATAGTCTATAAAAAAAGCATCAGGCTGTCTTTGAGTTCACATGAACAACGGTTAAAGTTACTCGTAAGGCTACAGAAGAATACCATAATTTCTCCGTTCAATTAGACATCGAGAGTCACGCAGACCTATAACAACCCAGGCATCTACAACACACAATTGCGAATAACATGCCTTACCTTAACACAGAATCGACCACAGACGCCTGAATGGATTTAAAGGACTCCACGCAAAGATCAATGGCCTCCAAAGTTTATACTTTTTCTACGAATCTTTTGAGTTAACGTACTAAACATGAGTGGAATTTGCACCGCAGCGCCCCCACACCTTGATGCTTATGACAAGAATAGCATGTATAGTTATCTTTATTGAAGCGAATTAGGTTTAAATCGCCATCATGCATGAATGAATATTTTTGCAATTTTACACATGATGATCACATTAGACAAAACTGAAATTGCACGTCAAAATAACACATTGTCAATATTTTTTGAGACCCCCCAAAATTTCACAAATCACGTTTTCAGGGGAGCCCATGTCTTATTAAGGGGAGCCGAGCTCCCCCTAGCTCCCCCGTAGTTCGCACCCTGGTATTACCCACCCCTAGCGGCCGGTAATAGGCATTTACCTAATGTATATCAACTTTGTTAATTGGAATAATTTTCAATTTTTTGTTCTTTTCATTTTTAATATAAGTTTCATGTAGACCTGAGTGCCAGGAAATAGAATACATGTGTTTTCCTCCGCCTGTTCAGTAGAATGACTGCAACAAACGGTTATTTTGATAATCGATTAATCTAACGATTATTAGAGCGATTAATCGACTAATCATCGATTATTTCACTGGTTAATCAGTAGACTTTGATTATTCAGCTTTTGCAATTAGTTAAAATATTGAGTTATACATATTCTAACAAATAAATAAAGGTAATCACTTCAGCTTTTGAAAATAATATGTGACCCTGGACCACAAAACCTGTCAGGGTCAATTTTTTGAAATTGAGATTTATACATCACCTGAAAGCTGAATAAATAAGCTTTCCATTGATGTATGGTTTGTCAGGATAGGACAATATCTGGCCGAGATACAACTATTTGAAAATCTGAAATCTGAGGGTGCAAAAAAAAAATAAAAAATCGAAATATTGAGAAAATTGCCTTTAAAGTTTTCCAAATGAAGTTCTTAGCAATGCGTATTACTAATCAAAAATTAAGCTTCAATGGAACATGATATTTACTTAATAGCTTAATGATTTTTGGCATAAAAGAAATATTGATCATTTTGACCCATACAATGTATTGTTGGCTATTGCTACAAATATACCTGTGCTACCTTTTGACTGGTTTTGTGCTCCAGGGTCACATGTAATTAATTAAAATTATTACACAATAAATTGCTAATAATTTAAAATAAAGTTTCATTAGTTAACATTAGTTGACTACATTAGTTAACACGATCTAATCATGAACAATACTTCTACAGCATTTAGTAATCTTATCTTATAGTTAATGTTAATTTCAGCATTTACTAATGCATTATTAAAATCACAAGTTGTGTTTGTTTACATTAGTTAATGCATTGTGAATTAATATGAACTAACAATGAACGACTGTATTTATTAAATAACATTAACAAAGATTAATAGTGTAATAAATGTATTGTTCATTCATGTTAGGTAATACATTATAACACCTTACTGTAAAAGCGTTACCAATTAATTTATATAAATAGATATATTTGGCACACAAAATGAGATGACAGACGGAGAAACTCTCTTGATCACCATTTAATTAGCTATATGAAAAAATAACTGAATGACACAATCTGCCTAACATCTCATTTTGTAAGTCATATGGACAAAATAAAGGTACAAAATAAAGGTAAGTGATAAGATGCTTTATTTTTTGATAAACTGTTTTATTCACAACATATATCTCTTAAAATACCTTATAGGGTTATGATAATCAAAACAGTCCTGAGCAAGATCAAGCTTTGATCTCTGCAAACCAAACTACCACTTTAATTAAAGCTGCAGTCCGTAACTTTTACCTCTTTGTCGCCCTCTATGTTTGAAAACCTGGAATTGCAGTTTCTTGCGGAATTATCTTCAGTGCGCAGGGTTGTGACCCGGTGTCCTGTCACGGCTCCAGCGCGGATGAATCTAATGTTTTGAGGTGAATGTGTAGTTGTCAGTCACTGCACCGGTGTGGATATTTACTGCCTATGTTTCGGAATATATGACCCAAATCTGAATTTTCACCGTAATTTGCCATCTTAACAAGTAACAAGTCTGCCACGTTTGTTCTGCCCAACTGAGGAAAAAAGCATTACAATAAATCGCGCTACCAACAGTGATTAAATCTAAAGATCAGTTAGCTCATATCACATCTAACTGTGCAAAGTATTATTATTATACTTTGTTCTCAAATTATTAATGTTAACAACATCAGCATTGCGTGACTATGAGTATAGTATTAGCGTGTAGATTTCAATTGTCATACCATTCAAATTTCATATTAAGAAATTCTTTTAATCCAAAAAGCAAATTAATCTTCCTTCAAACTGGTTCTATTTAAAATATAAAAATTTGTGTAATCCCACGTTGGCTATCTGTAATCAGAACCACATTTAAAACTGGAATATAATTTAATTTCATTCACATGTTTCATAAACACTTAATCCTTTCTGGATTACAATCCGCCATCAAAATAAGTTTAATTATTCAAGCTGCTGTGAGAAAAGGCTATAAATGATCCACCACCTGCAGGATCCTCACGTGCCAGAGCCTAGAATCCGGGAAAACTTCTTCATGTTTACAGATGTGACGTAATGACGCAGTGCCATGCTCAAATTTCCCGCGAAAACCTACCCGTGCCACTCAAATTAGAAAACATAGCTAACCGTTGTGAATCGGCTAAAGTAAGGCGATAGTTTTGAACACTGGCTGGTTATGTACTTTCTCAAATATTGATTTCGGATCATTTCTAACCAAAAAAAGTTACGGAGTGCAGCTTTAATTTACTTCCCCAACTAATAAAAAGATTTTATCATTAGCTAGCTCCACACTGGAGAGCTGCTTTATAACAGAAAATCAAGTTGTAATTCTAACTGAAAGCGACACTAACTAAACTGCTTGATTTAAGGCTATCTCTTGCATAAAGTACTATATAAATAAACGTGATGTGACTGCTTTACTGAAGTACCGAACTGAAGAGCTCATGCAAACATCAATTTCTCACCGCTGTCAGTTTTTGTTTAAACTGTTGTTTTGTTTGTTGTTTATTGTGTTATTGAGAAGAAAACGCTGTGCTCTAAAGCGCTGTGTCTCTTCTTCTCTGGAACTGCATCAGAAATACATTCTTGCGCGACAGCGCCACACTGGTCAAACGACTAATCGACAACAGAAATATTTGTCGACAATTTTTTGTTGTCGATAATGCCGACTAATCGTTTCAGCCCTAACTCTGACATGCTGCTGTTTCCATTGCAGGATGCCAGGAAAGCATGCAGCGACTCCAGCCTGTCCCAGGTAAGCAGCTCTGCCACCATCCCTGCTGGGTCCCCCTCCTAATAAGAGCAGCACTGGTCTAACCCATGTCTATGGGGCATGTCTATGCTCACCTGTTCTCTGAGCTCAGCACAGACATGCAAATTGGCTGCTGACGTACATGCTGAACATGCTCTTAAGTGTGCTGAAATATTAAACAACCTCTTACATGCCAAGTCCTCCATCAAAATTTAAACGTTCAGCCCTCGCCCTGGTGGTTTTGGTGATTTAAAATGTCATAATTTCTATTTGGATTATTTCTTTTTATGTTGGAAGAGATGGCTCTTGTACATTTTAAAACTGTTTAATTCTGCACTTCAGTCAGTGCTATATTAATTTTAGATAATCACCATAAGTCAAATCAACAAATACAGCTCTTTTTCCCACATTTGAGTGATCAGTAACACACCTAGGATTGATGAAATGTCCCCTGCTTGCTTTATAATGTCACTGTAAATGAAGAGTTCTCTGTGTGTTTAGATTACAGCTGGTCTGGATTCAGTTGGAAGGATCCAAATGAGAACGAGGCGGACGCTCCGAGGCCATTTAGCCAAAATCTACGCCATGCACTGGGCTACTGATTCTAGGTCAGTTGACAGAAAGAGATTGAGTGGGCTGGAGGATGGGCACTCTCAGAGGAACCCTGCACCTCTGTCAGTGTACACTCAATGAATAATACAGCAGGCCTCTCACAACTCACGGGTGTTCTAGGATTATGTAGGCTGCCTCCTGCTCCAGTCTTTCTTTTCCTCCCTTCTCTTCTCCCTCTATCATTCACCCCTTCACCACCTTTGCATCTATTCTAGTGCTTTAGGCTGGAGACACAATTGTTAGATGGGTGGAGTTTGTGTCCATATTTGCTTGCAGTGTTTGTCATTAATTCTCATAAGCATTTGCCATGTTTGTTCATTTTATAAGCATCAATCATAGTCTGCATGCTCACCTTGTAGTATTTTTAATCTGTGATGTGTATTATGAACAGTGGTTTACTCTTTAACCCCTCCCCCACTTTTTTTTTTAAACATTAAGGTTACTAGTTAGTGCCTCTCAAGATGGCAAACTCATCATTTGGGACAGCTACACCACAAACAAGGTTAGTCCAGCCCAACAAGTGAATATACATCTAAAATGCACAGCTATTACCCAAGAATATAATAACTGTCACAAATTTAATGACTGATTTTTTTTTAAAGAATAATAAAGTATTACAGTGAATTAAAATTAAAATCAATCAACCTTAATTTAAATGTAAATCATAAAAAGTCAAAAGTCATCAAAATGAAAGTCATATACTTAGCCTCTTAGTGCTCCAAACCCATGGGAGGATTTGCAGTACATCCTGGCTGTTGTACTGAATTTGGAACCATATACTAACATACTACTCTTATTATTTTTACTATTTTGTTAAAAGGCAGAAATAATAGGAGTAGTATGCGGTTTCTGAATTCAGCATTGGTCTCATTCGTTATAACAAATGGGAATAACAAGTACAGCAATTTATGTTTGTTTTTTTTCCAGATTCATGCCATTCCATTAAGGTCATCATGGGTGATGACTTGTGCCTACGCTCCCTCAGGGAATTATGTAGCCTGCGGTGGCCTGGACAACATCTGCTCAATCTATAGCCTTAAAACCCGTGAGGGCAACGTCAGAGTCACTAGAGAACTTCCTGGACACACAGGTAAACTGTCAGCAGCAGGATTAACATCATTAAGGCCGGGACACACCAAGCCGACAGTCAGTCACCGGCGGGCCGTCAGTGAGCATCTGTTGGGCTAGTTGTTTGGTGTCTTCCACACGTCGGGCTCACATCGGAGGCGAATCGGCATCGGTGTCATCATGAGAACTCTGATTGGATGAGTCAGTGCTCGAGAATTAAAATGAAAGCTATGAAAACGGGCAAGTAAATGAAGGCGGCACAGACAGAAGACTGTTCTAATGTTATGTGATCTTACCCAAGCATTCCAATATCTGAATGTTTTCATAACAACATGAGCTGCTTAAAATAAAGTTATTAACATAACTGATATTCAAAATGGTAAACAAGCACTGCTTTGTTTACGTTTTGCATAGCTGCGTATATCTTGTATATACTTGTTTCAGTTTCTCCTTTAAATGACGAATATATACTATTGATAGCTGCTGATGTGGACGGCTAATTCCTCTCACGCAGGCGCAGAACACAGATGTTTACTTTGCAGTCGGCTGTAGTCTAAGCAGTGTGTTCAACCACCCGCTAGTTCTTTGAAGTTGGCTTGGTGTGACCTGGCCTTTGGTCTGCATATTTAATCATGCAGTGGGTTGAAGCTCATGTTCTGATATATATATTTTTTTTCTTCCTCACCAGGTTATTTGTCGTGTTGTCGCTTTCTGGATGATAGTCAGATAGTCACCAGCTCTGGAGATACTACATGGTGAGTGCATCACAGTTTTAAAAGACTAGATTATTTACCTTTATTTTAATTGTCTTACGTTTTAATTTTTTTTTCAATGTTCTGGTACTGTTAAAATGACTATCAGTAGTTCAAAAATGAATGTCAGTAGTTCAGATATTTTCTACTTTATTGAACTGCTGAAGAACAGACTTAACCTTCTCATGGAGAACGGTCTTTCTAGGCTGCTTTCTCTATACATACAATCATGCGTGAAATGATTTAAAAGCGTAACAACTAAACTTAACAAAACAATCAAGCATTTTTTTTTTTTTTTTTTTCACTATTTGTATTTATTGTATTAGAAGGTATAGACTATTAGTGATGCTTGACACATTATTGGTCATTCAGTGTTTCTGTAAAAAAAAAAAAAAAAAATCTTGCTACAAATCTTGATAACCTGCAGGACTATTAAAAATGCTGTCTGTGTTTGCTTGAACTGGTTTGCTGAAATCAAACTTCGGATGGTAATAATGACCGCCAACCAATGTTCCCTCTCATTTCTTTTTCTTGCTGAGCAAAACCTTTTTCTTTTGGGCGGACATTTTGGCCACCTGAGCAAAAAAAAAAAAAATTATATCAGACCAGTACACACTAGGGGTTGAACGACTTCTGATTTTTTTAAAGTCGACTTTTATGTGATGAAAGTCGAGTTGAAGTCGACTAGTCGTTGCTGACGTCATTAATAAATAATCTGGAGCTGTAGTGATGGGAAGTCCGGTTCTTTTCTGCGAACCGGTTCTTTCGGACAGTTCGTTTCAATGAACCGGTTCAAAAAAATGGTGCACCGGTTCTTTTACACTATAACGTGATGACGTAGTGATTATCGTCCCTGGCCAGGATGAAAATACTTTCAACATTTTCAAATATATAAAGTCAGTAATCATTACTTCAGTGAAGGTATAAGTGACTAAATTACTTATCAGAGCAGAAGTGTGATCCACAAACTATGCATAATCCATTACGATTTATTTGTTATTAAATAAACTTACGTTTCGCCAGATTGGTCCCCTCATTCAAGTCCTCACGGTTTACCCGCGCTCATGGCCATCAGTTGTCCAAAGAACTAGTTCGGTTCAGACTAGTGTCACAGTAGGCTGTCATGTTCAGCAGCTTCACGCTGAATCACGCATGCGCAGTATCATCAGCTCATCGGTTCTCAAATCGGACGTGTCTGAAAGGAATAGTTCTCGGTTCAATGTACCAGTGATCCGAAAACCATTGCAATCGGTTCTTGACTCGAGAACGAGAAGTGCTCCAACCGGATCACTGCACGTGCGTTCAGTATATCAGCTGCTCTGCTCGCGCTCATAATCAGTTCTATTTAATACAAACTCAATTTGTGAATGTGTCATCATTAACTATAATTACTGTATTTCATGAATCTTATTATGGTCCTTAACACACATACATTCATCTTTTAAAAATAAATGAGTAGCCTAATACTTTAATTTGATCCATCAGTTGTTTCAAAAACTATAATGCAGACGAGCCAAACACATTCTCATACAGTGACAGTAAGTCATACAGGCCCGGCGCTACGAGGGGGCAAAGGGGGGCATTGCCCCCCCCAGAAAGAATTTGTGCCCCCCCAGTTTTCTTAACAAACTTTATTTAGTTTACTTAATGTGTTGTGCCCATTTCCGACCCCTGCCAAATTAGTACCCCCTCTTGTTGAAATCGTTACCTGATTGCCTAATCCTAACCCCACCCCTAATCCTAACCCCTCCCCAACACCTAACCCTTAACCTACCAATACTAAGGGGGTAGTAATCTGGCGGGGGTCAGATTTTGGCACAACACCGGGAATAGATTGTAATTTTGAGGAGCTTGTGCGCACCGTCTGAGAGCATATGATGAATTTTGATTTGCACAGATCGATCAGCGTCAGACTGCAGTGTGTGTATCATCAAAGTAGGGTACAGCAAGAGCGATTCACAAGCAGACACTGATTACAGTCATCGCAGTTTCTCCTGCTGCACGAGCTCTGATGACCGCTAATTCATTTACCAGACTCACAGTATTTCATGTCGTGCTTTAAAAGGGTTACAAGCTCTTTTCAAGTTATATTAATGCTATAGGGTTTTGTGTCATGTTCATAAATAACCGATAAAAAAGTGAATTTACACACAAAAGATAGCCGCATTGTTTTAATTTTGCCAACATTTCTTTCATTATTCCTGGATGAGACTCCCGGCCAGGCTGAAATTTTGTCCCAGACTGGCATTAAATTAATATTTGTAAATATTTGTGGCTTGCAACAGCTGAAAAATTGAAAGTGTAGCCTACTGGAGTTCTATGGAAGTTTTGCCATGTGGGTAGGGTTATTAAAGTTAATTAAAACTATTAAAAACAATTCTGTTATAAAGCTGAATTAAGATAACATATGCAAATATGAACGGAGAAAAACTGAATAAAATCACATATATAAAATAAATAGTCCTATTTGCAAAATATATTTGACTTAAATAGCTAATTCACAGAAACGAAAGAAAAACTGCGACAAGTTCTATATGCCGAGTTTCTGTCCATTTTTGTAATGCAACAAGTTCACTGAAAGTAAATCAATATAGCCCATATGGCAGAAAGCGACATCTGTTTGTTTTCCTTAATTTGTAAAGCACAGTGTTTTGTTGTTATTGTGACTGTACACAAATAAAAGTAGACCCTTTATAGTTTCTCATATGATGTCTCACTCTTATCTTTGTTTCTGCTGTCATAAGGAGCAAATTCAACTTATCGCGGAGGCGCCTCACCCGCGCACACACAACATGTTAGTTATAAAATCGCAGCCTGTTCATTATCAAAATAAAATAAGCCAACCAAACATTTAAAAAGTTAGGCCACACTACTCAATTTAGGCCTAAATAGTCCGAATAGTACAAACCATTGCGTTCACTCACCAAACATTGCACATGTGAAGGATGATTTATGTGCAGTCAAGTTCAAATCATAATAAATAAATAATAGTTTAGTATTCAAAAACATCATGAATATGGAAACATTTTTGAGTGGATTCTTGCCGAATGTGAGAGTTAGGCTATGTGAGCCCAACGACCGTTCCAGTTTCAGCAGCAATGAATTCGTTTTGGGTTGATGTTTAACTACTTGTACTATTTTTCATTAGTTTTCTGAATACTGTTAAATTTAAAAGATTTTTTTTATGGAGTGAGAAGAACTAAAATAGCTTTTATTAATGTTTATCTGTATTTATAATGTAAGTAAACATTTAGCTTTATACCAGCATTTTACATTATTCATGAATGTAATAATAAAACGGGACTTGGCCTTTATGCGGCTTAGCCTACTTTTTTTTTTTGGTCCCTCAAAAATGCAGTTTTATAAAAGGTATTTTTAATCCATGCAGCAAACGTTTTAAAATATTCGTCCGCTTGAAAAATTGCATGCATGCGCAGTATCATCAGCTCATCGGTTCTCAAATCGGACGTGTCCGAAAGAAACCGGTTCTCGGTTGAGTGTACCGATGATCCGAAAATCGTTGTAACCGATTCCTGACTCGAGAACCGCTCTAGTAGTGGGCGTGTACGTTCGCTGCACTCATGCTCAGTATATCAGCTGCTCTGCTCGTTTTATCAGTTCTCTTCACAGCAGTTGAGTCAATGCACTGTTGGAGTAACTGAATAACTCGGGATATTGGTTTATTTCGACTCAGAGGGAGTGTCAGGCACGTTTTAAACCGAATAATTTAAGTAATTTGTGGATTAGTGCGTACTTGAGACGCAAACCGTTTCAAACGATTCAGTATGATTTGGTGAACTGGTTCGACAGGTTCACTAAGAAGATCCGGTTAAATAGAACGATTCCTTCGCGAACTGGACATCACTATGGAGCTGTGACAAACACCTTGTGCACAGCTATGGCATATGATACAGCACTGCCCACATGGCTATTGCTCCTATAACAGCGTATTTTTATCAGTTCTTTTGTCTTTGGGTCGTTATATTTCACAGAGATTTCTGCTCGTTCTAAATCAGATACAGATCAAGTAGCACAGTAAAGATTGAATGAATGCATTAGTGAGAGCGATTGCGTGTGTGAATTAATTCTACCTGGCAGCGTCTCTCTACTAGTAGTGAAGCTGTGGGATTTAGTTATTAAGAAATATATGCTTGAACTTTTAAGTTTCTAAGCTATTTTATTGAGAAATCACAGAACAGTGTTGACAATACATTTCCGCGCTGAACGATTCTGAAGCATATGTGTGTGCGTTACAGTGCAGCAGTGCATTAGATTAGAACGGCGATTAACTGACCTGTACAATAAGCTGATTAAAACGTGCATTCTCCCGTTCAATTTCAAGCATCCAGTAATATAATCACATGTCTTGTGGAGCGCTTTCAGAGTATGAATTAATTTGTAATTTAAACAGTTTGGAAACAGAGCGTAAATGTGGATTTCTTATCTTGTTGCGCCCCCTATAGGACCAGCAACTAGTCGACGTCAAGCTTAAAGCATCATGTCAGAGCACTGAAGTCGACTAGTCGGTTAGTCGGTGCAACCCCTAGTACACACACACAAAAGAAGTGTGTAACTTTTAATTTTAATGTGTTATTTATATCTGATGCAACTAAATTATGCACATTTCAGGTTACCTGAGAAAATTTTTTTTTTTTAATTACAGTGCTCTGTTACCAAAAAAATGCTATTAAAAACATTTAAAATTTCACAAGAACAGTTCAATTCTTTATAATAATATGATATAATATATAGCTAATATGAAAAAAAAATAAAGCAGTTATTGCTCATGAATTCCCTTTTTGAGGTCAATTATTTATTAAGCTTATATAATAAATAATATTTAAAAAAATATATTTTCAATAAATATATTCAAAAACGTAAACGTGAATTCTTTTACATACAAAACATACCTAAGTAGTAACGCTAGAGTTTGCACACTACTACACCTGTGTGTGACTGTAAATGGCTCTGAGTTTTGTTACTGTTCTGTGCTCATCCTCTGTTATTTCCACCACTTAATCAAGCCACTCTTCTTTAAAACATGATAACCTTTTATTTCACATGTCATTGCATTTGCGTTGGTTCTCGTGTTGAGCTATTTTGGCCACAACCATTAAAGTATTAGATTTCTACAGCAACTGATTTGGTGCACATCATTCTCTTTCTATGAAACCTGTAAAGTGTATTAACTGGTTCTAACACCAGATCTACAGCGGTTTGCCAGAGCATTGCGATTATTACTGCAATTCAATCAAATTCCTTTCCCAACTCATTTTTGCGTCCGTCTGTCCTGTGCGCAGCATATTATTTCTTCTGCATGGCCGCGAAGTGCCCATCAAGGATGCAATAAAGGCCATTTGAAATTGGTCCTTAGTTGCCTTAGTGTGAAAGCATTGTTGAAGTAGTGGGACAGCACCACCCAATGCACAATAAATAAAACATAGCATCACAAACAGATGTCATAACCTATTAAAACATTATATTGTAGTTATTATTTTTGTCATCTTATTTTACCACAAGTATTTGTGTATTTGATTTTACTTATGCTTTGATAGTGATCAAGGCCTTTATCACTTTGGCAAACAAATGACATTTTTATTTTCACGAGCTGTCACCTGTCACTATTTTTGAATCTCTTGTAGTTTAAAGCGCACAGGCTTTCGTATGCCATCCGCATACAGAAGCCTGTAGATTTATAATGGTTCAATTTTTTTCATGCCTGCATTCGAGTTTCAGTTGTCAGTTTGGTGATCTTGTACTGAATGTGACCCAGCTCTCTTTCTCCTTTGCAGTGCTCTGTGGGACATTGAGACTGGTCAACAGACCACCACATTCACAGGCCACAGTGGAGATGTGATGAGCCTGTCTCTCAGCCCAGACTCTAGGACCTTTGTGTCAGGTGCCTGCGATGCGTCCTCGAAATTATGGGACATCCGAGATGGAATGTGCAGACAGTCTTTCACGGGACATGTTTCTGATATAAATGCTGTCATTGTGAGTGTCAAAGAGAAAAGTCTTCAGCAGTGTCTGATACTGGTTTATTGAGCCTGTGCAATACTTACTGTTAATTGTTAGTTTGAAAATGCTCATATCCATTTTCAACTGTGCTCATTTCTTCAGTTCTTCCCAAATGGTAATGCGTTCACCACAGGCTCGGACGATGCCACTTGTCGTTTGTTTGACCTTCGCGCAGACCAGGAACTGATGATGTATTCACATGACAACATTATCTGTGGCATCACTTCTGTGGCCTTCTCTAAGAGTGGCCGCCTGCTGCTCGCTGGCTACGATGACTTCAACTGCAATGTATGGGATACTCTAAAGGGAGAGCGTGCAGGTCAGTACTTTACACAACCCTTTTGACCACACAGAAAAAAACTCAAGCAAGCACCTATAACAGTCCTAATCAAGCAACAGGACAACACAGCGCAGACCCTCTGTGCAACCCATCTGAATTACATTAGCCACGTTTACCTTTTGTTTAACACAGAATGAAATCATTCTGATTGATGAAGTTGAGTATTAGCATTACATAATTGTTTTGTAGAACTTTCCTAGTTTGTTTAATTTGTGTATCAGTAGATTGAAAAGGTTATGAGCATGCTCAGCAGCAAAATCACAATAAATCTCATTACTTCAGACGAGTCTTTATATAGTAGAATGACAGCAGTGTACAATTTAGCAAATCTTAACTTGTGTAACCACAGAAGACGAACCCTGAACACATGTGATTCACATAGACTGTAGGGGTGGGACAAAATATTGATATGACAATCTATCGTTGTCCTTCTCCATGCGATACAAGAATCGATACACTGGCCCAAATAATTAATACAAGGCATTTTTAAATAGTTTTCCCTGCTCCCAGCGTCTAAAAATGCATGGAAATCACAGCTGTGCCATTTTCCCCTTCTTTCCAAAGCGTTCTAAGCAACTATGAACTGTGTTCTCTATGAAGATGGGAAAGCACGAGGAACCGAAGGATAAACAGATTTCCAGCCACTAATAGCTCTACTGCTATACATTTGTTTACAGGGTTCTCAAGTTTTAGCAAAAGTTTGGAGTGAAATTACTGTTAGTGGAGGAGCCATTCAAATATTTCCTTCGCAGCAGCGGCCCTTTGGCTCCACGCAATTCTCTTGAGTTTTTGCTAGAAGTTTGAATTTAACTATTGTTCATAATTGACCATCACAAAATAGAAATTATAACAACTGGTAAATCTCATAAAAGTCAAATTAATACAAATAAAATAAAATAAAATGTTTTCAAAAGTATCAAAAATAAAAAGGAATGTGGCCCCAAATGAACCAACTAAACAGCAGTGCTCAATGTACATACTGCACACATACAGTAGGATTGCAGAACTTGCCCTTAGCGAGTATGTCAAGCTGTGTGTGTGTGTGAGAGAGAGAGAGTACATTTTAGCTTATGAATGGCATTTTGTATTGCAAGTGTTTGTTGCACATTTTGATGCCTTGATGACAGTGTTAGGGGCTCAACCTTAACTAGTTGCATGTAATGGAATTATGTAATTAAATTACAAAATAAATGAAACAAATCTGTTACAGTTAATGAGAAACAATGTATAATTAAATTACAGTTACTTATGGAAATGTTAACGATTACAAAGGGGGTTACATCTGAATATTTTCACACATGCAGATTTGATTGATTTCTTTCCCAAATTGCACTGACTGCTCTAAAATATGAGACACCAATGTTTCAGGAGTTTAGGACACAGAATAGTACACATGCTCATTCGATAACCGACTTATTTATGTATACGCTTTATTTTTTAAGATTAACTGTTTTTTTTTCCAAGGCATTGTTAGATGCCAGTGTTTCCTGACATAGCTATGCAAGGATTTGATTTCAAAAAATGGTATCATAGCTATTACACTATATCTTATGATTTTAAATCTGTATTTAACCTCAGAATGATCTCAAAGTAAAAAGAGGTGCTAAAGTTTGATTTTGTGGTGGCTGTGCTTTAAAATTAAATTGTTATCTTAATTCAAGTGAAGTCTGACTTCATTTTAAAAGTCTGTCAGTAAACAGTGTTGAGTTCTACTGTAAGGCTAACCCTGCCTGCATTAAATGATTAACAGTTGAAAACATTCGTTAGAAACTTAGAAAGGTAATCAAATGTAATCAGTTACATTACTTTTAAAGCAATTGAAATAGTTACACTACTTATTACATTTTAAATAGAGTAACTTGTAATCTGTAACCTATTATATTTCCAAAGTAACCTTCTCAACAATGTTGATACATTTGTATTTTGAAATGTATAAAACAATTTATTTTATTTGGATGAATTTGTCTGTTATCAAATTTACCAATTATCTAGTCCTTTCCTTATAGTTTCAGGTAGCCAAAACTTAGTTAAAACTGTTGGAGAGCTATTTAGCACAAATTTGGCTGTACTCCCCAACATCAGCTCTCACTATCTTTGATCACAGGCAACTGATTTTGTCCAGGAAGCATAAAATGAAAATGCTTAAAAAAATTAAGGGGTTTAGTAAATTCAAATGGCAAAGTCTGCTCCGAGACCGCAACGCGACCACCGCCTCGACTGCACAAAACACTTCCACTACGAGAGATTCCACCACTTCCCTCGTCCCATGTGTGCGCATCCATGTTGCCTATACGAATGTGATTGTAGCAGGATCATGTAATTTACTCAGACAAATTATAATTTCTGATATTGGCTGGTAGGTGGCATTAACTCTCAAGACAGCTATGAACTTGGCAGAGAACTTCCCTCTGCAAGCCTGCGCCTCGTCCATCCTATAAACCGAGACTTCTCCGTGTGAGAAATACAAGGTGTGACGTGAGAGCGTGTGAACTTGTTGAAATGCATGTGTCTCACGGTGAATGCGCGAGACTTGAGAGCCTTGTGTCTATGGAGATGAGAACTAAAAAACTGCCCCAGAACAGCTCTCAGTGTGGACCATAGGCACCGATCACGTTATTATTACAGAGCAGACATTCAGTCTGTGAGGATCGCAGGTGCATTTCCCTCACTATATGAGTGAGAGAGAGAGAGCGGCGCTGGTGCGTCCAGTTTTATGTCAACAAAACTGGATGCTCTCCCTTTCTCTCCCTCTCTCGCAGATATTACAAGTGCGCGTTATGCAGTGTGGGCAGTGGGCACCGACCGGCAGAAACATAAATCTGCACCTATGGCATGGAAGACGAAACAAAACCTTGTCAGATCCGTAATGCGGCGCAGAAGTGTGCATTCCAAGCGTCTACATTTGAAACAACGAACTTGAGCGTGCAAAAGACGCAACGTGAACGGCTATTTTTCCCTGCACGTCACGTGTGGGGCTTCATTTTAATGATAAGAGGAGAGGAAAGGTTAAGAAAGCACTCCAGGTAAATTTTGAAATAAAGTTGATAAGTACATGTGTTGGTTTTCCCACAAAGAAAAGTGTAAGCTTTTAATAAGTCCAAGAATAAAATGAATAATTTACTTAACTTGTGCTGTTTTCTAACAGTTTGGACTTAAATAAAGAGAGAAAACTTGCACTTAACCTTTTCACGGGCATTTTGTTTTAATTGTTAGACAGATATTGTGATGTTCCATTATAGGATTGTCTAGCAATATATCGATTACCGCAATAATCGCTGTATTGTGATATTAACGTATCGTGAGCCATGTATCGTGATTCGTATCACATCGTGAGGTACCCTGCGATTCCCACCCCTAATAGACAGCCACTCTTATTCATGTGCTGTAAGATTTGTATGATACTTATCTCTGCTACTTTTGTTGGTCTTGTCTTTTGAAGGTGTTCTAGCTGGGCATGACAACAGAGTCAGCTGTTTGGGGGTAACCAGTGATGGCATGGCTGTGGCTACCGGTTCTTGGGACAGCTTCCTTAGGATATGGAACTGACCTCACTGGGTTGGACTTCGGGAGCTACTCTTTCTGATCACACAATCACTGTAGTCCACCGCTGCCACACAGGATCCGTCTCCTCCATCTCTCCATCTCCTCTTTATAGATGACCTAGTTTTCTTCATCTTCTCTCTTTCTTAGACCGCATTATCCCACCATCCTGCAGTCAGTCAAAGAGGTGAGGACCAACAGCGAAGAGCCTCTACTGGCTCTCTGTCTTTCTGGCTTCACGTCTGACTCGAGGTGGGGGACAGACTGTGTTGTGTACAGTATATGCCATTCTTTGTGCTTGTATGTATAATATATGCACTTCTGACAGTGTTTGGATGTTCTGGTGTGTGGATACTCGTGATGGGTGTCTTAACTGTCCCTGTTTTCTTTTCCTGCTTATTT
Organism: Spinibarbus caldwelli; assembly: GCA_039654775.1. Taxonomy (NCBI): domain Eukaryota; kingdom Metazoa; phylum Chordata; class Actinopteri; order Cypriniformes; family Cyprinidae; genus Spinibarbus; species Spinibarbus caldwelli. Next base: position 9,900,035 of record CM077234.1, read on the forward strand.
TTTTTCTCTTTGTCCCCAATCACAGTGCTATTTGCCAAACACAGTGGCCAATGTAATTAACCAAGGGATTAGGCTGCCACAGTATTGTAGGCCATAAGACCCTCAACCTTAATTTAGTTTGCATCAGGTAGCATCAGTGTTGGGTCTATTCTTTCATAAATGGTTCAGGCTCAGCTTGGTAATGTGTAGTTGTGAGAGAAACACTGATGCCACTGAGCTTGGCAGTAATGTTTGGCGTGTTTCAGTGTATTAAACTGTATTACAGACAGCACAGAAGGATTTACCATCAGCCTGTCTGTCCATCTGTCTTTACTATCACTAGATATACTATCTGAGATTTGCTGCTTTTCATATTTATTTGGCTAGATATATGATACATATATGGTTAAAGGGATAGTTCACCCACAAGTGTAATTTGTTGTCATTTGCTCACCCTCATGTTGTTCCAAACCTGTATGACTTTTTTTTCTGTTAAAATCAAAGGAACAATCCTAAAGAAGACTGCTATTTTCCAATAAATCACAATATATGAGTAATGATGCATTTACGCTTGATGCATTTATGCTTAATCCAAAAACCATTTAAAACCGATATGCAGGTATTCCAGATGACTCTACATTCCAAGTCGTCTGAGGACGTACAAAAGAATGAGTGAGAAACAGACTGAAATTTAAGTTGGTAATCTAAATTTAGCCACTCGTTCCAGATTGAGTGGGCTGAATGAACTCCTGAGGTGAATCAGAATGAAACATTTCATTAACACTCCAAGGAGACCTGTTGCATATGTTACAGTTATCAGTGAATTATGACTTTGGTCTGTTATTCACAAAAATTTGTTGTATGTCTTCATAAGACATAGAGTGGTACACCTATCATATGGGCCACTTTCATGGTGATTTTACATGTGTGGACGCACAAAAGTCGTATGGTTTTGGAATAACTTGAGGGTAAGTGATGACATTTTAAGCAAAACTATTTCTGGAAAGTTTAAGGTTAAGCCTTTTGGTTTAATTCAAACACCAAGCATGGCCTTGATGCTTTGTGAGACTTTGCCATTGGTGAGCAGGCTGGAATTGCAACCTGATACCTAACAAGAGGCCTTGGTCACTGCCACTCTGACATTGTCTGCCTTTCTACACACTATGAACACCTGCCCTTCTGAGATGAAGACCTAGCTAGGACTGTATGCTTTTGCACTAGAAAATAGTCACGTGAGACTGCACACACTGGTGTTTCTGCACGTATTTGAATTAATGTGCTTCAGCTCTGACAAAAAAGCTGAAAAAACTGTCATGGACCACAAGCTACACTGTGTGTATTTAGTCACAAATGTGTATTGAAGGTATAAAGCCCTCTGTCTGTTTCTGTAAAACAACAACAAAAAAGCAAGCCTTAAAAGTAAGTCATATTTCACTTGAACCATCAGTAATCACCTTACATTTGTGCCAATCAGTGTGAATAAATGTACGGGCTGGCTTTGTGAGCATATAAAAATCTGTACAAAGGTTATGATTTTCATTGTGGTTGTTTAGTTTTGGGCATTTTTTTAAGGCACGTTTTTGACATTAACGATACTTGCAAAATTAATCATCCATTTACAATACCAGGTTGCATTCAGTATTCTGTATTGTTTTGTGTTATTTCAGGTGTCTAATATATGACATTACTGTTCATCAGGTAAATTTCATTTCAATCATGCAGTTACTTATGATATGAAAGGACATCCAACAAATGTGGAAGTTATGATCCTCCTGTTTTGAGTGTTTACAACATTTAGGCGGTTAAGGTAATTAAGGTACAAGAAGAACTTTGCAAAGTGCAATGAAGGCAAAAAGTGTTTTAACCTGATTTGATTTAGTAAAACCAACATAATTCATATGACATCCAATTCTCTTCAAGGTATAGCCTTTATAGGTGTTTAATTGACTTGAAGGAATGTTCCTGTCTCAATACAATACAGGTTCAATACAATCAACAATGTACGGTACACTTGCAAGTAAATAAACTCATGCCTTTTTTCTGGGAAAATGAGGCACTTGCAATTAAAATAAATGGTGTACAGCATATGTGCACGTGTGTAAATTTGGCGGTTATATCTGTATTATTATTTTTTATTTATTTTTTTTGTAAATTGTCATTACCAACATCATTTTTGTGTATTTTTTTTTTTTTTCTTTTCCTATAAATGTCCTCTTGATTGAGTTTACTGACTTTATAGTCATTACAGGAGATGATATTGCTATGACTTTAGTTTCATGTTAACACAATGTGCAACTTTAGTTGCTATACTTTTAAATGGTATTTTTTTTAGTGTTTATTGATTTTGTTGTAAATGTCTTCATTTATCCATGATTGTTGCTTTTTGTGTATTTGTGAAGACTAATACGATTGACCTTAACTCGTATTGAATCCGGAACATTCATTACATTTGAAGTTCAACCTGAACTTTCCAGTTAGTCCATAAAGTACATGAACATGACTGTAGGGAGCAAGCAACATAATATCCTATGGATATTTCAGCTAGCTTGCTGAGCCTTATCCTATGGATAAGATCAAACACTGTACTAGCAATACCACAATCCACTGACTCTGAGGGGAAAAAAACAGCTTGCTTCTTAACAGTTTACAAAAACCTTAACGGTATAAAAAAAAATCATGCATGGCCTTTAAGTTAGAACTTGAGAATTAAATCAGCGTGCAGGTAGTTACCAACTGTGAAAATGATTGTAAATCTTAAGTGTTAGAACTATCGTATTAAATGATGCAGCTTATATTATCCAGATCTTTGCAATCACCTTTCTTTCATTTACAGTAGGCACTCAGCATATAACTTGAGACGTGAGGCCTAAATATTTATATTTTTTGGAAAAGGTTTCCCTCGCAACATTTGCTTTCCACGTGCTGGCCTTCTTGCTAGAGGAAGTGAGAGCTTCATTTTTCTGAATCTGAATTTTACAGAGGTGGTTATGCTGACGAGCATTGAAATTACTGCATTGAAACCCCAAGGCAGATAGGTAGCAGTTCATGTCAAAAAATTGATCACAATACTACAAAGAAATACCCTGCCTTCAACTCTAAAAACGAAAGTGAATGCAGAAGTAAATGCAGTGTTGGCTGTAGCGTGATCACAGATTCAGTTAGATTCAGTGTAGCACATTAAAGTGTTGCGTTAGCTTTGTTTTCACTTTCTACAGAAACTTTTTCATGTATAAACATACAGGACACAGATAACCTAAGTGCAGTCTTTTAAGCATATTAACACCAGACTGTCACCAACCCTCAAACAAATTGTGGTTTACCAAAAAGCAAGCGTGCGTGATTCATAGTGTTTTTTTTTTGTTTGTTTTTTGTTTTTAATGTATTTTATATAGCGATAGATCTACTATCTTATGGTTATTCCATTTGTGGTGCAAAATAAATTATCCTTACTGATGTAATGGACAAAAATATCTGGATGGTTGTGCATATGCTATAACAATTTGATTTAAAACCAGATGATTTTAATTCATTTATTCAGTAATTATTAGTTCTGTGATTTTTGTCCGTCCTTGGTATGTGCGCGTGTATATCATGGACAAAACCAGCAGACATAACTGCCTCTTGATTCTAACACACATTCCTCTTAATTCACTTTAAATGCTTTATTAAAAACAGATTTGTATTATTTGCTTTATGTTGGTTCAGAAAACAAGGATCTCTTGCTGTGGGATCTATTTTATTTTATTTTTAACAGAATTTGTTTGTATTTGTACAGTGGCAGTAAAACCTGTTACTATTTGTTGTCATAACCAATAAATGCTTTTCATCAAGAGATTGTCTAAACATTATTACTTTTCTACAATTAGTTGTTTGTCAAGGAGCACTCTGGACATCTTGAGCTGAAATAAATCTTTTAGATTCCATGTAATTTTACATTCAGCAGGCGTTGGGTTGTTCCAGCACTGAACAGTCTTAAGCCCTAAACACACTGCACGATTTTCGGCAGTCCCAGACGAAAGATTGGCATTGTGAAACAATCGTGACTCGTAATTGGTGGTCCTGTGTCGTACAGTGAGAGGGGTTCAAAGACGGCCGTTGTCACGGTCTTGCAACCAAAGATAGCCAATAAAAATGCGACATGAAATCAACCTGACATGGTGCTAAAACATAAAACTGCTTACCTCTTTCGCCGCTTCCACTTTTTTTTTCAGCACATATAAAAAATACAACTGCTAAAGTGTGATTTATCATGCTCTTTTTGTTTACCACTAGTGCATGATGATGACGTTTTATTCTTTTATAGTAACGTGCATCGTGGTCTACGAGTCTGTGTCATCATCTTACAGTCTACACACAAGTTGTAGCCAAGTTTATTAGATTCATGACCATGTCGCACAGTGTGACATGCAGTGATCTTATAGGATTGCTAAAATCGTGCAGTGGGTTTTGGCCTTCTCTCATTCCCAGTGTCTTGCTGCTCTAGTTAATGTTGAGTCTGCAGATACTGCGCTGAAAAAGACTCCAGTTGTGACTCCAGATCAGTGGCTTTATGCCTGCGAATAAAACAAATGCAATCAGTTCAGACCACTTAAAACTGAATTGTGTGATTTCTGAACTAATTGTATTACCAATGACAATTGCAAAAAATGAATGCTGTTTTTTCAGATGAGCTTCCTGAACCCTCCCTTAGTTTGCTCTATGAACTCAATCTTTTCAGAGACCTGCTGCACAAACCAGGTCTAAGCGGCAAGTTTCTCTGTCTGAATAATGTTTCTTAGAGGTGTTTACTGGCACAGTGACTAACACTAATCTGGTTGGGAAAGTTTTGTTCTAGGTTCGAGACAAGATACTGAATGAAGCCACGTTCTCAAATCTCGTTACATAGTTGTATGCAATTGATACAGGTCAATGATACCAACTTTGACTTTTTTTTTTTTAGCATTTGAAGATGTATTGAGGTCTTCAGATACTTAATGCATTACATATGAGCAATTATGTTCATACTTTTTATATTTGTATACAATAAAAATAGTTTTAGAATTACAGATGTTTTGTTTTGTTTTTTTGGATTTATACAAATTCACTTCTTGATCTTGATCATCTTCAGAGAAAGTAATTCTGCTGGTTTTGTTCAACTCACTTCATGAGGCAAGCCTTGGAAGAATCAATCTACAAATAGATTACTAACAGTAATGTGTTAAGCTGGGATATATAAAAAAATATTTTAGCTATTTAAAACTACATCAGCTTTATGTCAGAAGATATAGCATAAAATACAACTGCAATTTGTAATGTAGAAAAATATTAAATAAACATGAAATGCTGTTATATGACACTGCCCCACCTTTGTTGTGCTTACTCTTACAGAATTACCAATTGACAAGGATTTGCTTTCAATTAAAGGTAATTATCTCCAATATGAGCTGTCATTCTCTCTCACGCACATCATGACTGTTCTACCTGAGGGTTTTGGAGTGTCTCTGGACACTCTCCAGGCGCTGAATCCTGGCGCTGAGTCTGCGGATCTCTGTTTCAAGCTCCATCTCGCTCTTGTCAACCTGTTGGCACATGCGGGCAAAGACGGCCACCATTTCCCTGCAAGAAAGCAGAGAGGCATATCCTTCACACACCGCTCACACACACACTCATCCTACAGATCATATAAACCAATATTTCAAACATCTCAACATGTTTGTATGCAGGTCGGTGAAGTGCAGAGTTGTCTTTTCAGCTGTCAGTTTGTGGATGAAATATTCACTCAACATTGCCATGATTAAGTGCTGGGAAAGGCAGGTGATGTGTCACATAATTTACCTTTTACTAAGTCCATGTCCTTCAGTGTGCAAAGCTGATGGACAGATTTAAATAGCTGGATAAAAGGGTCACTGCTGGATCATTTTGGTTTGAAGTGGGAAATCAAAATGTAGATTCAGAACACTCATGCTTCTGCTGCAATTCCATATATGGTGTTTGTATCATAAAGGTATGGTCAAATTTACTATTGTCTGGCAAATTTTCAGTGGTGAAATCTAGTCATTTCATAGGAATCAACATACTAATGGTAATTTCATGCAAGGACAAAAATTTCCCCATGTAGATTCTGCATAGGGTTCATGGAGAATTTGAAAGTTGTTTGAGCTGTGCTTCATACATCCATTACACTACTGACTATAGACAACCTTTTTTTGCTCACAAAATTTCATAGAATGCTGCTGATGTAACTGGACACACATTTACCACTGTTGTAAGAATTTGATTTATATGATTCCTAATCATTTCATTAGGAATTAACGAGATCATAATTTTTTTGAGAGTGAAAAATTTTTCCTAACGCAGATTTCACAATAGGTTCAAGATTTCCTGAATTGACCAACAGAAGGTTGCGTTGTTTGAAAGTGACTTGTGTGTGAGCTGTGCTTCAAACATAGCTTTACTATTGACAATAAACAATTTTGTCTATGAATGTGTCTGCACCTTTAGAATCATATTTTACAAAAGGGTAAACAGCAAAGCCCAGTATATCCCATATTCTCTAGGACTGAAAACTGTAGTTTGTATGCTTTCAGAGAAACTCACTATAGATGTCCTTATAACGGACAAAAATGAGGAAAAGGCAGATATATGACATTTTGCAAGCTACAGCAAAGAGAACTTCTCTTTTTACACATTTGTCTGTGTCTTCTCTGTTCAAATGCTTGCAACCATCCATTTGTTGTTATTTACAAAACTAATATATGAAGCAGCGGAGTCAAATGTAATTTTTTTTTTTTTTTTTTTTTTAAGTTTCACAACTTCAGTCCCTATTCAGAGGAAAGAGTAGCCAGAGCATTCTGTTAAAACATCTCCTTTGGAATGGCACAAGTTGAGTAAATGATAACAGAATTTTTGTTAGGTCTGTCACTCACTGTTGCACCTGCTGTCCACAGTCACTGCTGATAATGTGTGAAATGGCCTGCAGTCTTTGAGTGGCAAAGTCCACAAACTGCTGCTTAAGTGCCCTCTCTTCAGCGCTGCTGGTCCAGGTCAGTCTTTCATACAGGTATAGCAAACTGTAGAGACTCACAGAAAGTATAATAACCCTCCATCCCACAGAACGCCACACCTGTCCAAAAATGGCACCACACAAATATATTTTACATGACTGTATTTATAATGAATGTTATATAACTTAAAGAAGTTGGCACCTGAAGCCCTTCCTGGTATAAAGCATTTTTAATCTGATATATTTTACCACTCCAGCAATGACCAGCATGCCAACTGATGCTCTGGAAGTGAGAGAGACCAGCCCTGTTGCCATGGACATAGCCAACTCCTCCTGGGCCTGGGTTCTCAAGGGAGCAGAGGAAGAGGTGACCTGCAGACAAAGCATATTGCATCACTTTAGGCCAATTTATGTTTGATAGGTTTGCTATTAGAGATCATTAAAGCATTCCCCCCCACACACAAAACAAAACAAGAAAAAAAAAAAAACACTTGGACAGTTACTTGCAATTTTTGATCCAATAGGCTCAAAGCTTGTTTTGCTTTACCAGGCCCTAGGAAACGGTTCACCAAGAATGTAAGACCTAGTGAGAAATGAAAGTTGATGTCCTCCACAAAGTCTTCACAGAGGCTGGCAAAGTTCAGGTCATAGGTAATACTGAACTTCCTGTTGGGGAGGTGTAGTTGACCTCGGGCAGCAGGGGGCAGCAGAGGACGTAGAGTGTCTAGGCATGATAATGACAGGACAGGACTGTCAATGCTGACAGCAGTCTAAAATATCCTTTGCCAGGCAAAGCTTGTTTACTGGAGACTTTGTGTCTGAAGTGAAAACTGTGCATGAGTGTGTACCCATGATGTCTCTCTGAGATGACAGCACGTAGCCATTTATACTGCTGGAACAGCGCGAGTCCAAATTTTTCACCATTCTCTCCTCCACATAGGCCATGAGCTTCTGCAAAATACAAAACAAACACAATTATATATAATTGTCTTTTTTCTTTATTAGATAATGTTATTAGATAATTAATTATAATTATCTTAAAAAAAACTGTGTGTGTGTGTATTTCTAGTAATTGTGCAGTTAATTCTCATACTGTATTTTCAATGATGACATGTTTCAGTCATTACTGTTTCGGTAGTGACAATTCTATGGGATAACACCCAAAAAAAAACAAAAAAACAAAGATGTCACTACCGAAACTCCACCAAATGTTTCGTTAGTGACTGTTTCAGTAGTGACATTTTTAGATACTTTTGAACCTAGCTCAAAGATGCTAATCAGCACATGGTTAGCTAGCACAGTTCTGAACAGTGGTATACATAAAAAACTAAATGTTATGGAATAACTCCCAAAAAAGTGTGCTTAATTGCAGAAAAAAGGTGTTCGGTAGTGACGTTCCTTAAAGTTACACACAGATTTTTCAGACTTTTGAACACATTTACCTCAGAATAATGAGACCTATCTACTAACACTTTGTAGCTATGAAAGAGGGGGACAAAGGAATATTTCCTGATCATAAATTCATGGGTTCAGTTAAAATCTGTCTCGGCCAATGGACTAAAACAAACACTGTTTTGGTAGTGACGTGAAAAATGCGGGACACATTTTTTATTTTTTTTTTACATAAAGTGTCATAAGTTACAAAGAAAATATAAAATAAATATATTTTTTGAACTTCACTTTTTAAAAGAATCCAAAAGATACTTTAAAAAACAACAATGAAAAAAAAAATATATATATATATATATATATATATATATATATATATATATATATATACATATATATATATTTCAATATAATTTTCCAAGTTGAAATTTAGGGGTTAGGGTTCACAATTGAAAGGACCCAATAAATGATGATTTTATATATATTTAGCTTACTAATATTTTAAATATTATTGTTGGTTTCAATATATAATAGAAGGATCTTAATAAAAATCTAAGATTTCATTACTGAAAAGCTTTTTAAATGTGTTTTTTGGTTGTGGGACAGCAGTTTGCACCAATTGTAGAATGGCCCATATATATACAGTGGTGTGAAAAATTGTTGGCCCCTTTCCTGATTTTAAATTTTTTTGCAAGTTTGTCACACTTTAATGTTTCAGATCATCAAACAAATTTAAATATTAATCAAATATTACACAAGTAAACACAACATTTTTTTTTTATGAAGGGAAAACAAAATCCAACCAACCCTCCAATGTGGCTGAATTACAACAATTCTGCAAAGATGAGTGGGCCAAAATTCCTCCACAGCGCTGTAACAGACTCATTGCAAGCTTCAATAAAAAACTTCATTTAAAAACTGCATGTTGTGTTTACTTGTGTTATCTTTGATAAATATTTAAATTAGTTTGATGATCTGAAACATCAAACTAATTTAAATATTTGCCTCTCACGGTGTTCCTCAGGGTTCTGTTCTCGGGCCTTTACTCTTCATCATCTACATGCTTCCTTTAGGTAACATTATCCGTCATCATGGCCTCAACTTCCATTGCTATGCAGACGACACCCAGCTCTATATCAGTTCTCTACACAACTTTCCTTTTCCCACCAACTCCATATCGGCTTGTATTAATGATATAAATGCTTGGATGACCAGTAACTTTCTCAAACTCAACATTGATAAAGCAGATCTACTTCTTGTTGGTTCACCAAAAAATGTAGCTCACTTCTATTTCGACAGTGTTAACACTGCTGGTACATTGGTTCAACCTTCCACTACCATTAAAAATCTGAGTATAATCTTTGACTCCTCTCTCTCCTTCCTACCTCACATTTCTTCTCTCACTAAATCTGCCTTCTTTCACCTCCGTAATATCACTAGTTTACGTCCCTTCTTAAATATCAATGATGCTGAGACACTAGTTCATGCCTTCATTACTTCTTGACTTGACTACTGTAATTCTCTTTTCTATGGTCTACCAAACACAACAATAAATAAGCTCCAATATATCCAGAACTCACATTACTCCCATTCTACACAGACTTCATTGGCTACCTGCCCATTATCATATTCAATACAAGATACTCCTTATCACCAACAAAGCACGTCATGGTCTCGCCCCTCTGTATATTTCTGATCTGATTCATACTTACTCTCCAGTTCGTACACTACGATCGTCTGATACTGGTCTACTGTTAATTCCACACTACAAGTTAGCATCGTTTGGTGGACGAGCATTTTGTGTCTCTGCCCCCACACTCTGGAATTCTAATCCCAAACACATTCGTGATCTTTCTTCATTACAAGATTTCAAAACCCACCTTAAAACATATCTTTTCCTTTCTTGTTTCTCTGATCTCTGACTGTATGATCTGATTCATGCCATGGATTTCATGTTTATCTGTATTTTGTTTTTCTGTCTGCTGTCGTGTATCTGTTTTGATATTGTAAAGCGACCATGAGTTTGCAGAAAGGTGCGATATAAAATAAACATTATTATTATTATCATCATCATTATTATTATTATTATTATTATTTCATGCTTCAAAAGTTCATGTTTTTTCTAATCTGGCTTTAACATAAATGAATTTTTAAAAACTCACAGATTTGTACAGGGCTAAGGCATTCGGGGCAGGGCTAAAATCACAGCAGAATTCATCCACAAGAACAGACAGGCAACGAATCTCTTCTGCCATGGCACTGGACACCTAGAAGAGCAGCAGTGAGAATTCAATTGGCCTTTTCAACACCATGTAGAAAACATGAGGTTAGATACAGATGCTACTCAACCAAAATAAGTATTTTACCGGTGGAGGTACTACTGCCTTGTACGCGGCAAAAATGAATTTGAAGGTTTTGATGGCTTAAGGGCGCTTTAACGATAGGCCTACACTTCTTCAAGTTATCAGGCGAACGTGTCAAATTGCTTTTTCGCAAGTAGCAGTCAACTTTGCCTTGCCAATAGGATAGATTTGACGGTTGCAGTTGGTGGAAAATCAAAGAAAAACATTGGTTAAAATAATTTATATTCACCAAAGCAAATTTAATACTTATTAGGCCTAACTTATGTTTGTTTGTGAGAACGAATTGTTTAGAACGAATTCAAGCAGCAGAGTAAATGTCACAATTGTGAACCTTTGCTTACGTTTTACTGCATGCTACACAAAACTACACCATATTTTAGATTTTTACATATTTAACAGATATGCAGTATTATGTCACTGAATCTTGTATTATTCTTGCAATAAAATGAAGAAAAGGTGGTTTATTTTGCATTGGAGCATCAAAAGTGGTTGCAAATACACACATAAAACTCGTCTTTTTAGGCAAATACCAGAAATGAGTGTCACGTCATAAAATATTTGTATTCAATGTAATCACAATTTAATAAAAACTTACTTTCATTGTACGTACACCTGCATTTTATTGTTGATGATGAGGAAATTCGCGAGAGTACAGAATCCAGTCAGCGCGCACGTGCACTGAACAAAAATCTGGAATTTCAGCAATGACTGATCTGGACGGTTCTAAATTTCATGCCACCATTAACACTTTTCATTTCATATTCACTTTATTCACCACAGCCAAATAAGAGCATTTTTTGTGAGCACCTTTGTTAATTTCCGATCAGCGCCCAGAAAAAGACTAAGCCTTGCCCAGCCTTACGCCTATGCTGGTACTGGTGGAACTTGCAGGTTACCTTGTCAGCCATTTCCTCAGTGATGGCCTTTATCTTGTCTTTTATGTCCTCGGTTAGGAAGTTGAGCTGATTTCGCACAAACTCCAGCCGATCCATTAGAGCCTCACGCTCTTCTAGTGAGAACACTCTATGGATTTACAGAGATTCCAAAAGCAGAACATTCCATTTGTAACAACAACAACAACAACAACAACAACAACAACAACAACAACAACAAAATACCATGCTAAAAACAAAACGGTTTTGCACTGACTGAGGGAACCTTGGTTCAATAGTGGTACCAATTATTGTCTTTGGGAGCTTGGAAAGAGACCCTCCGTTGTAAAGCAGACAGGTTTTTGAACTTACTTCTTTTCTGCTGAAGAAATATTGATGGCATCCATGATAGCCTTGACTGACTCAATGATCTGCCAGGCTCTGATTGTGTGCTGCTCAAACTTGGTCTTCACGGCAGACTGTGATATAAATTCCTGTGGAATCCATGAAGCGTGTTCTTGAGCCATCAGTGTGCCATAGTTATCAAAGATCACGTCACGATTAAAACTAATCAAAACATGATTCCATCTGTAAGATTTTATCTATTCCTATACATGGGTGACATGTTTTGATGCTTTCCACTCTCATCATTAGCTGCAACCATGGCTGAATCACAACAGACCCATCTATTAATGCCATCGTAGATTACTGTGAATTTTCATCCCTGGATCTCAAGAATGTGAGGTACGCTCACCTACTCAAAATCTGCTAACTTGGCTCAGGGATTGCCACTACAGGAATGGCTGCCTGGAATCTATGAGGAACACCAAATATCTCACACATCTGGGAGCCAGCAGCACATGGCCTGAATCGATGCAAACCAGCTTGCTTAAGGAGACCGTCACCACATCACACCATTTCTGGGTAAAGCCATCATAAATTCTCATCTAGTCTAAACAGCATACAGACAAGACTAAGACTCATTTTCCATGAAGCTCCTCTTAATCTTCATTGTTTTCAGCCTCATTGTCAGACAACGATTATCCTGGAGCCAGTCACCACAGTTTGAGCACATTCTCACCTCAAATGTTCTTTCAAAACTCTGGAACTCCATCAGTCGCTCTTGGAATCCTTCAGCCAAAGCACCGCCTTTAAATAAAAAGCATATGCCCCATTTGGTCCCCATAATACCACCAATATATAAAATATGAAATGAAGCATGTGTGATGGAGCATCATTTTGGCATATTTTTTCACACTTGAAGTTGCACCTCAAATACCATTCTCAATATCATTGGGCCACTCCAAGATTTATTAGCATCTGCCTCAAAGTGTTTTATGGTTGTTACACTCATTTTTAACTTGGCTAGGCCTAGTTTTTCCTGATCTCCCTCCAGAACAGTGTCAAAAGCAGAAGACTCTGCACTGTGTGACCAAAGCAGTGGAGCCTACCAGTCTCTGGCATTCCCTGGGCACGGTGGATCCTGGCACTCAACACCTCCTTGGCAGAGACAAAGAAGATGCGGTCAGGTGCCTTGTTAAGTTCCACTACCTTTAGCTCCTCCACTAAGAAACTGACACAGCGATCCATGTGCTGCTTCCGCACCTAAAAAAGCAGTGAAGCAGTATGAAATCAACAGAATTAACATTTAGATCTACAAACTTATAGTTAAACTTTTTCAGTATATTTTCATATTTATTTATACGTCAATATACACAAACTTCTCAAATGTTAAGCACTGCTGGGCAATTTTTGTGGGCAAAAGTGTTTTTGAACCTATAAATCTGAAAAGTATGATAGAGGAATGATAAATTATACAAAAATCAGCAGTTCTATGTGCAGCAGCTTCGTTTGGTGATTCACTTGTGACTAATAAATATAGGTTATGAGTCATATATGCAATAAAACTTACATCTTCCAGATACTCTGGCTCTAAGACAGACGTGTCCCAACGATTATTTAGGATGAAAATGTTGGGCTTTGATATGCGTTCATTCACTTTGTGGAAAAAGTGCTTCTCCTTTCGAAGTAGAGTGAAACAAATAAAAACAAGAACATTTAGGTAAAAGAAAGGAAAACAACAAATCCTTTTAATTTTAATAAAATTGAAAGGCATCACAACATTATTTACTGCATAAAATTGGATAATCATTAATGTTATTAAATTATTAGTAATCTATTTTTCAACATGAAAATTAAATTAGAATCTAAATGTTAAAGCAGGGCTCTGAACCAGTTCAAGGAACGAGAACGAAAACGAAAACCGGAAACGAACGAAATTTTGACTGGAACAGAATCAGAAACAGAAACGAAATAAAATAAAATTTTATAGTTCCGAACAGAATCGAAAATTTGAAATGGCCATTAACTGGTTAATAACGTTATTTTACCGTTCCATTTAATATTTGAAATTTGCTGTCAACCAATCAGGAATTCAAGTAGTACAGCCTACGCAAATGTGGAGGCATCCAACGAGTGAAATCCCCGCGCTCAGCTGTGAACTCTTCATAGGTAAGTCGCAATGGCAGTGCATTAGAGGAAGAGTTTATCCGAGGATAGTGTAAGATGTATTCAACAGATCACACGCACCTGCAGCGCTTCTGTGAACGGAGAAATCAGAATAAAACTATAGGCTTACATAAAAAGAAATATATATGACTAGGCTATACACTAAATATATTTCACTTAAATCATTGACAGATTAATGAAACGAAAGAAAAAAAAAGTGCTGAGTTAGGCCTATGGTTCACGCGTTCCAAAGTTATCGGAAAGGAAAACAAGACGGCAGAAAGTAGTTTTCTTTATTTTGCAAAAGCTTTACAGTTTTATTTGTTTTGCAAAAGCTTGACAGTTTTGAATGATGTCTTGAATTTATATAACCAACCAGCGTTGGTATGGCCAAATCGCGCCGGTGCCTCATGCGCACACAGACACAATGTATTTTTGCGACATTGCAGCCTGTTCATTATCAAAATAAAATACAGTTAAAGAAACGTATAAAAAGTTACAGTGCTCCGTTGTCCAATCTTGGCGAATCTGCATTTTGGCGGATAATAGCCTATGCTTGCATGTTGCATGCGGTTGCATGACATGAATGGATATTTAGCGTTTTTTTTTTTGTTTTTTTTGCAACATACAACAACTGCAGAGGAATCTGAACCTTACCAAAATAAAGACAGATGAAGCTAGATGCCCGACTCCAGACCCGGACAGCCTCATAAAGGTGATCCACAGGACGCTCCGTTAGCAGCCCAGTGTTTTACATTTATGTCAGGAAAAGGACCATTTACATCCAAATGTAATTTAATGCACACAGAACAAAACCTAGAAATATATTTCAGAATATAAACTGCTTAATCGGCCATTTTCAGTAAGATTTAACATTACTTTTTGTGTGCCTGCGCGTTTAACTTTAACTTGAATAATGTCCAACAGATATCTGTTTTAAAGCAGTGGGTAATTCACTCGTTGATTTGCTTAAACTCCACTTTGCGATTCTGTTGGCAAACATGTTTATGGTGCATTCTATTCAACGTGTTTATTGCTAGTGCAGCAGAAATAGACAGCGCAGCCAGTGTTGCCAACTTATTTCAATGGAAAGTAGCTAAACCCCGCCTGAAAAGTCGCTAAATGTCGCTAGATGACGTCATACGCTAATTAGCATATTCATGACGTCAGTACGTCGTACTGTCTTGCCTCTCTGTGCTCACATACTGCATTTTAACGCAGCCAAATTCTCAATCTCAATTAAACTGTTTTCATTTATATATTTTCCCTGATAGCAAGCGTACATCTCGGAGATGTCTATTTGATGTCTGCATTTACATCTGGAAGACATTTTTTAGAGTGTTTGCTCATCTGCAATACGTCTATAGGACGTTTCCTTTTAGATGTCAAATAGACGTCTATTAGATGTCTTTAAGATGTTTATGATTTAAAATGTATGTAAAACTGACATCTGAAAGACATCTGTCAGACGTTTGTAGACAGCAGATGCTTTCCAGATCAAGAGATCTTTAACAGACATCTTACAGACGTACGTGTGCTATCTGGGTTACTGTTTCTGTTGCCAGACAACGGGATGAATATGAAATAGTGACTGAAACGCGGCCGATTAAGACATAACCAGCTCTCGAAAATATTAATCTGCACTAAAATCATGATTCATAATCACGACATTGTCTAATGAAATCAAATACACATACGATTAAGACAATGGCTGTGCTGTGATTTTGGCTATACTTGCATATAAAATAGAGTTAGAAGCAACAGAATATCTATTTTAACTGAAAGTGCTGCTCCTCTCTGCCGCTCGCTGAACACATCAGATGCAGAGAGAGGTGTGCGCGCGCTGGGAAAGCAAGACCTCGCGCTCGTACGGCACTATGGAGAGTTTCAGAAACTAAATAAGGTTTGTCCAAGAAGTCGCTAGATTTGTCGCTAGGCGCTTTTTTGGAAAAAAGTCGCTAAGAGGGTCTGAAAAGTCGCTAAATCTAGCGACAAAGTTGGCAACACTGCCTTTACAATTCATTCGGGTGCAACGTATCTGGTTGCCATGGCAACCTCACGTGCTTGCTGCTGCTCTAATCATAGTAAAACCGCTTTTAATGGTACACGGATTGTAACTTTTTACTTTTACTACAGAAATGCTAAAATGTATTTAAAAGTTTGACTGACCAAATCGACTGGCCAACTCCATAACTAATTTTGCCCTTCATGACAACTGTGAGGGGGGTGAATTTTTTTATAAGTCATCCGTTTAAATTATATTAAGCCTTAAAGTTCTGCATAATTAAGGGCGTGGCCACTTGAGTGACAGATGGATTGCCGCTGCTGCCACCACCGTCGAGCTAAGTGGGCGTGGTTTCAGCAACCAACTCCCGCCTCTTTGCCCATTTTCGATTATCCGGGAATGATGCGCGGTGGCGCTGCCAAGATGGCGAAGGCCGACTCCGCCCACTTTGAGCTTCAAAAACGCTCTTCATAAACCTTTTTTTATTTATTTTTTAAAAATAATAAATACTTTAATGCCTTTAAAGCATCAATAGATTTTTTCTTTTGTTTAGTAGCCTACATTTAGGCAAATATAGAAAAGATGATGCTGTGCCTGTTACTAAGTGCAGTGGGTTAAGATACCATCTCTTCCTGTTTTTTTCTTTCTTTTTCTTTTTGTGTAAAGAAAACTCTGTACTTTATTATTATTATTATTATTATTATTATTATTATTATTATTATTAAAGGCAAAGACAATTTAAAAAAAATAATGTTATTAACCGTTATTTTTTTCTACTCAAACCGGTTTCGGAACAGTAATAATACAGAGGAACGCAAGAACAGAAATGTTAAAATATCGATTCTGCTCGGAGTGAACCGATTGACTTTTTTTTTTTCGTTTTCAAGCCTTGTGTAAAATAGTGGCAATGTACATTCACAATTACATATCCAGTAACCTACTGACTGATACTAATAAATGAAGAAAAAAAGTTTATACCGAGTACTGAGTAGTGATTACTCTGTTTGTCTACTTACAGTGTTCATTATGGTAGACTCAGAGTTGGCCACAAGCACAAAGACATCAGCATCTAAACAAAACTTATCAATCCAATTGTCCAGCTCTGATGTGACATCTGTGCCTGGGCTGCAGAGTGAGAAGAGTGTGGTTATTAATATTTCATCAAACTACACATCATGCTTCATTCATTATTGCTAATTAGATCAGGCAATTTGGAGTCTGATTTTCATTTGTGCAAACAGAAATTAGAAATGAAACAAGTTTTCCGGTAAACCAAGTAGGCTTTTACCACACGATTCCTAGAACAGCACTACCAAAATCCACTGGCGCTTTCACTTGGCCCTCTTCACAACACATCAAACCTTGTGGAGTTCCTTGCTAAAGTCTATGTATCTGCTAAGCAATTGTCCAGGTCTGTTGTTCATGTGCCAAACCTGTCCTGCAGAACCTTAATTCAGCTCTGACAACCCATAGAGGGGTCCATACCTGTCCATCAGGACAAGATCATCTCTCAGCAGGGCACACTTAGCTTTGGGCCAAAACACTCGGACCAGACAGCCTGAGTCTTGGTTCCTGTCCATATGCAGAGCGTGGGCAAGCTGATTGACTGTCTGTATAATAAAGACAAACTTTAAGGCTCAACAAGATAGTAGAATACAAAGTATTCAAATCATGCCACAACACTGTAACACCTTTATGCACACATTTTATTTATCATTTTAAAATATCATAAGGACATAAGGAACATTTTTTTGCATTGTGTAAAAAAACCAAAAAAAACAAACAAACACAGGAACAAAACCAAAACCCTATGTCGGCACCAATAGCCTTGTGGGCAGCGTGCCGCCATATCGTGCTGTTGCGCAATGGGCGTCCCAAGTTCGAGTCCCGGCTCGTGGACCTTTCGCAATCCCACCCCCACTCTCTCTCCCACTTTGCTTCCTGTCGCTGCTCAACTGTTCTATCAAAGTAAAAGCAAAAATGCCTAAAAAATAAATAA
Organism: Spinibarbus caldwelli; assembly: GCA_039654775.1. Classification (NCBI taxonomy): domain Eukaryota; kingdom Metazoa; phylum Chordata; class Actinopteri; order Cypriniformes; family Cyprinidae; genus Spinibarbus; species Spinibarbus caldwelli. The sequence goes on from CM077234.1 coordinate 9,918,132, forward strand.
ATAAAGCTACTTTCTTGAGAAGTGAGATAAAACATGTCCTACATAACTTGCCATGGCATTAGTTTAGAAAGCAACAGTAAAATCCACTAAAGATATAGTGGATTAGACAATATAACTTTTCATTTGATAAAAATGGACATATATTATCATACACTCCCAATAAAACTGTCCTTATGCCATACTGCAATACTTTTTATGGATTAAAAATAGCTCAAATTAATGTAGTTTACAAACATAATAAGCTCTGGAAACTTGCGTCATACTTCAATGCTTTTCCTCTCTTCAGAGTCCTCAGTGGTAAGGTAGGCATGTTCCCCGTCTGTGCCCTCCACACTCAGGAAACAATTAGTGGTGTGGCCGATTCCACTGGGCAGAACTCGTTCCCTTAGCATGGCATTAATTACTGTACTCTTTCCATTACTGGTCCTGAAAAACAACATATAACACAGTAACACCCAGTAACAAACTGTCCATTTAGCTTGTCTGATTCAATATTATCTCAAACCAAATTAGAGATGAAAGAGAGAAAAAACAGAGAGATTAAATTTATGTTTTTGTTGCCTCACTTATATAAAGTAACTATGTGTACCAAAAAAATAAAATAAAATAAAAACCTTGGCTGAACAGCTGAAGAGCTAAAGCAAACATTAATGATCCATTTCATTCTGCTAGCCTGTTGTTACCATTTGGTTTAGATACCAGTAAACTTAAATTAGTCATAACTGTAGTTGTACCTGCCAAAGAAGGCCACCTTCATATGTCTGCGGGCTAGCACATCTTTGATGACGGTTAGTTTCCTGGAGCAGGCCTGGATCTGCAGACACTGTTTTTCCTCTGCTACATGCTCAAGATCCTCATTCTTCCATGTCTCTGGGTATCACACATTAAATACCATCATACAGTAAAGAGCAGGACCAGACTTAGCTGATTAATATGATGTTTTTTTTATTTTTCATATTTTATTTTGCAGCCTTATGCTAAAATGCTTTAAACATTTTTTAACATCAATCTACACCCTATAATGACAAAGCAAAGAAATATTTTTTTTTTTTTTAATATCTTTGATATTTTTGATATCTTTGCACACCTGGGGGTCCGTTCTACGTACGTCGCTAACTCATTTAGCTGGATTTGATTGTTGACTATTTCGCTTGATCTTGGATTGGTTGGTTCTTCAAAGCTCATCCCAGAGTTGCTGTCATAGCAACAGGTCCGTCAGCTTAAACCTGCTCGAGAGCAGGCTTATTTCATGTAAACAGGATTAGATCGCATCTTTTTAAGCAGAATTGATACTTAAAATCTGTCCCAGCCACTGCTACTTTATTAGAAGAGTACCCTACTGATCCAGGGACAGTAATTTAAAATAATAATAATGGAAAAATAATATAATAATGTTGTGTAGTTTATAATACACAGACACAGCCAGGTTTACTCATTGAAATATTTATTCATGATAAAAATAATTACTTTATAATTGAATTGCAGTCTTACACACATACAACTTTAATTAATGCTGTCAAGTAACAAATCTGTTTCAAAGATAAAATTAAATGAATTGCTAATTACAACATTGAAATAAAAATATAAAGCCTGTACAAATACTAGAAATCGTGAATATAAATAATTGGGAATCATTTAATTTTTTTTTAAATAAAATAAAAACAGTGCACCTTTCATTTATCTATTGTACCATTTATGTAGTTTTGTTCGAAAGATTGTTTCCTTATAAAAGTCCAGAAATTTGTCAAGTTTTTCGTCAGGTTTCTTTTTTAATTATATGATGTCATTACGTTGCTGTCTTACCGCCAGCCAATCGCTGCATTGCTGATCGTGGTTTCGAGTTTCGATACATCTGCCCTTTTCGGGGAACACGAGAATGCGCAGTAATCTTAGACAACTTAAAACAGATATTTTAATCAAATCCGCAAAATTTGTTTGAAGAACCAAATTAGCCAGAGATCAGTTATCACGATTAGAAGATCTGGCATCTTTCAAATCATCTCAGATGTATTAAGCGAGGTATGAAGAACGGACCCCTAGATTTGGGATTTTTTTTATTTTATTATTATTATTATTCTATTTTTTTTTTTTTTTTGCCATTCTTCTCTGCAGATTCTTTCAAGCTTATTCAGGCTTAATGGGGACTGTTGGTGGAGAGCCATTTTCGAGTTTCTCCATAGATTTTCAATTGGGTTCAAGTCTGGACTTTGTCTGGGCCACTCCTGTCTTAACTGTGTGCTTAGGGTCATTGTTCTGCTGAAAGGTGAACCCTTAGCCAAGCCTAAGGTCGTGAGCACTCAGGATGAGATTTTCATTAAAAGGATAGTTCACCCAAAAATTAAAGTTATATCATACGTTCTGTCATTCTCACTCTCATGTCATTCCAAATTCCATTTCTTCTTTCTGTGGAACATAAAAGATATTTTGAAAAAATGTCTGTGTGTGCGTGTGTGTGTGTTTTTTCCCTGCCCCTGGAAGTGAATGGTAACCAAAACTTTTTGATTACCAACAATCTTCAAAAAATTTTCTTTTTCATTTTTGGGTGAACTGTCAAAAGCTCTGTTTTGTGCTGCATCAGATTTTCTTTCTGCCCTGACCAGTCCTTCAGTACTGCTGTTGAAAACACATGATGTTACCACCACCGTGCTTGATCCGTTGGGATGCTTTTGGGGGTTGCGGTGATAGGTATTCTTATGCACGTTTCTCCCATCACCACACATAATTTCTGGATCTCAAACAGAGTAACTCACGTGCCAGCAGTTGAATTTACCATAGGTGGACTCCAGACAAAGTGTAGAACCAACTCAAATATGATCCAGTTAGATGGGATGCTCCTGAGCTAAATTTCAAGTGTCATATTGAAGGGTTACTTATGACTTTACTTATGGTAATGTCATGTGGAGTGATGTAATGTGATGTGCATTTTAGCATAAAGTTTCCATAGGATGGAAATACAATGGCACTTTATTGTAGTACTAATAATAGTACTAAATGATTACCATAGTAATACACCATAACATTAACATGTTACTAACGTGTCTACAAACCATGATATTGTCCAAAAGTATACAATAGTCTGTATTGAAATTCTGGGATTTAAAATTTAATCTAATGGAGTTCAGTAAAGTTAATTATTATAAGAAATAATAATAATAAGAAATACACAGATGAGCCATTACATTTTGACCACCCCCAGCCTAGAGCAATGAGTGCGCCTGGCAACCAAATGGTGCCACAGGTGCAGTTCACAGAGCTGTATATACTACCTTGGAACTTCGATCTTGGTAATGGTGTGCCTTGTGGTTTGTTAACGTGCCTGTGTAGTGAGTACATATCAAAAGTGTGAAACCGTAGTCGAGTCGTCTGTCGTTCACAACACACTGACGCCAGAGGGAGGCGAAGACTGTCACACATTGTTCACAGCCGGAAGGCAAATTACCAGCTACAACAATGGTGACCAGGGCAATGTGTCACAGCACATATTTAATCACAGACTTTTTCGTATGGGCCTGCGTATCCGACTGGGTCCCAGTCCATCCAGCTGGGTCTCAAAGCTAACTGCATGCCATCGCCGACAGAGAATGAAATGGGTCCAAGATCATTGAGATTAGACCGTGGATGATTAGAAAGTTGCCTGGTCTGACGAATCAAGATTCCTGGTGCATCACATTGACGGCCGAGCGCAGATTACCAATAGAGTCTATGGCACCTGGATGCATTGCTGGGCAGACACAGGCCGGTTATACTGTGGATGATGTTTTCTTGGGACATTTTCGGCCCAATTATCTCAATAGCACAATTCTTGACAGCTGTCAGGTATCTGAACATCGTTGCTGACCAAGTGCACCCATTCATGGCAACTGTGTTCCCTGCCGGTGATGGCCATTACCAACAGGATACTGCGCCATGCCACACTGCCAGAACAGTCAAGGAGTGGTTTGAGGAGGAACATGATGGTGAATTTCTGTTAAATTACTTAGCCTCTAAAATCACCATGTCGATCATTTTTGGTTTGACTTGGAAAAGCGGATTTGTGCTACATCACCACCACCCCTCAATGTACGAGAACTGAAGGACCTGCTGTTGAAATTATGGTACCACATACATACCCCAGGAGACTTATCGTCCCCTCACCGAATTAATACCTCGCTGTGTGGCTGCTGTTTTGCGGATCCTACAGGTTATTAGATAGGTGGTCGCAATGTAATGGATTATCATTGTATTTATTAATAAATATCCTGCAGAAAACTTTTTCCTTACCTTCTACAAAATCTGAACAATCTCTAACAAACTCCAACAGCTGCTGAAACACAGCACTGATTGTCCTCTTTGCCACCACAAAGTGCTGCAGTGGTGAAACATTGTCCTGCTCCATGTTTAAATACTGAAAGCACAGTGATTATAATTCACAGTTCAGATGCCTAAAAACATGGTGACATAACAGTCTATTAACCTACAGGTAGCCTTTGGTACTCACCTACTTAGACAACAGAATTTCAGTAGTACAAGTTCAAGTGGTGCCATTTCTCAAACGAGGTCAAAGAGCATCTTCATTAAAGGGAAATGAAACCTTTTCCTAAACATTCTTTCTGGGCCTATAACTATTAGAGAAGTCTGTCTGTGTACAGGATATTGAGACTGTCTGATGAGATTTAGCAATACTGAGCAAGTCCTTACAGAGCAGGAACGGTGACCTCAAATCCTCTTATCCAGGACTTAATTAAGCAGACAGCTTCCAATCACCTGTCTCTAACCACAAACTGCTATTTTCAGCATCAGTTAGATAGTGTTTGTCTATATTGTTTGATGCATTTTGGTATTCATAAGTGTATGTTTTATCAATTTTCAGTGTATGTTTTAATGTTTTGCAGTAGTGATTCATTTAATTTCATTTAACGGAATCATTTAAAATTGCCCTTATGCTCTGCTTCATTCAAAACACATTAATCCAGGCAGAAAATTCTGAATGTTTACCTTTATCAATTGCATATGAGGTTTGTGTGGCAACCATTTCTCATTTTAATTGTCCTGATCTTTTTGAAAGAATTTGGTCAAGAGATGGTGCCAGTGTTCCCTTTTTTGAATTTTGTAAACAATTACAATTAATTAGGTTTAAAAATGCTTTAAAGGCTTCATTAGTTTTGTGTACAGTAGTGTCTAGTCTAAAGACCACACAGATGCTGTCTTCTCAGTCAGGAAAAAGCAAGAGCCGAAGACTGATAAAGAGGGAGGTGTGGTGGTTTGCTACATAAAAATGTGCAACCTTCCTCCTAACTGTCATAATTTTTAACAGCACATTTCTGCATATCTGAAATGCACATTTCTGCCCCACCCAAATGCCTCTCACTGCTTGCAAACTTAGGATAGTGTCTAAATGAACACTACCTTCCTGTTTTTGACATTTTAAATCTATTAGATTTCCATTTTTATTCATCTTGAAGGAGCATCTCTGATTACAAGCAGACCACCGTACAAACCAATAGAAGAGGCATTAGGACCCTGCAGCTGAGGATTACAGAGAGAGTAAGTGCTGGCAGAGACAGATGAATGAGCTAAACACAAGACAAACAATAGAAGGGACCCAGGAACTGACTGTAGTAGAGAGACGGAGAGATGGTCAGATAAATGACCAGGAGGCTGAAGACAGACAAAGTGACAGGTCAAGATTCAGCAACAGATATCAGGAGGAGTGCACAAACTTGAAGAGGAGGAGGAGTCTGGTCTGAGAGGAAGCTAAAAAGAGTGGAGCGCGAAAAGGAGCCCTTCAAAACAGAGAGATCCTTTCTGCGTGTCCACTGACATAGATGTGGAATAAACTGGAGTCTGGCAAAGAGGACCTCAACTGGCAAAACAAAATTCATCATTGAAGGAATTACCGAAAATATAAACACACGGAACTGTGCAAAGGCACCAAGGAGACCAGAAGACAATCAAACATTATTATAAACAGAAAGAAGACGTGGAGATACCACCCACAGAGAGAGACTGAGTATACCACACACAGGGTTTATCACAGGTAATCACACCGCAACTGAGCAACAGACACTAACCATCAACACACACACACACACACACGGAATACAAAGCTACATTGTGATTGTAACACACAGACTGAACAACTCAAGCTTAGAGAGTTTAGACTGTAGTTAGGAGGCACAGGAAATCTTGGCTGTCACAGGGGACGGATTGACTGTGAATGGGTAGAAGCATGGTGAGGCCCTGCGCACAACTCCTCATGGCACTCTGAACCACTCTGTCCACCAAAATATGAACTGATCTAAGAACAGATTTCTTTTCCATGTCAGAAATCACCCCGGGAATTAAAGTAGAACATTAGTAGATCACATACCAAATCATCTTTTCCAAATCAAGAGCCACCATTACCTAGAGGACTCTTCCCAAAGAGTATTTACGCTTTGAAGAAGCAGCACTCTGATTTTTCACCTCCACTCTTGGATATCCTTCTGAACTAAGGAACAATTCCATCGTGTTACCCACAGGACTTCTGGTCACCTCTCTGTGTTGGAATGGAAATTGTGCACTGAGCTGCTAAGAAGGAGTTGAGTGAGTTAGTTCATCTACACTGCACCGACACTGCAGCATGAAGCTCAGGCATGGGGCAAGAGGGGCACTACTGGCCTTGCTGCTGAGTTTACTGCTGTCTACCTGCACCACACAAGAGAGTGAGGAGAGTCTGGAGCTCCAAGAGGAAAAACAATACAGTCAGCACTGAGAGCCCTGTAAGTCAAATCCGATACACACACCTGCTGTTCACCTGTCAAGGCTTTAAGGCAGTACACATGCACAAAGACACCATAAAATCTCGTAAATCAATTCTCTGAAGACTTTAGGGTATGACAACCATTAGACGTGAGGGGACAGTATATGGTAATGACATTCATAAACATTGTAGAGAATGTGACCTCAGTGTAAAAAACAATTCCTCTCTACAGGAAGAGTTTATATATTTGCCGTAGTTAAAGTTTGCTAACATAGTTGATGCTCTGGAAATGCTTAATTTTTACAGGATACTGTATCTTCTGACATAACCAACGTGAGCCCCCACAGGACATGGATAGTCTTTAGGGACAACTCCAACAAGGGTGGAAATAAGAAACCAAAAGTAAATAAAAGACTCTCCAAGGTAATCTCTGATCCAATGTAAAGGCATTACACACCATGCTAAAGATGAATAATATCAATACATAGAATAAGTGCATATAGATATATTGAACAAAAGCCTTAAGAAGTAAAGAAGTACTAAAAAGTAAAACTGTATAAGATTTAGCACAGCACACACAGATAAACCTAATGAGGCCTATGTGACATGTCAGAACGTGTCTAATCTTTCACCTCTTCAAATGGATTTCTCTTATTATGTAATGTAACTTGAAACTTTCTACATGTCCAGCATGGCCTTCCAGGTCCACCAGGCCCTCCTGGTCCCCAGGGGCCTCCTGGTCCTCCGGGTCCCCTACTGCCTCACCATGCAGAGTTGATACAGGACTTCCAATTCAAACTGAAAGGTATACTAGAATTTGTGGACATAAGCCCATTTACACACCATTACCCATCATGCCAGACAGAAAACAGAAAAGAAATCTCACGATACATCCATCTGGCAGACCTGACCAAGACCTACAACTTGTTAAAATACCATTTGATCAGAGGTTTTCAATCCTGGTCCTGGGGACCCACTGCCCTACACATTTTGTGTGTCTCTCTTATTTAACACACCTGATTCATAAAAGCTTTTTTGGAGAAAGCTCCATGAGCTAAACTGAATGTGTCAGATAAGAGAAACATATAAAATGTGTTGAGAGGTGGGTCTGTTGATCTACATTGTACATAATCTAATGATGCTAAATCAATAGTTTTGTCAGAGTGATGGATGCACACTACACGTAAAAAGACACCAGATGCAGGTGCACAAATCAGTTAAACTGGTGTTAAGTAACTGCTTTGACATCATCTTTCAAAAATTTTGTTAAACACATTTGAATATGTTAGTTATTATGATCCAACGGCTTTTTGTTTTTGTTTGGGCTAAGTCACTTTCAGAATTGCTTGATGTTTGGGATATGTGTTGTAATGCTCATTTGTTGGGGGGGGGGGGGGGGGGGGGGGGGGGGGGGTTGGGGTCTGCTAGTCTGATTGTGGGCTGGGCTGATCTCTTAATAGGTGTAATTTTCCAGGACGTGGATTTGACTTGGCCTGGCAAAAGAATTCCACAGATTCCAGATTTTGTGTGTGTGTGCATGTTTGTGTGTGGAATGAGTGTTGGAGTATTGCCAGGAAAGCAGACACAGGTCTGTTTGTGCTCTGGTGCTGTGAGCTGCAGGCTGTTCTGACAGCAATATAAAAACATAAAGGCGCTTATTCACTCAGAAAAGTGCAGTGGCGCCGTGCGCTCATACATTCTAGCATTCTCATTGCCTCACACTTTCATCCACTCTGTCTGCTCATACATACACTCAACCACTCCAAATATTTACATCTTCTATTCACTGTGAGATTGTTTAATGGCTTTATATGCAGCCAAGTGTCAGTCAAATACAATCCAAAACATTTTCCACTAGCTGTATTTCAATGTTTTTGGGTCTGAGAAGGTGCCTACCCTATTGGGTTACACCTTGTCCCAAATCCTTTAGAATAATGTAATAAGAAGGGAATTAGTTCTTTTGTGCATTGAGAAAGCAACATTACATTCTTGTAATTACCTTTCCACTCAGAGATGGTAGGAAGTCACTGCCTGCTCTGCGATCAAACCCCTCGTGTGGCCACAGCTTTCCGTTGCCGACTGCACCACAACCTGATGGTCCACCGTCGCAGTCTGCAGGAGCTCCAGCCCTTCAACACTGTAAGTGGAAAACAATCCTTTCCAAACTAGAAACAATTTACTCATTTCAATAACCATGACTTAGCAGCCCCAGAGATGTAAAAGTAAATGTGAACTATAAAAGAAGCTTTTATTTCTCTGAAGTAGCAATAACTTCTAGATGTATTGATTTAGCAGCGATGTTAGCTTTGGCTGATGGTGAAACAGACTGACAAGCAGTGGGGAAGGGTTGGCAATAGAAGAGACTGGCAATGGCATATTTAATTATCCCATTTCTGTGTTTTCCACAGCCCTCAAACACAGAACATTTCCATCAGAGGGGACAGGGCTTTAACACCAGCAGTGGCCGGTACACAGCTCCAGTGTCTGGGTTCTACCAGCTCACAGCTAGTCTGCTACTGGGTATGTGGTTTAGATATGTTTTGGGGCGTGTGCCTGCCCCCAACATTCAGACTAGTTATCAACCAATATGTTTTTAATGGCAGATTCTTAAACCTAACCTGAAAGTATGGTTACAGCCTTAGTTTGAATTTAACATTGTGCATGGTTTATGTGCTATACAAGGGATATCAACATGACCAGCTCTAAAAGATAAAACAGAGTCCTAAACAGAGGTTGTGGCTAAATTATGAAGTGCCTTCTTTACATTGTCAGAATGTGTAACAATTGCACCTTTAGGACTAGAGTAGGTTGTCACTGGGGTAATTTCTTCAAATCTTAAGCTTCAAAAGTATTTGTATTCTATGTACCTCTAAAACAGAGACGGACAACTTCATTCTTGGATGGCCACTGTCCTGCAGAGTTTAGCTCCATCTCTATTCAAATGCACTTGAAAAATCTTAAAAAAATAAAATAAAATAAATAATACAAAATTCTAACCAAGTCATTACTTGAAAATTACAGGCAGGTTTGATTGAATTAAGATGGAGCTAAACTCTGCCCTCCAGGTCTGGGGTTGCCCCTTCCTGCCCTAAAGGGTAATTATTAGTACCTAGCTGCACTATTAACTTTAGCCTCTCTGCTGGTATCTGTGAAACATAAATTAAATGCTACTTGCAGATTAAATACATACATACATACATACATACAATACGTACATTGTGGTTCAGCACTGCTCTTTCTATGCATATTTGATAGTTATGGGCAATCGCTATGTCAGATTAAATCTGTTATGCTGCACCATTGACAGTAAGAAGAAATTCCAAAAAAGTATATCACAAAAAAGGCATATGAGCAAGTATCATAATGTACCACTGTGGTTCAAATCTTTTTTGGCATAGGCTCTGTCACTTTCCCATTTTGAATGCATCTCAACAGTTCAATTTTTTTTGTTTTGTTTTGACAAACAGTGATTTAGGAGGTCAATAAGGTTTGCTGTTTTAACTGTCCGTTACATAGCTAGCTGACAAGTTCTAGTCTACACACTAGGGATGGGAAGATTCCCCGATTCGCTCGGTGCATTGGTAAAAAAAAAAGTAAACGATGCGATGCATCGTTTTAAAAAGTGTGCATCGGCTACAAGTTAGCATCGCGATGCATCGTTTCTAACATATTTGCATCTGTAAAAACCGATTTATTTATATATAATTAATTACAAGTGGATGCGCTACACTTTTATTGTTTATAAAGTGACCAATAATCTGTGACCAATATTTTATATGTAAATTAATTTCTCTCTCTCATTACCGCTGCGCGTGAATATGACGTATCACAACAACACTACGGAGACCAGAGGAAAAGCGGGGATTAAAGTCCAAAACCTGATTTGAAATAACTTAACAAATCAATCGGCGTTTAAGCGGTTCCATAAATGACAATGTAAATTTACACAATCTCACTAATTTGTGCGCGCTTATTCTTAATCAGCCCTTAATGTCGATCATGGATCTAATCGATCCACCATGGCAAACTATAGCGAATATATTTGTGCTGTTTAATGCATTAGAGACGTTGTGTTTTCCTCAGTGCATAACTGACATGTCACGACTATATTTTTCATCTGTAAATGTTAGAAAGTCATGCAAATATATCCATTTTACTGTCAGGAGTGAACGAGCGCTGCTGCGCGCATGCGCGCTAAACAGACAGCGCAAAAATTCTGAGTCAAATATGCATTTTGCTAAAATATTCGTTGTTGGACATTAAATATGCCTTTTGTAGAATTTTAAACCTACATATAGGTGTATTTTTTATGATAGCATAGCAGTAGTAACTGTAAAGGGACTATTGTAATGGGTAAATATAATGTAAGCTGATGCAGTCCTAATTACTAAGCTCAGATGAGTTAATATGTGTTTCTTATAGAAGTTAAAATGTAGATTTAATTTAGTGATTTTAACTTTTAGTTTAGTGATTGTTAATGCTTTAAAGAGCAATGTTAGTTTGTAATGTTCTAATGCTATCTGTTCTAACTATAAAAGTACAGCTGTCATAAAACCAGAGAGAAAGGATGCAAAATCATAAAATCATTGCATTCATATTGGTCAGTGTTAGAGGAGCTCATCTTAGCCTGACAGTTTGCCTGCCCTGGACCAGGTTAGTTTTCTAGCATAAGTAGCCACAGTGACTGAGGTTGATCTTTGTTAAATTTGCTTTATGGAACCAAATCATTTGACAGTGAGTCAGACTAACTGAAATAAACATGACCTATTTAGTAAACTTGTTTTAGGCCTCGAGGCATTAGAAGTCAGAAGACACATCCCAGCAGGCACAAAACAGGCACACAACGTCATAAGACGTTGATATTTGGTTAAATTTAGGTTGCGACGTCGGGTGACCAAAATTCAACGTAAATTCAACGTCTAATGTCAATGTTAAATTGATGTCCAATACCGACGTCAGCTGACGTTGAGATTTTGTTGTTTTTAGGTTGTGCAACCAAAATCCAACGTTAAGTCAACGTCAAATTGACAAATTATATCAATATTGTCGGTTTACTGTAGTGAATTAGTTTTGAATACAGATTTGTCATGTACTCTCTTAATAATGTAATTTTCATCTATTCATTTATTCACCAAACAAGCCTAGCCCAGCATCTCGGGCCGTAGGCATACTGAAATTTATAACCAAAAATCTTCCATACAACGGTTGCACCTTTGAGGGGACTGCCCCAGCGACATGCTGTTTTACCCCTAAAGGTACAGTTTTGCACATTTTTTACTGACAGTTTAGGTATGCTGGTGTGTGGTTGAAGTACATTCCCAACTTTCTTTGTACCTATACCTTATGAGCACTGGCTCACAGTGTGATCTTGAATCTGACGGTTCCTCTGCTCTCATGGCCTTAACAAGTCAAGTCATCTTTATAGCACTTCATACAACACAGCTTTATACAAATTCAAAAAAGTTCAATTCAGTTATAAGCAATTCTAAGAAAGACTGCTATTATTCAGCTTGTGTAATTTCAGTGTTAACTCAGTTTAGTTCAATAACAGTGTCAATGTTGCAAAATGTGGCTCTACAGTTCAATAGTGACAATAGTGCCAGTTCAAGTTTTGTGTCTTTCAAATTCCATAAGCAAGCCAAAAGGCAACAGTGGTAAGGAACCCTTATTTTCTCAGGTGACAGAAATTGAGAAAAAAACAAAAAAACAAAAAAAAAACAACTTTGGGAGAAGCCAGGCTCAGCTGGAGGACCAGTACTCCCCTGCCTAGTCTTAATGGGATAGTGTCCACTTGTTGCATATTTCCTGTGGACGTAGTATGTCATACTGTAATGTATCAAAAATTGCATTTTTAGGCATCCAAATTTCATGAAGTTTCCATACATGACAACAAGGCATGAATATATACATAAGCTAAACAATATGCACCAGCAGGTAATTGGGTTTTGCCATTTTGACCGATAGAAACAGAAAATATAAGCTTTATTGCATCATTTTGCTAGCTGAAGTACATGCAATACCTTATTCCAGTTTGCATCATGTTACTTGTGTGTGGCCTATCCAACAGCCTGTCCCTTAGATAAAGCTCAGTGGAACAGGGTGGGGTAGTACCACTGAACATGTCTGCCTGTCACAATCCCTTTAACTCTGCATCATGTATTTGTTTTTTTTGTTTTTTTTTTTCAGAATCCAATGAGTCTCAGAAAAAGCCTCATACCAGGCAGAGGGACAGTGTTAAGGCCTCTATATGCATAGAGTCTCTTTGTCAGAGTAATGTGTGAGTAGTAATGGTCCATAATCACCAATAGCACTGACCGTTTGAACTGTTATTCTAACAAGTCAAGCAAATGAGTCCTAAACCATGATTAATGTGTTTATAATGATGCAGGTCTTTGGAGACAGTGACTGGAGTGAGCTCTATAGGGGGAGTATTCAGTATTCTCCTGACTGGGACTCTTTACCTACAGGTATGACTGACTGACATGATAAGCTCATTTAACTGAACAAGAATTTTACAGGTTACTGAAATTGTTTGCTCTAATAATGCTGACTGAAAATATGTGACTGGGAAAATGTCCATATTTGGGCCCACTTTTTATTTTTGTTCAGCCACAGGGCATCTTCTGCTCCAGGGCTCTTGACAATCTTATCAATCCCTGTCAAAACTGCTGTTTTATACATATACATTATTGCCCTCTTTCAATAATGTGATGCTTACTTTTTGGCAATTAATGTTTTATGAGTTATGACTGTAATGACAACACACCAACTAAAAAAAGTGGGTATGCAAGAGTGCATATCTAAGAATATCTCTTTATTATAAACACTCATATATTACTGACCCATAAAACAAACAAAAAGCATGATTAATGTAGATGTTTGTTTTTTTTCACAGGCTGGAGAGTATGTATCTATTCTTATTGACAATGGGACAGGCTCAGCCCTCACAATTCTCCAAGACAGTCTGTTTTCTGGCATTCTTATTGGAGTATGAGGACACAAACAAAACACAAACCAATGACTACAAAAAAGCCAATTTTTACAGTGTTGACAAAATACATATCTTTATTAGGTAAGGTATTCAGGACATATTAGAATAATAATTTCATAAAGGGAGGACTCTTTTCAAGCATCTAAAAGAGACTCTAGTATTCCCACTGTTGCAAAGGGCAGCAGGATTGCACTGCTATTTCTTTCCAAAATAATAGCAACATTTAAACTCTGTTCATAGAGGTGTACGTATTTTTCATGTGGTATGTGTATGCATTCCATTCTTAACAGGGCTGAAGTTTTATTTATTTGCATTTGCTTTTTGAAAGGATATTGATATTTGTGTATATTTGCAATAAAATGCTTCCATAACTGCTGAAACATGCTCTGGGAATTTATTTCAGGGAATACAGAGATTTATATGAATAGTAGAGTTCTTGTTACTGCCTGACGAAAGTGTTTCAACATGCATTTGAAGCTTGCTGCTGTATGAAAGATTTTCATGTTTTGCGATTGATAGCTTAACCACTTCAGAAAATAGAAAAGTATTAATGGCAGTAATAAAGTAACTACTACCACATTTGCAGGGTAAGTAGTGTGAAAAACTTAGAGGAAAACCCTAAAAGCAACAGCAGCAGCTTATTTAGGTCTTGATTCCACATAATTCTAGCAAAAGGGACAAATTAAAATTTAAATGTAAAGCCTTTAAGCCTTTTAAATGTTCGTATTATTTGCTAATGCTGGCGAATTTCATTGTGCATAAACGAAGACACAAACACTACATTCAGTGATGATGAATGTAGACAATATGTTCTAGTAGTAGATGGGAATGAGGTCATCATGCTGGAAGCGTGGCGCCTGGTGTTTGGCTCTCTCTCTCTGACTACTCTGCTATATCTTCCAGGGAAACATCTAACATAGCATTTGTGGTCAGACTGCAATACCTTACAAGGATGGTTTGCTGTCAAATAATGTGCAGAAAGATAAATGAGTGTATGGTAATGGCATGCTTATTTATCCCTTGATGGGCTTACTGAAAGCAGTGTCTCGTTACACACACACACACACACACACAAAGAAACACATGGGCTGGCACACACAGACACACTTAACTTTATCCCAATACATATATAGTTGGCCAACTTGTTTCCTGTTAATTGCACAAGATGGCAGACTTTCAGCCAAAAATAAATGATATCTATATAAAAATAAATTATATTTATTCATATTTATTATATTTATATTTCAAGATAAATAAGTGGCTTTTTTATCTGACATTTTGACTCTTTCCACTCCGTGCGGTCCTTCTCAGCTTTCAGCACATTCACTCACCCCCTCAAGAAAAGCATGTCTAAAACTTCTCTCCCCTCACTCAGCACCAACAAAACATTGCCAAAAGCACTAAACACACATTATTAAAAGAGAGACTGTGAGGAATAAACTTGCATTATAAAGGTGATGAATGACAACCTGAGACTTTTTTTCTCACCTTGTGTCACATGGCCAATTCTTTAATATCTAGAGGTCAACAAGAACAAGAACAACAGCAACAACAACAGCTTAATACATACATATATACAAGTCTCTCAGTGAGCAGGGCTGTGTCAGTTTAGAGATGAACTAAGAATGCCTTTTAAATTAATTTTATGAATTTTAAGTAAGGTAGCAAACAGGATGCAGAACTGAAAGTGCAATTAAAAAACGTGGTCATAACAAAAACTACTTCAAATATTTGTCTTGTTTGAAAGTAAACAAAAGTTTAAAATGAATTAAGGTGCAGAGTATTTATCTCATGCACATCATACTGTAGAAATTCAAACAGATTTAGACAACTGAGATAAAATATTCAAAATTAACCTCTCAATTTCCATTGAGCCATTAGCCCTGGGTTTCTTCTATGGCATGAGTTTAATGCTACAACAGTGTCCTCTGTTGGTTAAATAATGCATACTAAGTTTCAAGATTTTATTCCCGGAATTCCAGCTAGGCCACATCAAAAACGAATAAACAATAAACATCCTTGAAAGTGAATTGCATTAGAAGCCAGGAGGAAATGGCTAAAAGCCTCTTAAAATCACATGCTAGTGGAAAAACAAAACAATCATGTTGAAGTACTTTCTTTCACTGCATAGATCTCGCTGATCCTTATTCGAAATTATGGTTAAAAAATTTTTCATTGCCCTTACAATATGTAAATAGAAATTTCAAGTCCACTTTTGGCAAAAGATCAGTTTGCTGTTGTTGATTAAAGAACCAAGGAGGTGAATCTTCTAAGTTGGCTCAGCCTTGGCGAAGGAGCAGGGGCGGTTCTAGACCACAGCTCTCATGCTTGCCATGTGACACACAGCAGCCACAATACCACTGTATAACTGATGTAGGCTTATGTCCCTACTGAAAAAACAACAGCAATAATAAAACCATCACAGAAATTTTTAATGGTTTACACTACAAATACCATTACAAACCATCAACATTTAACCATTAAAAATGGTTTTCTGTAGTGTGTTTTAGGACATATTCCATTAGGATTTATTGGTTTTAACAAGCCACCAATAGAAGGCAACCAGTTACCAGTAGAGACCAACAGGGTCCATTACAGTTTCCAGTAAAACCAATACAAGTCCCATTACAACCAGTAAAACCATTACTAATTTTGTAATGGTGTCTATTGTTTTTTTTCAGCAGGGGTTTTATTTATTTATTTTTATATTCAATATATCTCTAAAATATATCATGAAATATCTTGATTCTTAAATATGTGTAAGTAAATGCATTTGGCACCTTTATAGATTATGTTATTTGATCTATAATGGGCGATGGGCAAAGTAGCCTAACACTGTAATCTATTAACTACACACAAAAGCCCATCTTTTTACTTAAGTACCAGATATGGGTGTCATGCCATAAAATACTTTTAATACGACTGACTTTGTATTTAATATGAATTTAATAAAAACATTGTAAGTTACTAATTAGCCTATAACATTTTCAGTGTACAAGAAGAGAGCAAAGAACATTTACAGTATCAAAGAACATTTTCATTTCAGTTCAGTGAGTTCAAGCACTCTCAAAAACTGAAAAAAAAAACAAAAAAAAAAAAAACTCTCCTGAGCCTTCAAAATGGTCTCTCAGTTTGGTTCACTAGGCTACACAATCATGGGGAACATTGCTGATCTGACAGCTGTCCGGAAGACAATCATTGACACCCTTCACAAGGAGGGTAAGGCACAAACATTCATTGCCAAATAAGCTGGCTGTTCACAGAGTGCTGTATCCAAGTATGTTAACAGAAAGTTGAGTGGAAGGAAGAAGTGTGGAAGAAAAAGATGCACAACCAACCGAGAGAACCGCAGCCTTTTGAAGATTGTCAAGCAAAATTGATTCAAGAATTTGGGTGAACTTCACAAGGAATGGACTGAGGCTGGGGTCAAGGCATCAAGAGCCACCACACACAGACGTATCAAGGAATTTGTTAAGACACTCCTGAACCAACAGACAACATCAGAGGTGTCTTACCTGGGCTAAGGAGAAGAAGAACTGGACTGTTGCCCAGTGGTCCAAAGTCCTCTTTTCAGATGAGAGCAAGTTTTGTATTTCATTTGGAAACCAAGGTCCTAGAGTCTGGAGGAAGGGTGGAGAAGCTCATAGCCCAAGTTGCTTGAAGTCCAGTGTTAAGTTTCCACAGTCTGTGATGATTTGAGGTGCAATGTCATCTGCTGGTGTTGGTCCATTGTGTTTTTTGAAAACCAAAGTCACTGTACCCGTTTACCAAGAAATTTTGGAGCACTTCATGCTTCCTTCTGCTGACCAGCTTTTTAAAGATGCTGATTTCATTTTCCAGCAGGATTTGGCACCTGCCCACACTGCCAAAAGCACCAAAAGTTGGTTAAATGACCATGGTGTTGGTGTGCTTGACTGGCCAGCAAACTCACCAGACCTGAACCCCATAGAGAATCTATGGGGTATTGTCAAGAGGAAAATGAGAAACAAGAGACCAAAAAATGCAGATGAGCTGAAGGCCACTGTCAAAGAAACCTGGGCTTCCATACCACCTCAGCAGTGCCACAAACTGATCACCTCCATGCCACGCCGAATTGAGGCAGTAATTAAAGCAAAAGGAGCCCCTTCCAAGTATTGAGTACATATACAGTAATTGAACATACTTTCCAGAAGGCCAACAATTCACTAAAAATGTTTTTTTTTTATTGGTCTTATGAAGTATTCTAATTTGTTGAGATAGTGAATTGCTGGGTTTTTGTTAAATGTGAGCCAAAATCATCACAATTAAAAGAACCAAAGACTTAAACTACTTCAGTCTGTGTGCATTGAATTTTTTTAATACACGAGTTTCACAATTTGAGTTGAATTACTGAAATAAATGAACTTTTCCACGACATTCTAATTTATTGAGACACACCTGTATATGGAGTGGACATATTATTTTAGAAGAATAGCAAGCTGTCTACTTGCTTACTTACACGTTTGAAAGCAAATCGCATGCTTTAATAGCGTGTTTTTTTTTTCTTCCACCCAGTGCTACACTGTTGTGGGGGTGTGAATCGGCACTGGTTTCAGGATTCAGTTCGATTACAATTATCATGTCAACGATTCGATTCAATTCGACATCACTACGCATCACAATGCATCACGATTATATCAAATTTAGTTTGTGCATTTTTATTAAATGATATAAGCAGGCTACTTTTTAAAATAATTATGTTAGTTAATTAATTAATTAATTAATATATAGTTAATTAATTATTGTTAAGAATTAAAAGTAAATATATCTTCAAAACATACAAGCAAATATAAAGTAATAAAGGGGGTAAAAGACAATTACAAGTGATAAACAAAAAGCACTTTTAGTATCTGGGAGTGCTTTAAGTATCGAAAGTTTACAGATAATCATAGTTATGGGTTTTTCTTTTTTCCTCAGCATTATTGCCATTTGATTATTACTGATGAGTTCATAGACACTGGCAGCATTAACAGACTGCATTCACACTAATGCACAGATCTGTTTCCACATATCAGATGTTTCGTCCTGTTCTGAAAACATAACTGACTGTGTTTATATCAATTGTGTATCATAAAAGTAAATGCAAGTGCATTTAACCGCAGCCGCGAGCTTCAGGAAAAACAAACACAAAGCGCACCTGAAAGTCTATCAGTACGTGAGTTTCGTGCATCTAATACAGACTGCATTCCAAACGGCAGAAATGAAAGCGTATCTAAAGTAAAAGACTAAAATAACAGCGAGTGGAAGCACTGTCAAGCAATGCGCACGCATCTCACAGCGCATATTCTGTGCAATGAAGCCCGCTGCGTTTATCTCTAGCGCACACACGTGCCATCTGCGGGAAAAAGCCAAGTTCAGATTTTAAAATAGAGAGTGCATTTTAATTACTTGCGTGACAAGCGCGTATGCGAATGACGTAATAGGCTATAATCGATTATGTATGGCAAGCCGTTTTAGCATTTAAAACTGTGTTTTTGACTATCCATAAATATAATTTCGGATAGTCACAACTGTAATTCGGATAGTCATAATTATAATTCGACTAGTCACAATGACAATTAGAGATATCTGCAATTATAACTGCACTAGTAAGAAATCGAATTAGAGATATCTCTAAATACTTTATGACTAGTCAAAACTCCATTTAAGATATCTGTAATGACTTTAGAGATATCTTCAACAGACGCGTCATACATCCGCAAATGTAATTAGAGATATCTCTAATTCAATTTCGACTAGTCACAATTATAATTTAAGATATCTGAATTACAATTGCTCCTAGTCGAATTGCTGTTGTGTGACGTCAGAATAAATTTACTCAGCTCCTCCCCGCCTACTCTGCTAACTGCTAACAACATAATAAAAGTCTGCTTTTGTTGTCATGGAGAGAAAAGCTACTGGATGAAGTGCTTCATGCATTATTAAATAAATCTGGATGCAGATTTATGTGGTAAAAGGTCTCCAGCGTGCATGTATGTATAGCGCTGTGATTTTAAATGTTGCAAAATGGACCAAATGCAGTGTAATGTTCAATAAAGGCAGAAAACCGCAAACTGCTTGTCTTAATTCATTTACGGAGTGTCTATTTACACTAAGTGCAAATAGCCCGCCTTGTTGGCAGAGGCTATTTACAGTATGCACTCACCAACGTGTGATCGGGTTAGTCAACACTGCAAAACGACAGTTCATTAGCATTAGGTTCAGTGGAGTAGCGGTTATAGTATGTGCTTTTTGACGTGATCGACCCGAGTTCGTATACGCCTTTTGCCGAACATTTTCTCTACCTTTTCAAATCTCATATCATATCAGAAAGGCATTTCTTTTCAATAAAAATTATGGAAATAATTCAAAAGTTGTAAAGAAATATTGGGTTGGGCTATAGGTGTAGGGAGGGCTTTATTGTCCCAAGGTGGCATCCATTTAAAAATCTGAATTCAAATTATAATTTACATTCAATACGTTATTATTGCCTACTGTTTTATAATGTACTACAATACTGAGGTGCAGATAATTGCCACTATTTGAAATAAGTAGTAGAAATAGCAGAAAATCTTGCTATTTTAACATAGTGTATATAGAATCTATAGCTATTTGCACTTAGTGTAAATATAATCTAATTACTATTTAGATTTAGTGCAAATAGCCGCTGCCTAAAAGAATACATTGCCGATCATCACTGAACACAGCAGAATATCATCATCATGGATCTCTTGCTATAATACAATACAATACCATGGAAACTCGTTTCCGCCACTAAATAAATAAATAAATAAATAATTAAATAGTAACTTTTTATCTCACAATTATAAAATTTATAACTCGCATTGTTTATATCTCGCAATTCTGAGAAAAAAGTCAGAATGAATGGTAAGATAAAAAGCTGCAAATTACCTTTATTTTTCATTCCATGGTGGAAACAAGTTGCCATATGACACAAGTGAACCTGAATTCATACACAACGTAATGTAACATACTAATAAATGTCATCAATGCCAGATAAACTTTTATTAAACTGTAATCTTTTTTAAAATCAGCCTTCACCTTTTTTGACTGCATCTGATTATGAGGCATTGTTCTTGTCCATCATGCATTTATTTGTACTAATTTTCATGTTTTTTTTTTTGTATAATTCCATTATTTTTCATTATGTCTAAATAATAAATAAATTCAGACGAGCAGTTTGCGGTTTTCTGCCTTTATTGAACATTACACAGCATTTGGTCCGTTTTGCAGCGAAACAAGCTGCCATAATGACACAAGTGAACCTGAGTTCATACACAAAGTAACGTAACCTACTTATAAATGTCATCAATGTCAGTTAAACTTTTATTAAATTGTAATCTTTTTAAAATCAGCCTTCACCTTTCTTGACTGCATCTGATTTACCACTACTATTTTTCATGTTTTTTTTTTTTTTTTGGTTTTTTTTTTGTATAATTCCATTGTTTTTCATTATGTCTAAATATATAATAAATAAATGGCAGTGGCTATTTGCACTAAGTGTAAATAGCTATAGATTATATTAGCAAATAGCAAGATTTTCTGCTATTTCTGCTACTTATTTCAAATAGTGGCAATTATCTGCACCTCAGTATTGTAGTACATTATAAAACAGTAGGCAATAATAAGGTATTGAGTGTGAATTATAATTTGAATTATAATTATTGAACCTACCCTAACCCTACCCAATATTTCTTTTCAACTTTTGAATTATTTCCTTAATTTTTATTGAAAAATGCCTTTCCGATACGATATGAGAAAAAGTTCGGCAAAAGGCAGATGCGAACTCGGGTCGATCGCGACAAATAGCACGCACATTAACCGCTACTCCACTGCAATTGATATTTTATGAATGTTGTTTTGCAGTGTTGACTTTTCAATCACACGTTGGTGGGAGGATAGTGTTAGTAGCCTCTGCCAACAAGGCAGCACTTAGTGTAAATAAACACTCTGATTCTTTTAACATAATAGCAAATGTTGCGACGGCTGACATGAGGCTTATACAGGTACATGTGTTCGTTTGGAAATAAAAGCTAACCAAATTTAATCCACAGCACACACGTCTCAACATTACCATATAAAACAGGACAAAAGCCTATTTAAGTCCTCTCTCTATAGCCTACCACTTTTACACATGCTCCAGCTACATTTTTATTTCCATAATTTTCAATTACTTCTGTATAAAACTGTTTAAAATCACCCAAAGACGCAGAACCTGTATTATACAACTCTTAGACAAAACTGCAGATGACAACAGTTTCCAAGCTAGGATTGGTTAAATAAAATGTTTAAGGTGGGGCTCAACAAAGGTGTATTTGCATGCACATTTCAGAAATCTATAAAGGAATTTTGACTAGTCAAATTGTTAATTCCAGATATCTACATTGCAATTTCGCCTAGTCACAAAACTTATTGCAGATATCTCCAAATATAGTTCTTCCTAGTCAAAAATCTGATTGGGATATCCATAATTCAAATGCAGATATCTTTAAATGGGTTTTGACTAGTCGTAATTCCAATTCAAGATATCTTTAAATGTGATTTGCCTAGTCAAAATTCCAATTCAAGATATTTACAACTGTAATTTGACTAGTCATAAATGAATTGCAGATATCTACAAATGTATTTTGGATATCTTTAAAAAATTTTAATTAAAGATATCTTCAGTTGTATTTTGACTAGTCAAATCAGATTTAAAGATATCTTGAATTGGGATTACGACTAGTCAAAACTCATTTGAAGATATCTCTAATTGAATTACGACTAGTCAAATTGTAATTTGAGATATCTCTAATTAGAATTTTAACTAGGCAAATCATATTTAAAGGTATCTTTAATTGGAATTACGACTAGTCAAAACTCATTTAAAGATATCTGCAAATATGTTTCAATGGAAGTCAATGGAGGATTATGACTAGTCGTAATAGCATTGTAGATATCTGGAATGTGTATTATGACTAGTCAAAATGACATTGTAGACATCTTCAATTCATATTATGACTAGTCATAATCACATTGTAGATATCTTAATTCCAATTACGACTAGTCATAATTGCAATATAGATATCTGGAATTACAATTGTGACTATCCGACTATTATATTTATGGATAGTCAAAACAAACTTTTAA
This sequence comes from Spinibarbus caldwelli, assembly GCA_039654775.1. Taxonomy (NCBI): domain Eukaryota; kingdom Metazoa; phylum Chordata; class Actinopteri; order Cypriniformes; family Cyprinidae; genus Spinibarbus; species Spinibarbus caldwelli. Next base: position 9,940,991 of record CM077234.1, read on the forward strand.
ATGCTAAGACGGCTTGCCATAATTATGGTCCATTACATACAACGATTAATTTCGACACCCCTACACTGTTGGAGTAAATTTTATAAACTGTGACAGAGTGAAATGTACTTGAGTATTGCAGATTTTACTTAAAATATATTGTATGTGTGCAAAAACTTGCAAAAGAAAAATTAAGTAAACCTTACGTATTGTTTTTTTTTTTTCAATGAAATTACTGTTATTTAACAGCACAATTTTTTACAGTGATAAGCATTAATTAAGTAAAATTTACAAACAAAGAGTCAATAAAATTTACTGGGAATTCCTAGGTAAACTTAACTTAAAAATTTCTATTTAAAGCTACTAATAATTATGGTTAGGCTTTTACTTGGCAATTTTTTGTAAATTAACTAGCCTTTTCTGAGTGAGAATTGTTTCCAATCTTTTTTCAAGTAAATCTTACTCCACATTTTTTTTTCAGTGTAGGTGTAAGTGGACAGATAGCAGATGAGAATGCAGGAGCATTCAGACTGTTGGTTAGTCATTAACACACTAAACACCACATTCTCCATTCCTGTTCCTTTCTTATTTTTCAAAATGTAAGTAAACATTTTTAATAATTACTGAGGGTTAGTTAAGTACTGCAACTGAAGTACTGATGGTCTCACTGTGTTACCTAGTGGATGATACTAATGTACTCGCAAAATTCCTGATATGATTGATCTCAGCAACTATTATTTGCTCAGTGAAAAGTTTGTTGGAGTTCAGTTACTAAAGTTCAACTTACTAAAGGCTGTTCATGCTGTGCTGTCCCGTTGGGTTAAAGACAAAGCAGAGACCAATTTATGTTAGGACATATTAATGTTTTTGATTCATGTGTCTTCCAATGTAATTCTTTTCTGAGGACAAATCTGACCTCTAACTACCCTGTTGAAATTTTGGAATAGGGTAAGAATGATTTATGTGTGTTAGTATTTTATATAGCGAACTTTTTTGCTTTGAATTTAAGTAATCATCCATGTATCTCAAACCAAACCATTACTTTAAATTCTATAAAATCTTCAAATCTAAAAGATGCTCAGTATTCAGGTATAATTCAAGATTTCTGTCTTGCTGTATTTACAGGGTTTGTTGCCATAATGAGGAGTCTCTTCTTCTTTATCTCAGTACTGGTTGTATTTTGGTCTGATAAGGCTCTCTGCAAGTCGGGTATGAGGTCAATAGCCCTGTAGAATTTATAAACAGTTGCAAAGTGTATGTATTATACTTATCTGAATCTGTCTGAAGCTAGTGTTCTTTTGGAAATGTAAAGATTCAGAGTATTTGTACCACATTAGAACATGTAGCTAATTTAGAATAGACTTATTATAGATTGTGTCTTATTAAATCGGTGCAATATGCGTGTCACCATTAATGTTACTTTTTATTGATTGATTGATTGGTTGGTTGGTTGGTTGGTTGATTGATTGATTGATTGGTTGATTGATTGATTGATATTTGGCAGCATTAGTTTATCAAATAATGATAAACAACAGAAGCTGCCAAAAATATGTTGGTATTTTTAAAGTACTCAAAAACAACAGCAGCGGTGGAGTGAATTTTCAGCAGACACAATTCATTCTTAATGAATTATCCTTTTAGTTTTTGCAGTACGCAATAGGCTTAAAAATAATTTGGAAATCTACCCTGTGTGCATTGTTCTGCCTTATCAACCCTGTATCTATTTTGGTCAGCATTTTCTAGCAGCCCAAAAGCACACATGCTCCTGCGTTCAAGAAGAGCCAACACTTCTATGGAGGAAATAAAGCCTCCATCGTTGGAGCGGGAGTGTAGTGAGGAACTGTGTGATTTTGAAGAAGCAAGGGAAATCTTTAATACAAGGGAAGCTACGGTTGGTCATGTCAGCTTTTTACTGTATTAACATTTTTTTCCCCCTAAATTATGATCCACTGATCTTTTTGTCTTGCAGTTGGAATTCTGGACGGCATATAAAGGTTAGTTATGTCTGTCTTTAAAGCCTGAGACACATTGCACAGTTTTCGGCTGTCCCAGAAAAAGATTGGCATCATGAAACAATCGTGGTGATTCTGTGATCGTGGCTTCTAATTGGTGGTCCTATGTCGTACAGTGAGAGAGGTTCAAAGACGACTGTTGTTACGGTCTTGCGACCACAGATAGCCTACAGTAATTTTCTGACAGGGTCAGAAATTCAGCATTGTCATTACAGAGTATGTTTGCTGTTACGACCCACGTTCGCTGACCAACCAATAAAAATGCGACATGAAATCAACGTGACATGGCGCTAAAAGCTTATCTCAAGCTCTTATTCCTTCCTCTTTCACTGCTTTCACTTTTTCTGCACACAAAAAATTACAGCTGTCAAAGTGTGATTCATACTCTTTTTGTTTACCACTAGCGCATTCTGATCACGTTTTATTCTTCTATAGTAACGTGCTTCGTAGCGTATGAGTCAATAGGTGTCATCATCATACAGTCTGCATACATGTTGTACCCAAGTTTATAAGATCCATTATCCATTATCCATCGCGCAGTGTGATTTGTAATGATCTTATAGGATTACTGAAATCATGGAGTGTGTAGAAGGCTTAAAGCATCATAAGTACTGGTACTCATTAGTTGTTTTGCACCCTTAGATGGAAACCAGTGCAACTCGAATCCATGTGTTCATGGGAAGTGTGTGGACCTGTTACAAGATTACTTCTGCACCTGCAACACTGGATTTGAAGGGAAACGCTGTGACCTGCGTGAGCATCTTGTTTTTTATACAATTTAAATGTTCAAATGTGTCCCCTTGTTAAAATGCTATTTACATTTACATAATTTGGTCAGTGAAATATATAGTAGAATCGCAAATATTTCTTATTATTATTATTATTATTATAAATTAATTATTAGAATTATTAGTATTATTATTAGGGCAGGCACAGGGCCCTATTTTTTTCTTAGGACTTCCCAAAAATAAAAAAAAAATCCCACTATCTGGGGCATTTTGGGGTGCTTAACGTGCTCAAAAACCTATGAAATTTTGCACACACATTGGAATCTGCGGCCATCAGGGATGTGCAGAAGGTCATGTGGGGGGGTCACCAGAGGGGGCCCGTATTACACCCTTTAATAAGGCCATTTTCGACAAGCTCTGTAGCACACACCGCTTCACCTACAGTCATCAAAATTCATATACATATGGATCTCATGAGCCCGAACAACTGACAGTCAGTGCTCTGCCCAACAGGAAGTTGGCTTTGTGGAATGTTTGAAAAAAGCATGCTCTGGAATGTGATATACAGTACTCATCCTAGGGTTTTCATCCGATCCCTACCAAACTCAGTCAACATGATCTCAAGACATTGAGGGTGCAAAATTGTAAAGGGATTTTTGATATCTCGAACGGTTTGGCAGTGGCAAGGCGAAAAATATACGGTGAAAAGGGAAACAGGAAGTGTGTTATAACTTCAGCATACATTGTCTGATTTTGATCAAACTTCAGCTGTTTCTTCATTGTATGAGGCCGATCACATAGATGTGACTATTATTAAGTCAAAGTTATAGTGTTACCAACTGGCAGCAGGAAGTGTTTCGTTTTCACAATCCTTTGAAATTACCATGTTATTTTTACCTGATTTGTTTCAAACTTCATCAAAATAATGTCAAGATGTGAAACTGTCATGGGATTCTTGATATCTTAAATACTGTTGCCATGTCAATGCTTCAAACTTTAAAATTCTTCTTCTTTATACGCCACCAAATGCTGTCATATGATTTACAACAAACTTTGGCAAGATGATGCTAAAACATGGAGGAACCTAAATTGCAAACAGTTTTTGAATATCTCAAACTGTATTGCTATGGTGATTTATTAAAGAAATGGCCAAAAATAAAAAATAAAATAAATAAACAGGACTTGTCTTTTAACCTATCTTTAAAGTGCATTGTTTAAACTCCTCAAAACTTTTTTACATATGAAGAATAAGTCTTTCTAAGAAAACATGCTTAGCTTCATAAATTGCTGATGCTATGGGGCCTAAATGCAAATTATAAACTATCAGACATTTCAGCTGACAGATGAAGTAATCCAAAGGTTGTCCACTAAATGGAGGATAAGAAAACTTTTAAGCGTAATCCTTTTTCTGCTCAGTTTCCATAATTCAGAATGACAAATAAATGCATAAAATTCGTTGATATGTACTGTATTGTCAATATAGTTTTATACAATTATTTCCCAATTGCTTATACAACCCGAATTCCGGAAATGTTGGGACGTTTTTTAAATTTGAATAAAATGAAAACTAAAAGACTTTCAAATCACATGAGCCAATATTTGATTCACAGTAGAACATAGAGAACATAACAAATGTTTAAACTGAGAAATTTTACACGTTTATCCACTAAATGAGCTCATTTCAAATTTGATGCCTGCTACAGGTCTCAAAAAAGTTGGCACGGGGGCAGCAAAGGGCTAAAAAGCAAGAAATTTTGAAAAGATTCAGCTTGGAGAACATCTAGCAACTAATTAAGTTAATTGACATCAGGTCTGTAACATGATTAGCTATAAAAGGGATGTCTTAGAGAGGCAGAGTCTCTCAGAAGTAAAGATAGGCAGAGGCTCTCCAATCTGTGAAAGAGTGCGTAAAAAGATTGTGCAATACTTTAAAAACAACATTCCTCAACGTCAAATTGCAAAGAATTTGCAAATCTCTTCATCTACAATGCATAACATCATCAAAAGATTCAGAGAAACTGGAGAAATCTCTGTGCGTAAGGGACAAGGCCGAAGACCTTTGTTGGATGCCCGTGGTCTTCGGGCCCTTAGACGACACTGCATCACTCATCGGCATGATTCTGTCATTGACATTACTAAATGGGCCCAGGAATACTTCCAGAAACCACTGTCGGTAAACACAATCCGCCGTGCCATCTGCAGATACCAACTAAAGCTCTATCATGCAAGAAGGAAACCATATGTGAACATGGTCCAGAAGCGCCGTCGTATTCTGTGGGCCAAGGCTCATTTAAAATGGACTGTTTCAAAGTGGAAAAGTGTTCTATGGTAAGACGAGTCCAAATGTGACATTCTTGTTGGAAATCACAAACGCCGTGTCCTCTGGGCTAAAGAGGAGGGAGACCTTCCAGCGTGTCATCAGCGTTCAGTTCAAAAGCCAGCATCTCTGATGGTATGGGGGTGCACAAGTGCATACAGTATGGGCAGCTTGCATGTTTTGGAAGGCATTATGAATGCTGAAAGGTATATAAAGATTCTAGAGCAACATATGCTCCCCTCCAGACGACGTGTATTTCAGCAGGACAATTCAAAACCACACACTGCAGCTATTACAACAGCATGGCTTCGTAGTAGAAGAGTCTGGGTGCTGAATTGGCCTGCCTGCAGTCCAGATCTTTCACCTATAGAAAACATTTGGCACATCATTAAATGAAAAATACATTAAAGACGACCACGAACTCTTCAGCAGCTGGAAACTTATATCAGGCAAGAATGGGACCAAATTCCAACACCAAAACTCCAGAAACTCATAACCTCGTTGCCCAAACGTCTTCAAACTCTTTTGAAAAGAAGAGGAGATGCTACACTATGATAAACATGCCCCCGTCCCAACTATTTTGAGACCTGTAGCAGGCATCAAATTTGAAATGAGCTCATTTTGTGCATAAAATTGTAAAATTTCTCAGTTTAAACATTTTTTATGTTATCTATGTTCTAGTGTGAATAAAATATTGGCTCCTGTGATTTGAAAGTCTTTTAGTTTTCATTTTATTCAAATTCAAAAAACGACACCCTATAATGTTTATGTGCTAGCAGCTAGACTGTAACCATATAATTAATTCATAAGGACAGCACAATCTCATATAACCTCACACCAGCTCAAAAGCACCCGCAGCCCAAAATTGTTAGATTTATTTACTTTTTCTATTATGTTGTCTTTTCTAACATGTTGATAGTTGTGCTTATTGGATGGAATAGAATAAATAATATCAAATGTAATACCACTGATTAACCACTAAGTGGCTGTATAGCCCTATTTATAAATATTTAAAAAGGTTGTGGAATTTCACTATACACAGTTATAGGTGTTGCATTTGTATATACACTCTAAAAAACGCTGGGTTGTTTTCAACCCAAATGCTGGGTTGAGACCGCTGGGTAAGGACGTTGGGTTGTTTTAACCCAATTTTGGGTTGAAAATTGGTCTTGATCATAAGGCGCTATGTTGGGAACGCGGACGTGAAAGAGAGCATGCACGTCACATTAACATCGGACGACACCTTCTGGGTCTTCTATATTGGCGCTTTTCCACTGTGTGGTACGACTCGGCTCGGCACGGTTCAGAGCGGCACAACACGGCTCAGTTCGGCTCGGTTTGCATTTCAATTGCAGTTTAGTACCGCTTTAGAGTGGGCGGGATTATTCATGTGTCGTTATAGTTGCGCCGCCTCTACTGCCGTGACTCCTGAAAAACTTTTTAATTCCGCGTCGCTCCATCACGCTCTCGCTGGATCCGCTCCTCGGCTATCAACGAGAGGACAGTCTGTACTTCCTCAACAGACAACGAAACCAATAGGGTCTGGCTGCAGACTTGCACTTGCATTTTCAGACTTGCACTCTCAGACACTTGCACTTCCGCAAGTGACGTCACTTGCAGTCTTTTTTATTTTTTTATTTTATTGTATTTATTAATCATTTTTTAAATGGAATCTCTCAACATTTTACACAAGTAGCCAGGTCAATGTCACTTGCAATCGCCACTTGCACTTTTTGCTGTCTGTGATGTCACTTGCAATCCACACAAACCATGCGTGTTGCCAATGGAGACAAGACGCTGTGGTGGTTAAACAATTAAAACTAATTTAATATCATAACATACAGGGTCCTGCAAGTCATCTGTAAGAGAAAAAGACAAGACTCGCAAATCCGCGGCCACAGAACAGCAGAATATGAACGCAGTGCTCTCATTAAGCGCTTTTAAACCTCCCATAGAAAATCATAAACACTTAATATGGCTTAATGTGTTAACATAGTGCTATTAAAAGATCAAATTCAATATACAGTTTATTAATATAATGTAATATGTATATAATGTTTTCCTCCCATACCACAAAACGTGGCATAACAGACTAAAGACCAAACTCAATATGCTTCTCTTCATTATTAAAACATAATTAATATGTAGCCTACAGATAAGCAGGTGAGCCCAGAATAAACGCAACACGGAAAGTTTTGCGTTTTCCCATTTAGAATAAAATGTCTACAGCCCTTTTGTATCATTGTCTTTGTCCGTTATGCTACATTACGTGTTTTAATGATTTTCTACGGGACGAAAATGTTTAATGTGCAACTTAACGCATTGCGTTCTGGGCTCGTCTGCTTGCCTGCATGGAGTTGGTCCTTTAATATCATTTAATGCATTTCTTAATGCGCGTTCATATGGTCTGTATAGTTTGCATCAACAATAAGAAATAGCCTACTGAATTTGGTCTTTATCACCTTAGTCCGTTATTATGCTACATTAAGCGTTTTGCTGTATGGGAGGAAAAGTAAAAGTTTGCTCGTTGTGTTCATGGACATATGCTTGCCTTGTAGTACATTAAATTAATAAACTATATATTGAATGTGATCTTTTAATAGCACTATCAGCGATATTAAGTGTTTATGGTTTTCTACTGGAGGTTTAAAAGCGCTTAACGAGAGACTTTGCACATTGCATTCATATTTGTTCATATTCTGCTGTTCTGTGGCCGCGGATTTGTGGGTCTTGTCTTTTTCTCTTACAGATGACTTGCAGGACCCTGTATGTTATGATATTAAATTAGTTTTAATCGTTTAACCACCACAGCATCTTGTCTCCATTGGCAACACGCACGGTTTGTGTGGATTGCAAGTGACATTGTAATTTAGTTTCTTTTGTCTTGTCTTCACCACCTGGCTACTTGTGTAAAATGTTTAGAGATTCAATTTAAAAAATAATTAATAAATACAATAAAATAAAAAATAAAAAAGACTGCAAGTGACGTCATTTGCGGAAATGCAGGTGTCTGATGCTGCCTTCACGTGCTATCGGAATTATCGTAAATACGAGTTTCCTAATCAGAAATTGGACGTAAACGGCCTCTCAAGTCGTATTTACTACTGGGAAATTCGGAAATAATTTTGATACCCGAGTTTCCGAGTTGGGCGGGTCATAAACTTTAAACATGGTGGAGGTGACAACCATTGCTGCTGTCAATGCTGTTCTCACAACAACTACATCCCTTTGTCTTGTCGCTAAAGTAGTGTATTTATAGGCTAGATATGAACAATCATGTGAAGCATATTGTGTGTTTTATAAGCAGTGAAATAAGCATGTATTTGACCGAAATTCCAGAATTGTCAGCGAACTGCATGTATAGCACGGTGAATGTTTATAAGATTGTCAACCAATGGGATGCTACATTTTATCCTTTCCGACATTAAAGCACATGAATACGACAAGCTCGTAATCACGACTTCATAAGTGGGAAATAGGAAATTTCCGATAGCACGTGAAGGCAGCATGAGAGTGCAAGTCTGAGAGTGCAAGTGCAAGTCTGCAGCCAGACCCTATTGTATGAAGGTAAATCAGTAGCTAAACTCGAGAGCTTGCTGATTTGAATGTGAGAACTTGTCATATTAATATTCGTATTTGTAAGTTGAAATTTACACTCACAGCTCTGATGTGAAAAGCTGAATCTTTCGATTTGCACACACAGACAATAATCAAAACACCCGTGTTTTAAATTTGAAGTTGCAAATTAATAGTTACAAATGTGTATGACATATTTACATTTACATTTACATTTAGTCATTTAGCAGACGCTTTTATCCAAAGCGACTTACAATTGGGGAATACATAAAGCGATTCGTCTAGAAGAGGCAATCAGACAGAGGAAGTGCTTGTAACAACAAGTCTCAGGCATTGTTCAAATAAGTACAAGCTAGAAAGGAAAGGAATAAATAAAGAGAAAGAATTTTTTTTTTTTTTTTTTTTTTTTTTTTTAGGATGAAGTCAAGTAGTGCTGAAAGAGATGAGTTTTCAGTTGTTGCTTAAAGATTGGTAGGGATCCAGCATTCTGGATAGGGGTGGGAAGATCATTCCACCAGCCAGGAATGGTGAATGAGAATGTTCTGGAGAGTGATTTTGAGCCTCTCTATGATGGTACCACGAGGCGTCGCTCACTAGCAGATCTCAGACTTCTGGAGGGGGTGTAGATTCGTAATACTGAGTGGAAGTAGGCGTGTGCTGAGCCTGTGGTTGTTCTATATGCAAGCATCAGTGTCTTGAACTTGATCCGAGCTGCAACTGGTAGCCAGTGCAAGGAGATAAAGAGAGGTGTAACATGGGCTCTTTTGGGCTCATTGAAGACCAGACGTGCCGCTGCATTCTGAATCATTTGTAGAGGTTTGATTGTGTTTGATGGAAGTCCAGCCAGAAGAGCATTGCAGTAGTCCAGCCTAGAAATGACAAGGGCCTGGACAAGAAGTTGTACACCATGCTCTGTCAGAAAGGGCCTGATCTTTCTGATGTTGTGTAGTGCAAACCTGCAAGATCGAGCGGTCTTTGCAATGTGCTCTTTGAAGGTCAATTGGTCATCAAAGATTACACCGAGATTTCTGACCGAAGTTGATGGGGCAATTGTTGATGAACCTAACTGAATCGTGAAGTCATGCTGTAGGGTTGGAGTAGCAGGGAAGACAAGAAGCTCAGTCTTTGCCAGGTTGAGCTGTAGGTGATGTTCTTTCATCCATGCCGAGATGTCCGCCAGGCAGCCTGAGATCCGTGCAGCTACTGTTGGATCATCTGGTTGAAAAGAGAGATAGAGCTGTGTGTCATCAGCGTAGCAATGGTAGGAGAAGCCATGTGCCTGTATGATGGGACCCAGTGATGTCGTGTATGTGGAGAAGAGGAGGGGTCCAAGAACCGATCCCTGAGGAACCCCAGTGACCAGTTGATGTGCTTTGGATACCTCACCTCCCCAGGCCACCCTGAAAGACCTGCCAGTGAGATAGGATTCAAACCAGCAAAGTGGAATCCCAGTGATGCCCAGAGATGAGAGGGTAGACAGGAGGATCTGATGATTAACAGTGTCAAACGCAGCAGATAGATCCAGCAGAATGAGGACTGATGATTTGGAGTCTGCTTTTGCAATTCGCAGGGCTTCAGTGACTGAGAGTAGCGCTGTCTCAGTTGAATGGCCACTCCTGAAACCTGACTGTTTAGCATCCAGTTTGTTGTTCTGTGAAAGAAACAATGAAACCTGGTTGAAGACAACTCGTTCGAGTGTTTTCGCTATGAATGGAAGGAGAGAGACAGGTCTGTAGTTTTCAGTAAGAGAAGTGTTTAATGTAGGTTTCTTGAGCAGTGGGGTTACCTGAGCCTGCTTGAACGCAGTGGGGAAAATGCCTGTGAGGAGAGACGTGTTGATGATGTGTGTGAGTGCTGGTAAGAGTGTGGGAGAGATTGCTTGGAGAAGGTGTGATGGGATTGGGTCTAGAGGACATGTTGTAGGATGGCTGGAGAGGAGAAGTTTGGATACCTCTGCCTCAGTGAGTGGACAGAAGGAGAAGATGGGAGTTTTAGCAGTGGATGTGGTTGGTTGGAGGTCGTGTGTGTGTGGAGGAGAGAACTGACTACTGATTGTTCTAGTTTTGCCTGTAAAAAAAGTGGCAAAGTCATCAGCTGTTATAGAAGTGGTGGGAGGTGGTGGAGGGGGACAGAGGAGAGAATTAAATGTTCTGAAGAGGTTACGCATGTCTGGAGCGCTGTTGATCTTGTCGTGGAAATGTGAGGATTTGGCAGTGTGGACTTCAGCAGAGAAAGATGAGAGCAAGGACTGATACCTACTCAGGTCCGACGGATCGTTTGATTTGCGCCATTTTCTCTCTGCCGCTCTGAGTTTGGTCCGATGTTCACGAAGAACCTCGGATAACCAGGGGTTAGAAGGGGCAACCCGTGCTGGGCTGGAGGAGAGAGGACAAATGTCGTCAAGACAAGAGGTTAAGGTCTGGCATAGAGTGTCAGTAGCTGCATTCACATCCAGAGATGAGAAATGGGTAGGTGAGGGAAGAGAGGAGGATACTACAGAGGACAGATGTGAGGGAGAAAGGGAGCGTAGGTTTCGTCTAAAAGTAACCGGTAAGGGGGTTGATGGCACATGGGTATCAAAAAGTAATGTAAAAGAAATGAAGAAATGGTCAGAGATATGTAGTGGTTGCACCAGAATGTTATCTGCAGTGCAATTGTGTGTGTAAATTAAATCAAGTTGGTTGCCTGATTTGTGCGTGCTAGAAGTGGTAAGGCGTTTGAGATCAAATGAAGCTAGGAGTGAATGGAAGTCTGTAGCATAAGGCTTGTCTAGATGAATGTTGAAATCGCCAAAGACTAAGAGTGGAGTGCCAACCTCCATGAAAGAGGACAGCAGCCCGTCCAGTTCCTCTAGGAAGGTGGCTAGAATTTGGCCAGGGGGACGGTAAATTACCACAATCTGGAGTTTTATAGGAGCTGTTACAGTAATCGCATGACATTCAAATGAGTTGTAATTGCATAGGGGAGAGTGGGTTGAGTATGTCCAATTCTTTGAAATGAGCAGTCCAGTACCCCCACCCCGGCCAACTTGACGTGGGGTGTGAGAGAAAGAGAAATTGTTAGAGAGAGCAGCTGGGGTTGCTGAGTCTTCTGGACGAATCCAGGTCTCAGTCAAGCCCAAGATGCTGAGCGTGGATTGTAAAGAAAAAGCAGAAATGAAGTCAGCTTTGTTGACCGCTGACTGACAGTTCCAGAGACCCACAGAGAAAGAAAGAGGTGCGGTAGAAGATGTAGAGATAGGGCGCAGGTTAGCAGGATTACGTTGCCGTCTGCGTGTGATGTTAGAGCGTGGTTGAGAGACAACCGGAATGGTTTGGAAACACATGATAGAGGTGGAAAGGAAAAGGACAGAAAAGGAGAGTGTGTGAGGGAAGATAGAAATGATACTTAAGTTCATTGCTCGGTTAAAGTCGCGCAGGAAAAAGTCGTTCGTCTTTACACTTGTCGGTCTTCACACGAGGAGGCTGAACACGACGCTTCCGCGTCAGCGCACAGATATCAAATAAATACACAGTTTAACAGACTAGAGTGAAAACAGCTGTGGCCGGCTTCTGATTAGCCCAGCCAATAGCCCAACGGAGTGCTAATAGCTCAAGACGAAACTAACACTTAGCGCAAGGAGCAAATGCAAATGACACAGGCTCCTTCTTAGCCGAGGCGCAAATTATTATAATTACCAGTAAGTGCAATCAAAAATATCAACCTCAACGAAAAAGCAGAATAGAAATAGGTAGGAAACGAAGTATTCCTTCCTAGCAGCAAGTAAATAATTTAAACAACAGATCTACCAACAAGTATTACAACAACACTTACGCGCTGCCGTCCGTCTCTTCTGGTGACTAATCGGCTTCTCCCAAGTTCTAACAGCGACCAAGCAGTTTAAATACTTTTAACAGTCGCTGTGGCCGGCTTCTGATTAGCCCAGCCAATAGCCCAACGGAGTGCTAATAGCTCAAGACGAAACTAACACTTAGCGCAAGGAGCAAATGCAAATGACACAGGCTCCTTCTTAGCCGAGGCGCAAATTATTATAATTACCAGTAAGTGCAATCAAAAATATCAACCTCAACGAAAAAGCAGAATAGAAATAGGTAGGAAACGAAGTATTTACTTTTGCACTTTACTTCAGTTTCGCTGTACAACGTCAAGTCGGCACTTACAACCTCTCAGATCTGGCAGTACAACTTCAAATCCTAGCGCTTTGACTTTTGCTACTCATTTCGCGATATTCCTGTAACAAAACTCACTTGTGCACTTGTAAATGCAGACGTGAGAGAGCAGAGCCGGGGGCGGAGCTGGGGTGCGAATCAAGACATTTTATTGGTCGATGCCTGACCAATAACATTGGATGGTTTCTTTGCGTGATGACGTCATGCAGCGGCGGCAGCCAGTGTGCTGGTTTGATAGCAGACGGTGCGTTCCAAATGGGATATATCGCCCTCCGAAGGGCACTTCGGAGTGAAAACAATCATGGCCGCCATATTGAAGGGTCATTCCAAACCGAAGTGTTCAAAACTAGCCACTTCAAAGGGCCCTTCGGAATGAAGGATTTCGAAGGGTACAACTGATGGACACTTTGGGCTCCCATGATCCTTTGCACAGATTCTTTGCATGATGACGGCTCTTCCGTATGATGACGCAGAAGGGCACTTCAAGAAACAGTTGTTTGGCCCCCTACACCCTTCAACCCTTCGAAGCTATCACTCCAGAGGGTAAACCCCTTTGAAGGGATTAGGGCATAGGGATGAGCCCTTCCGAATGGAACGCAGGGAGAGTCGGCTTTTGGGAAAACAATTCGGCATGGCAGAAGACTCCGGAAGCTATCAGCTAACCGAATGGACAATGCTGGCTGATCAGGATACTCACTCACTGACATGGACAACAGACTTGCCTCGCTCAGCAGACAATTCACGTCCTCCCGACTCCCACAGCAGACTACACACTCTGCTGTAATATTGGTCTAATGGTCTGTTTTATACAGTAATGTCCATTCTGTAATTCCGTTTACCAACAAATGGTCTGCATCAATACTTCTGGGTTCTTGTGAAAAGAAAAAAAAATGCAGTTTTTATATGAATATAAGATAAAAATAAATAAATGTAAAACCGATTTAGTAAGTTCTTCACAAGTTCTTCAGTAAATATTTTTTATTAACATTAATAATATTACACTGTGAAAGAATAAGATTATTAAATGTGGTAACGTTAGCAGTGCTCAATGTTTTCACTAAAAACACGTGTATGTTTACCAGTTGTGTGATGTCATCATTTAGTGACAGCACACACAACACATGAAATAAACTGTACAAATATATCTGTGGTCTTATAAATGTTTTGTAACCTGTGCCGTTGTGATAATTATGTGTTATCCTCAGTTTCTTGTGTAAATTAATTACAAAGGTAGACTTCCAGTAAAAGACCATGTAAGAACATAAAAAAGTCTGTTCTTTGACCATGTGATGCAAAGTGGTCCAGTATAAACAGTTTGACACACATCAAACTATTATGTAAACGTCTACCAAAACAGAATTATATGAATAATTAAATGTCCTGGCCTAAGTAAGTAAAAGTTTAGTTTAAAAACCACTTCATGAGCAAAGTATGAATACTGTTTTAGCATATACATGCTGCTGAATACAATAAGCAACCCACTTTCTTATTTATTTATTTTTTAATGTCTACAAATGTGCATATTGGAGATTATAGATCAGTGTGTAAAACACAATGACTTTTCAACTGTTTTTTTTTTTTTTCTTTTCTTTTTTCCCTCAAATTCATGTGTTGGTCTGTACTGTGTGCTTGCTATTAGCCTACATTCATATTATGCACCATATTAAGTTACTCCCTTACTTTCATCAGTTTTTATCACGTTTAATTTTCACTTGTGCCTTCATGGCCATTATATAAAGTGGTTCAACACATTCCAATGCTTTATTTATAAGAAGTTGGATACAGCCATGTTACTCTCTGCAATATGCAATATACAGTAAGATACAAATAAAAGATGTTGCATTATTTGTCTACCAGATAATACTTGAATGTCAAGATGAATGTAGTAGCTTAAAATCCCGTAAAAGCTAAGGATATTCAATGAAAATAGTTAGCAGTGTTTTACAAATAACTGATACATATGCATAAAAAACATGTTTCTTTCTGCACTGCAAGTCGCGCTGGCTGGCGTTGTTCATTGGTCAGGTATCGACCAATAAAATGTCTTGATTCGCACCCCAGCCCCGCCCCTGGCTCTGCTCTCCACGTCTGCATTTACAAGTGCACACGTGAGTTTTGCTACAGGAATATCGCGAAATGAGTAGCAAAAGTCAAAGCGCTAGGATTTGAAGTTGTACTGCCAGATCTGAGAGGTTGTAAGTGCCGACTTGACGTTGTACAGCGAAACTGAAGTAAAGTGCAAAAGTAAATAGGTCATACACATTTGTAACTATTAATTTGCAACTTCAAATTTAAAACACGGTTGTTTTGATTATTGTCTGTGTGTGCAAATCGAAAGATTCAGCTTTTCACATCAGAGCTGTGAGTGTAAATTTCAACTTACAAATACGAATATTAATATGACAAGTTCTCACATTCAAATCAGCAAGCTCTCGAGTTTAGCTACTGATTTACCTTCATACTATTGTGTTATGCTCTCAAAATGCATGCCATATATATATATATATATATATATATATATATATATATATATATATATATATATATATATATATGTATTTAGGCTATGTCCTAAATTATTACACCACTTGTGCAGCCAGTCACAATTTACAAAGGTAATTTACTCAGGACGATGTTTTTTTTTTTTTTAATGACAAATTCAATATAATGATAAATAAATAGGTTTAGCAAAACAAACGTGATTATTTTTGAGAACCTTGTGATATATACACTTAACTGCAGACACAAATGACGTGGTACAATACAAATATTTTAGCGTCCTTTATTCTCCTATGAAGAATCACAGTTGTCCCTTATTATCCTTTTCTGACCGTACGTATAGCTGCCAGTGGTGCCTTCTGATTGAAGCCAACAATTTATTCCGCCGATCTAACCTCTTTGGGATCGAATAAAATTGTAGTTCGGGGTTTTTCTGATGACTGTTGTTACAGCACAACATATCCCGGGCATACTGTAACCTTGTGAACCTTCTGGGAGTGTTTGGTTGATCTTCTTCTGGTAGTTGTGGCTGCTGTGACCGTAGACTGACAGGTCGCGCAGCTGTGACTCGGACACAAAAATGGCGGCGATAAAACACTGTGACGTCACATGAAACCTATGGATTAAGTGTTTATGATTTTCTACGGGAGGTTTAAAAGCGCTTAATGAGAGCACTGCGTTCATATTCAGCTGTTCTGTTGCTTGCCACGGATTTGCGGGTCTTGTCTTTTTCTCTTACAGATGACTTGCAGGACCCTGTATGTTATGATATTAAATTAGTTTTAATCGTTTAACCACCTCAGTGTCTCGTCTCCATTGGCAACACGCACGGTTTCTGTGGATGTCACAGGTAGCAAAAAGTGCAAGCGGCGGTTGCAAGTGACATTGTAATTTAGTTTCTTTTTTCTTGTCTTCACCACCTGGCTACTTGTGTAAAATGTTGAGAGATTCAGTTTTAAAAATAATTAATAAATACAATAAAATAAAAAAGAAAAAAACTGCAAGTGAGGTAACTTGCGGAAGTGCAGGTGCCTGAGAGCGCAAGTCTGAAAATGCAAGTGCAACCAAAGACTATAGTAATACAAAGACGGTTCACTCCTATACTTATGAATGGGAGAAACTTCAACGCGCAATATGGCGGGATAGTCCCGCCTTCTAAATGAAAGAGCCAATCGCTGATTGGTAAATACATTGCATCACTACAGCGGCCGTTAGAAGCTCCGGTTCCCATAGAAACCGGAGGCTAGAACAACAGGTGCGCATGCGCACATTGCGCAGTCATAAGCCCGCTGGAACTACGCATGCGCATTGGCTGGTCTAGCCTGAAAAATAAGCTTTTTAAACGCTCTTTGAGCATAAGAAACAACATTCATGGGGCAGTTCATTTCAGATTTTGTTGCTGATTTGAAATATGTAATTTAATCGCGAGTTCAGTGAGCCGTTTTTGAGATTTTAGGATTCCCCCATTCATTTAGATAGGACTTGGTCTTGTTTGAGCTGCCCGGAGGCGTTGCAAATATGGCGGCCTAGTGAACGGACTTTCCTTAAAAGGTACTTTGGTGCAAGTTTGCAGCCAGACCGTTCTCGCATAACAACTGAAAGTCTGAAACGTCAGTCAGTAAAGCATTTTTTTAACAATGGCAAAATTTTGAACCGAAATGTTATTGCAGTCATGTAGCCTATGAATAAATGAAAATGCATATTTTTAATTAAAGATAACTTAGTGTGGGCTGCTTTTGGTGCCTGGATTTGTGCTTCAATAATGAAATCCAGGTTTAAGAATACACTAGAAGTGAAAGACGTCTTCCCTCAGGTAGATTGCATGTTTTCTTGGCTTGCTGGATGTTGGGCTCATGATCAGTATTCACGTTGTTTGCATTTACCAAAATTGACTTGCTGAAATCAGAACGCCATGAAGCAGGAGCGACCAGCCGCAGAGGATTCTTCAAGCTCTTAAAGGGGTCCTATTATACTCTTTTACAAAGTCTTGATTTTGTTTTGTGGGTGTACTAGAACATGCTCTCATGCTTGGTGGTTCGAAAATCGCATTATTTTTCACATAATTTACATTACAATACCTTCCTCCCCAGCCTGACACAAACGGCTCGATTAGTTCTGGGTTTGATGAAGGCCCGCCTTCCGAAAAACGAAATGTGTTGTGATTGGTTAGCTGTCCCAGTGCGTTGTGATTGGGGAACAGCTTAGACGGTGTTTCAGTACTGCCCCGCCCCCTGCCTAAGCAGCAAGTTCGTCAATATTGCCATATTGATTCAGACCCTGAGAATATTGAACAAGAGGATCGCGCAGAACCTTTGCATGGATATTGCAAGACATATTAAAGTGGTAACTATACTGTTGTTGTTTTTTTGGCTAAATTACGTTTTAGATAGGATGTCAACAACAGCTTAAAAATAACTGCATTTACTATGTACAGATAAGTGCAACGGTAATATGTATTATGTTTATTGTTCTTTAATTCTAACAATATAACATGAATTGCAGTGAAACTGTTATACAGTTGAGTTTATTTATATCATAGTCCCACAGAGTTACACTATTCGTGGCGGCATATATATGCAAATTCATTCTCTGCCAGTGGGAGGCGCTGTTGGAGCAGGAGAGAGCAAGGTTTCCCCGGTAACGCTGTACACAAAGCAGAGCTCTGCTCACAAACGCTGCTTTATCAGACATGCAAGATTAAATGAAAATGACATCCAATTTTCTGAAGACAGTCGGTTTCCATTAGAAATACAGTGATATAAAAACACCCGCACCGGTTTCGATTTTGAAACGTGCATTCGAATTTCCGTAGGCAGGATTTATTTTAATGATATTCTACTGGGCATATTTGTGATGTCACAAATGCAGGAAAACAACTTTGTAGTCCAAACGAGCCGTTCGTTGTAGTTCTTGAAAAGGGATTTTTTAAAAACAAAATATCTCCCTTTGAAGTGGACTTTGAGATTTGTAACTTTGTAGATCCTTTTTATGCCCAAACATACACGCTACACACTGACTAAAATTCAAAAAGTGAAAGAGCATAATAGGACCCCTTTAAAGCAAAACACACTGAAAACGGAATGTAAGTATGTATTCTCTCCGCCATCTCTAATGTAATCAGCCTGGTTTTCTTTACATTAGCCCTGTTTTGGACTGATTGCTTGATTGGATTCACTTGCTGGATCACTGGACTGAAAACGTTCCCGGAGTTTAGCGGCTTAAAATGATCTGATTGCAAACAGAGAAGCGAAATCGGGAAAAAAGGTTTAGAATAGAAATTGTGTTTCAGTAATTTTGCGTTAATTGCATTAAATTATTTTAACGCGTTAAGGGTTTTGAATTAATTGCATGCATTAAGGCCTTAACGTTGACAGCCCTAATATAATATATATATATATATATATATATATGGGTAGTAGACAAATAAAAATTGGACTGTGTCCTATGGTGTGACAGCAAAAATGTAGAAAAAAAAAAAACCTTAACATATAAATAACATGAGAAAAATGTATCTTCATTCTTAGAGTTACAAATAGCATGAGAGAGGTTTATGTTCAATGCTATTTTTTATTTATTTATTTATTTTTTTACATTTTTTCCGTCACACCATAGAACACATTGATACGTCAACTGCCCATATATATATATATATATATATATATATATATATATATATATATATATATATATATATATATATGTATGTATATTTGTTCATTTATTTTTAAAGTTTAGATTCCTTGTTGTTTGGAATGTTAAAAGCTTTATAAGATCTGCATCTTTCTCGCTTTCTGATTTCATCATCTTAATTTAGTCTTTGGGCTCAACTCACTAGTACAGTCTCAAATGTAACCTTTGATCCCTCCCTGTGTGTGTTTGTGTGTGTGTGTGTCTGTGTGTGCCTGTTTCACAATCTTGGTGTTCTAGAGTAACCCTTTCATTGCTGTAACACTAAACTAGACTAGACTGAAAGAGGGTCAAATGCATGTACCCATTCTGCACCATTTTCTTGAAGCCACCTGGGTGGCATAGCCACTGGGGCTTAGGCTCGTCATCACTGCTTGCAGCTATATTTATTATTATTATTATTATTATTATATAATTAAGTATTATATGTCATAATGTTACCTTGTTGGACCTGATTGAAACTTAAACGTTTCTGCTGATGTTTTCTGAAATGTTTAAGTATGAATTATCTAATTAAATATGCATTACTTACTTATCATACATTTTCAGCACAAATATCTGAATATTAGTTGAAGCTAATAAAACTTTTTGTTTCACTTTGCATACATATTAAAAGTAAAAGTTTATCACAAATGGGATTTTAGATATGTCTTGTTATCATAAATCCATTAGGAATAAAATGTAATATAAATCAGGTGAATGAAAAATGAACAAAAAATCTAATTTTAGTTTCTAATTCTAGTTTTCTGGCTCTCAGTGTATGAGAAACAATCAGGCACAGATAGATAGATAGATAGATAGATTGATTGATAGATTGATAGATTGATTGATTGATTGATTGATTAGTTATAATGTATTTAACCACAAATGACTGGTGTTAATGAATCCCTTTGCCCTTCCTGCATTTTATCTGCTTGGTCAGTGTTTTCAGATATGCTGTGTCACAGCTGATTTGGGACATTTAATATTGATGTCTTGAGTTACAGAGCAGTGGTGTGTGTTGAGGTCGTGGTGATAAATGTCCTGACAGCAGTTCTTTGGTTTTGTCCTCAGGCAGGACAGCCACTAACTGCTCTGTGAACTATGGGGATTGTGATCATGAATATCACGAGAGTGAGGATGGTCTTGGCCGCACATGCAGTTGTATTAAAGGATACCAACTACAAGACAACTCTAGAAAATGTATTGCCAAAAGTAAGTTACTTCAACAAAATGCAAATATAAACAATATATTTTGTGCTTATTGGAATTACACCGATGATTTCTTTTTACACTGGTGATTTTGTATCCACAGTGCACAAATTAATGCTTAGATATTTTCATGTGTATTCGAGACTGTACATCTGCATTTGTGGACATTTATAAGACTTAGAAAATGTCTTTTTATAAGTCTTTGTGCAACATTTATTCACAAATGTGGGCTGATTAACATAGTCATATAATTGATATTGCTATAAATATATCTTCATTAAAAACTATATGAAAATATAAAAATTATCTTCAAATAATTTCTACCATTTGTTAGATAAATCTGTGTGATCTATGTGCATTTTTGTCATTTACAGATGAGGCTTCATGTGGCCAGATTCGGATAGCAAAGTCATCTTATATTAATAAGCCTTTAGTAGGTTTACAGCCATGGGTAATAGGAGGCACAGTTGGCAAAAAGGGAGAGAGTCCCTGGCGGGTATTTTAGTTTCATTTGCAATATCTGCGTAATCATATTTAATAATGCCAAATGTTTTATCAGAGCTAATCCTGACAATTATAATATGTTATACGAAATATTCAGCCAAATCATTTTGTGTATTCTGTAGGCTCTTATACTCAATCATTTGGGCAAGTTTCATTGTGGTGGAGTTCTGATTGATGAAAACTGGGTTCTCACTGCTGCTCACTGCCTAGAGACAAGTACAAGGTTCAGTGTCAGGCTGGGTATGTAAGACAATTTGATAAAAATTTAAGCATTCCTTCACAGAGTAAGGCTTTTTATCCTCCCTTATATTTGAGTTTTTAGAAAATGCATTACTAAAGCAGTTTGCCACAAAAAAAGTGCTAGAACACATAGCTTAGAGTGATGTTGTTTACTAAGCTTAGGCCTCATAAATGAAAAGAAATACCAAAAGACAGTCTAGATACAGTGTTATATTTTGTTCCCTTATGTTATGTTCCCTTAAAAAGCATAGTAATTCCACTCATGGTGTCCCAACTATTTGACGGATAGCAGTGAAAGCGTCCTGAGAAATTACTTTGTTTCTGTGACAGTTCTAGTCTCTGTAAAAAATAACAACAAATGAATAAGGAAGCAGCCTTCCTTTTTTTAACCAATCATAAAACATAGCCACCCATAAACACTCTATGGCTTTGAATTCTAATTGTATGGCCATCTCGCCAGGTGACTACGACCGATTTAGGATTGAAGGATCTGAGATGACCCTTCCTGTAAAACAATCTATTGCCCACCCACAATACAACCCTTTCACTGTGGACAATGATATAGCTCTGTTGCGCTTGGCTACACCAGCCAAATTTTCCACATACATACTCCCAGCATGCCTCCCGAGCCAGAACCTGGCTGAACGAATGTTGCATCGTAACGATACTGTCACAGTTGTCACTGGCTGGGGGAAGGACAACGAGACCTCTCATCGCTTCAGTTCAACTCTCAGCTTCATTGAAATTCCAATTATAGACAACAAAGAGTGTTCCAGGCATATGATGAACAACCTCACTCAGAACATGCTTTGTGGGGGAGTGCTGGGGCAAATCAAAGATGCTTGTGGGAGGGACAGTGGGGGTCCAATGATGACACTGTTTCATGATACATGGTTCCTCGTAGGCCTGGTGTCCTGGGGAGAAGGCTGCGGGCAAAAAGACAAACTTGGCATTTACACCAAAGTGTCCAGCTATTTGGACTGGATAGATAGCGTTCGTCAGGGGTGGGATAAAGTTTAGACCCCTACCTTTCTACCCTGTTTTGCCTATTACAGAAAATATAAATCAGAAAAATCAGTGTGCTCCCTATAGCTCTTTGGTGTATAGAAATTGCCATTTAATAAACACATTAATTAAAACTGCTTTTATTTTCCTGTTATCTGCATGTTTAGGGAAAGTAATGCTGTCAGTAAATAAAGTAGACAAATGTTACACATTATGTTTTAATGAGGCTATAAAATGAACACACTTTCATAGTCCCATTATTTGATTCCTCTATTGGGTAACACGGAAGAATAATAAATACTGTAAGACAGGACTTAACATATAATGGTATGTAAGACATGCTAAAATACAGTTCTACAATACAATGTACAGCATTCAACAAAGACATGTTAGATTTGTTAAACGATTTAAGAAATTTTGGGATGACTTTTGTGGATTTATATTAGTTTTTAACCTGACAGTGGCGAAATACAGCAAAGCATAGACTGCATCAGAAAACATGCCATGGGGACATTCCTGAGAATGGACAATTACAGATCTAACATAATTCACATTCAAAACAATATTATACTGAGTAAAGAAATACTTTATAGAAAAAGGAAATAAAGAGATACAAGCAAAATCTTAAATGGACTCTTTTATACAAAAGCATACAATTACACTTTGATGAATACCCTCTCTGTGGAAGGGTAAAGTGGAAGAACTGCTTTGTTTTTTTTGTGCTGCATTTATATTAAATATTTAAGTATTTCTCTTTTCTTTTATGCAGCCTAAATTAAATAAAATTCTACTGAGAAAATTATTTAGAAGGGTAATGTATAATTGTGATGCTTCTAGCAATTTGGAGGTTTTCTAGGTTTGTTAAAGGGATGCCTCTGAAAAAAAGATTTTAAAAAAGTATAGCAGAAAAAAGCTTTCTTAGGAGCCCTAATCCTGCTTTAATAACCTAAAATGTAGGGTGGTACATATGATGATTATATTTCTACATACAGGCCTATCATGATTATATTTCTTATATAACCTATAATTTGTAAACACATACATAAGCCAAATGGTAAATATAAATAATATTTATATAATTTATATAAATGGTAAATATAAATAATATTTAGATCGACAAACTGTACTGTATAAGATTTCTTTCTAACTGAAAGTAATCTATAGGCTATCCGCTGCCGTTTTCAAAGAATAGCGCAAAACTATGACATTTCATTCACTGACGCGGCAACGCATGCACTTACTTGCCGGCAACCCATGAAAATAAAAGCTTGCTGATTTTAAATTTGAAATTGATAAAAATTCATATATATATGTGTGTGTGTATTTTATTTTTAAGTTTACTATAAAATCATTTTATTTGTATTTAATACTCCATTTTTATTTTAAAATATAATAGTATTATCACACTTTATAATAATTTAAGGCACATATTGTTATTGTTATTATAAGGTATTCATTATTTGCAGCAAGCTTGAAGAGCAACATGACTAAAGCCTTAGCTATTATAAAGCCCTGAAGGTTGAGAATGTCATATCAGAAAATGTTGGTATGAAGTTAAAGTGGAGAGAGGTTAGATCTGTGGCTGGACGACCTCCTGATCTTCAGCTCCTGTTCATATCGCTCCAACTGAGCCCAGAATCCAGGGTTAGGCTCAACTACTGATCGAGCACTTTTTACTACCTGATAGAACAAACAGGGATTACAAAACAGAAATAGGAACCACAGAAGTTGTAAACAACACTAAATTATGGCATAAAAATCTAGAATGCTGTGGCTTTACATTATCAATTAGGCTGCATTCAGTAATGATTAGAATATGAGTGATGTATATTTTGATGTCTTGTGGCTGCCTTTATTTTGTGCATTTTTTATTCATTATATATTATAGTTTTGTTTGTTTCGTTTTACCTTGCTGCCTATATGTCTGCTTTTCCTTATAAACCACTAAAATATCAGCAACCAAGAAAAATAATTAATGACTACACATATAAATAAAGTTTCAAATACCTATTTAAAAATAATAATAATAATAATAATTTAAATAGAATTTACGCATAAGCTGCATGTGTCCTGACTAGAACTGTTTCATATCAGACTTCAATTTGACATAAATACTATTCATACCTGGAAGGCATCTGTCAAGGTGAGACCCTGGTGCTTCATTAAATAGGCCACACAGACAGTAGCTGAGCGACTGCGTCCATTCTTGCAGTACACAACAGTGCGGCCTCCCCGTTCTGCCTCGCTGGCTATGGCATCAGCACAGCGGTCAAAATACTTGTAGAGGTCTTCTTGAGGGTCATCATATACAGGTACACGCAAAGTGCTTACCCGCATAGAGGGAAAGGGTTGCTGCTTGGAAACATTAATACAAAGAGTGACCTCCTCCTTCTGGATAAATTCATTGCTACAGGCTGACCGGGCATTACTGATCAGCAGACAGTCTGTAACTGTGCTTAACTGCAGCATCTCTAACTATATGCTTGCATATATTTAACTATATGTTTGTGTATCTTGAAGGAACATCATAAGTATTGAATAATCATTATAATCACAGGTCCACTGGGTCCTGCATTCACAGTGGGAGGTAGCTTAATGTTTCATTTAATATATGTAGTCATTTCATTTAAGTTCTGAAGATACTAATGTTAATGTACTAATGTTAATGTACATTAGTACTAATGTTACTAATGTACAATAGAGGTAGATGCATACAGTAGATCAGATACTAAATTATTATATATACTGCATCAGCAAGGAGAATGGTCAGATGTTTCAACCTCGTCTTAATGCCCTTACACAGACAAGTCTTGTGAGCTGTTGATTAAATAAGAGAGGAGAGAATATTATTTGTTTAGAACAAACACACACAAAGGTAAAACAATAAAGGGAACAACACTTTTGTACAGTAACCTGAATGTACAGTAAAGTATTGAAATTGTTCACTGGGCATGCTCTAACACCATGTTTATAACAGCGCGGATATGCTTAGGTGCGTTCACGCTATATCAGAATTCCCGTAATTACGAGATTCCAACTTGTAAAAAGCTTTCACGTCCTCGTAGAACTCGTAATCACAAATTGTGAACTGGGAGTTTTCTGAGAGCTACGACTTGTACCACGTGACCGCTGTTGCCGGCTCTGTTTAGGCGTTGTTAGTGTTGCCATAGAAAAGCATAATTCCGAGGACGTGAACAGCTCCAAGTAGAACGTCACGTGTTGTCATCTCAAAATTACGGTAATTACGATATGGAGTGAACGCAGCATTATGCTCACTCCACCCTCATTCAAAACATGACATAAACATTGAGCTCAGATTAAGAAACCATTCTGACCTGCAGATTAGGCATGGGGATGATCCTCGAAGAGGATGTGCTAGAGCTTCATCATCCTGACCGCCACAACAGTCCCAATGACAGGAAAAACGTGCAGTGAACGCACATGCAGCTAATTTAGCCCGCCCATTTATGCCAATAATCGCCTTCCTCTCCTTCAGTAACCAGTGTAGGATTAAAAATAGCTACATCACTTGAAACCTAAACTTGACATACAGTTGACCTAATCTAGATTTTATGTCTATGCTGACGTTTTGTCGCTGAAAAAAAAAAAAAAAACAGTTTAATAATTTATCCGCAGCTGCAACACAATTTGTTGGCAAAAGTGTATTGAGATATGAAAAAAATTAAGATCTCACCTTCTGTTTATTTATGGCAATCGAATCATAGCCCCACCTAATGGACAGTTGTGTATTCCAAATTTAAAGAAATAGTTCAGTGTCATTGTATGTAAAAAACACTCTCTCAGTTTTACTTTTATGTTAACTGAAGAAAGGACGTCATATGTGTTTAGAATGAGGTGACAGTAAGTAGGCAAGATTAAGCAGAAATGCTGAGTTAACTACATTTACATTTACATTTAGTTATTTAGCAGACACTTTTATCCAAAGCGACTTACAAAAGAAGACAATAGAAGCAATCAAAATCAACAAAAGAGCAACAACATACAAGTCTCGGTTAGCCTAACGCAGTACACATAGCAAGGTTTTTATTTTTTTTATTTTATTTATTTATTTATTTATTTATTTTTTAAGAAAACAAGTAGAATATAGAAAAAAGAAAGTTTTTTTAAGAAATCAAGTAGATAGAATATAGAAAAAAGAAAGTTTTTTTAAACAAGTAGATAGAATATAGAAAAAGAAAGTTTTTTGTTTGTTTTTTTAAAACAAGTAGATAGAATATAGAAAAAAGAAAGGGTTTTTTGTTTGTTTTTTTAAAACAAGTAGATAGAATATAGAAAAAAGAAAGTTTTTTTTAAAACAAGTAGATAGAATATAGAAAAAAGAAAGTTTTTTGTTTGTTTTTTAAAAACAAGTAGATAGAATATAGAAAAAAGAAAGTTTTTTTGTTTGTTTTTTTAAAACAAGTAGATAGAATATAGAAAAAATAAAGTTTTTGTTAGTTTTTTTTAAAACAAGTAGATAGAATATAGAAAAAAGAAAGTTTTTTTAAAACAAGTAGATAGAATATAGAAAAAAGAAAGTTTTTTGTTAGTTTTTTTAAAACAAGTAGATAGAATATAGAAAAAAGAAAGTTTTTTTAAAACAAGTAGATAGAATATAGAAAAAAGAAAGTTTTGTTTGTTTTTTAAAAACAAGTAGATAGACTATAGAAAAAAGAAAGTTTTTTTGTTTGTTTTTTTAAAACAGGTAGATAGAATATAGAAAAAAGAGTTTTTTGTTTGTTTTTTTAAAACAAGTAGATAGAATATAGAAAAAAGAGTTTTTTGTTTGTTTTTTAAAAACAAGTAGATAGAATATAGAAAAAAGAAAGTTTTTTTGTTTGTTTTTTTAAAACAAGTAGATAGAATATAGAAAAAAGAAAGTTTTTTGTTTGTTTTTTAAAAACAAGTAGATAGAATATAGAAAAAAGAAAGTTTTTTTGTGTGTTTTTTAAAAACAGGTAGATAGAATATAGAAAAAAGTTTTTTTTTTTTAAACAAGTAGATAGAATATAGAAAAAAGTTTTTTTTTTTTTTTTTAAACAAGTAGATAGAATATAGAAAAAAGAAAGCTAGTGTTAGTTTTTAAAGAAAATGTAGCAGTTAGAGAATAAATATGCAGTTGATAGAGGGTCAAGGGGTTTTTTTTAAATAAAAAGAAGACAGATAAAATAGAATTAGAATAGAGAGTGATAGAGTTAGAGGGTGAAGTAAAGATGGAAGATTTCTTGAAGATGGCTAAGGATTCAGCTGCTCGGATTGAGTTGGGCAGGTCATTCCAGCAGATGGGAACAACTAACGAACTAACCCAAATAATTAAATAAATAAGCAACATTAAATAGTAGTAATGATATGACTACTTATAAATGATGCGTAGTATGTAACAACATTTGTTCTCCACCGCATTTAACTGACAGGTAAATAAACATGCAGTGAGTGACGCAGTTCTCCCGCCGATGCGTCTGACGTCATGACGTCATTTCGGAGTTCAAAGCAACGAGAAGAGCGGAAGCCTCGAGATGGAGGCAGGGGGTTAATTAAACGCGAAAAATAGCGAATTAACGCGCACTCTGGAGACAGTTGACATTTCATTTTCAGAAAGACATTACAATAGTTTCCACAAGGAAGAGTCGTGTGTTCAGTTTAGATTAATAGACTCAGTCAGCACTGGATATTTTGGGTGAGTTTCTCAAGCATTGACCGGGCGCCATTTAAACACGCTGTGCGGGAGACAGGAAAGAAATAGCCACAGTTATAGCCAGCACACAGCTATCTTCTTCAGCGGACAGATTCTGCTCTCAAATAAACACACTTATTTTAAGGAGATTCTGTTCTCATTCTGGTAGACAGTGAAAATGTGGCCTGTTTGTGAGGGCCTGTGGTAGCATCAGGTATTGTGTTAGCTGGCTAAAGGCTAACAGACCTCGAACTGAAGAGAGACATTTGTCGACCTCGAACAAGAAACTACAGGTATAAATTATGCATTAGTCGCCAATTCAAGTTTTAGCGTCTACATTTAAGAGATAAATGTCTTTAATAATTGACTCGTGTGTTTTAGTAAGTTTGAAATTGAGCTCTGCGTTATTACGTGAGTGAGGTGTGTAACACGCCACCTAAAAAAAGACATTTAACAATTCCCATAAATGTTTTTCTGGCATTCACAAACCCCTCAATGTTACCCAAATAACATTTTTATGTCGAACATTTCAAGTCCAGTCGTATTGTACTTGCGAAAGTGCACAATTGCACAGGATGAACGATATATTTTCCATTAACAGCTCTTAAATTCAGTCTTTTTTTCAGTAATGCAGCAGCATCGACTTAACTCTCAAAATATTTTAAATGAAACCGTATACTGCATTTATGACGAATACACGTTTAGTCATACTGATAATAAAATATGTTCTCCCTTTTCATCTTAAGTACATGTTTTTTAAATCATTAACCTTAGTGTTAATGGAGGAGCTGATTACTTGTGTACAGAAGAACTGGGTACTGTTTGAATTTGCATTGTTGTTTTTGTTTTGTTTTGTTTTTTCCCCTTTTCTCCCCCTCCTCACAAATTAATCATTGGCATAATCTTTAAGGGGGTTAGAGTACACTAGGACAGTGCTTCCCAATTGGTTTTGGTTCTGGTCCCAAATTTTACATTGAACCTGACAACATTGTTACACCAATAAATGTAGGCTAAATTTAAGGAGCAAATCAGGTAATAATGCCTCTTAAGCTATTGACTACATTACCATGTTTTACAGTGCAAGTAACAAAGTTGGTTGTATTTTAATACAAAATTGCTCTGAAAGTATGCAGATCATATCTCTCATTTTTATTTACTTGCAACCCACCAGTTGAGAATCACTGCTCCAGAAGTTTTTTTTTCTTTCTGAAGGGAAGACAGCTATTCTGTCTATGGTGCAATTTTGTTGCTCTGAGATGTTCGATACACATACCCACAAAAAATACGTGTGTGTATGTTTGTATATATATATATATATATATATATGTATGTAAATATGTGTGTGTGTGTATACACACTTGAGTACATGAATGCGTTTTCCTAGGCATTAGCAGCATCATTCACTCTTATAACACAGACTAGTTTGAACAGTTTAATACACATATCTTACAGTGTATTTGACCCAAGTAAACTTTAATGGTATCCAAGTAGGAAACTGGAGTTGTATTTGTATCGAGAGAAGTAATCCATCGAGATCTTCTTTCTTATTTTATGAGTGAGCTAACAAGAAACTGACACAATTTCATGTTGTTGTTTTTTTAGGAAAACAAAATGTTACAGACTGCAATGTATATCTGCTTTTTAGGAGTTAAATTTCAATAATAATTGTTCTCCAACATTTGTATACTAATTATTACATACTATGTATTTATTGCATACTAATTACAAGTTAACACATTTACTTAAAATCACAGGGAAATGTATCATACCTGGTTCTATTGCGATAACTAAATATAACTAGTGATTTTGAATTTAGTCTTTTGCTTTTACTATGAAATGTCCTATACATGGTGTTGAGCCTGTTAGGTGTGCATGGTACCATAAAAACAATTAATTGAATCAGTCACTGATGTAATGCCTTTTTTTTTTTTTTTTTTTTAATGTGTGCACTGTTGTTGGTATTTTTTTTTTAATGTATTTATTTTATTTATTTGTTTATTTATTTTTATTTGGAAAAGCAGTGGAGCTGGCACTCCACCATTTGACCATTTTTGTCATAATGGTTTTAATTGGAGGATGTATTTTAGTGAGTGCATATTTTTTTAATACTTGAAAGAATGTCAACTGATGTGTTTTTTTTTTTTTAACATTAAGTTATACTAGGTAAATTTATTTTGCTGTCAATGCTTCAAACTACATATGCTTAAATTAGAACCAAAGCTGTTTTAGATGCTAAACTATTTCATTAATTTTGAAGGGTTACTGTGAAAAGCACGATGCTTTTAAAGGTATTTTACACTGTGGTTCCAGATGCTCAACATCAATAAACATTTATGTAATTTCTGACATGTAAAATGATCCTGTCCATTAATCTGAAAAAAAGCTTTTAAATTCAGCTTGGGTTTGCTTTGATATTGCTTGCACCATGCCTCGGCTTGCATTTGGAGCACCTTTTTATGGAGACCAACGTAAAATTGTGATAAAGAATTTCTTTTTAATGATTACAAAGGCTTTTACCCTTTGTGGTCTGTCATCCATTGTCACTTGTTTACTCCGTTTATTCCTCCTAAACACACTTTTCACATCCCAAAGAACTGTTTTGATTAATTACAGTGTCTTATTAATTTGATGCTTAAGTTATGCTCAGGTTCACTTATGTAATGTAGTCAGTTTCTTGCACAGTAGAATTAGAGGTGTTTCTTATTTACAAATCGATGGTCTACTCTCTTTTTTTTTATTTTATTAATTTGTTGCTGCAGGCTAGTTTTGGATTCTGGGAACAAACTTATTAACCACAAAATTACAGGTTAAATGTGCCAATATTTCAGACCACTTAGAGTGTTGTTTTAATACTCCAGGTGGTTTGAAATATTGGTGACTAAATTAATTTGTTAATGTCTTTTCTGTTTTTGTGTCTTTTTTTTCTTGACCTCCGCAGTTGGTTGTTTTGTGTTCATTTAAAGTGAGCCAGTGTAATAAACCCTAAACTCATAGTAAATTTCTTTCTCACATCCTCAGGTGTTACAAAACCATCACTATGGCAACAGATATTGGCTCACCTCCCCGGTTCTTCCATATGCCTCGGTTCCAGCACCAGGCACCTCGTCAGCTGTTCTACAAGAGGCCGGACTTTGCCCAGCAGCAGGCTATGCAGCAGCTCACTTTCGATGGCAAGCGCATGAGGAAAGCTGTGAACCGCAAGACCATTGATTACAATCCGTCTGTCATCAGATATCTTGAGGTATAAGCCTTACAAAATGTAACAGAGTGTGGCAGTGTAACGTCTGGCAAATGTAACATCTGGCAAATTACTCCATTTCAGAATCGATTGTGGCAACGGGATCATCGAGATTTCCGTGCTATTCAACCAGATGCAGGCTGCTACAATGATGTATGTTTTACTACTACTTTGCTTAGTTCTCATGTTTATTCTTCAAGTTCATATATTTCTCATACTTTTTTGCAGCTTGTTCCTCCTGTTGGTATGCTTAATAACCCTATGAATGCTGTTACAACAAAGTTTGTCAGAACCTCCACCAACAAAGTCAAATGCCCTGTGTTTGTTGTGCGGGTAAGTGTAAAGCTTTGTGCTTTGTGTTGAAATGCGTCATTTCGCTATATAACCCATATACAGCCTACTCCTTTGGTTATTCTAAACCTTTCCTTACCCCTTTCTTGCCTTCTTATAGTGGACTCCTGAAGGCAGGCGACTTGTAACGGGTGCCTCCAGTGGGGAGTTTACTTTATGGAATGGGCTCACATTTAACTTCGAGACAATTCTTCAGGTAACCAGAGAAAATATTTTAGATTTGTGGCACACCACCCTTACCTCATAACCTCAGAAGTTTGCTAAAAGGTCGTTATCTAATTATCCCTTTTTCTTTTTCTCTCATAGGCTCATGATAGCCCTGTCAGGGCAATGACCTGGTCTCACAATGACATGTGGATGTTGACTGCTGACCATGGAGGTTACGTGAAGTACTGGCAGTCCAACATGAATAACGTCAAGATGTTCCAGGCTCACAAGGAGGCGATTAGAGAGGCCAGGTCTATACACAATCTACCATTTTCTGTAGTTAACCCAAGCCTGTTACTGCCCCTGCAGGGGCAGCTCTCTGCCTGTAGGGGGTTTTCCTCAGTGCTGTCAGTTCTGATATACTCTTCCCTGTGCTGCTCAATGTTTATGTCCTTTATTATTGACACGTGTGTGTTGTTGTTGCAACACTGCATTTATTTGTCACTTGTGGCTTTTGAGTTATGTATTCTCGTCTTTTATATACATAACTTCTATGTACAGAAAGGTGTATTTTTCACACTTTTAAATAAAGTATTCCCAATTATTTATATTCTAAGGTGATGACATACAGTCTAGAATAAAAAAAAAAGGGGGGGGGGGGGATGACCGTTAAAAAGACCCTCAGGGACTAAAGTGTTTTTTGGAAGGGTTTCTTGGAGCCTCCATAGTGGAGGAGATTCTTGCACTGGTCTATTTAAAGGAAACGCACAGGACTCTTAAGTTTCAGTTCACAATGGTTTACCAGTGAGACAGGAGCTGTGCTGCCCCTACTGGCCATCAGAGTCTTTGTCACACTTTCAGTCAGTCCCTAATAAAAAATTCTGCATCTAAATAAAGATTTATAAGAATAAATAACTCCGATATTTACTTTTATACAACTCTACGGGTATAAATGCACATGGAAACATTTTCATCCACATTGAAATCCAGGTTTATAATTCATTGCCACTCCCTTTTATTTTGTTAACTGTGACACAATACAGAGTATGTAATGTCCTTTCTAATGCAATAAAATGCAATTTCTTCTACAATATTTTTAAAAACAAAAAATGAAGCCACAAATTTAAAGCCTGAGGTTATTAGATCATCAGAATGGCTCATGGGTTGAAGTAAAACAGACTGAAGAGAGGCTTTTGCTCACTTCAGTGGTTTATTTATGCTTTTTCCTATGCTTTAAAAAAAAAAAAAATTGAGTGCATAGTAAGAACATCTGAGCACTGTGGGTAATGTTTGTACTTTATGGTGTTAGGTGGATTGATACGTCTGCCTTATTTGTGTGTAGAAATAGCAAAATAATGGTGTGTGTTTAGAGGCCAAAAGAGTAAGTTGGTGAACTGAGGCAGGCTCAGTTTTGCCAAATGCTTGAACCAGCTTGTGTGCCCTCTGGAAGGAAGAGCAGTCTGTGTAGGGATGATTGTATTTGAAACATACCTGATTATATTTATTAATTGAACTAAATTAATTACCTTTCATGTGCTCATTCTATTTTCTGATGTTGTACAGCATGGATCAGAATACAAAGAAATGTGCAGTCAGCGTTAAATATATCTTTAATTTTAGCTTGTGGTATTAGAGATGCATTTAAGCAAGTTAATGATAGAATTGTTCTGTAGAGTGAGTTGTCTGCTAAGGAGATGGATGGTTCCTTGTCAAATCCACTCAAAGGGCCCCCACAGGGTGTAAGGTGTCCTCCCCACAGAGAACTGCTATGTTATCCTTCATTGTTGATTCTCTCCCTGCTGTGTCTTCAGTTTTTCTCCTACGGATAATAAATTTGCCACTTGCTCTGATGATGGAACTGTACGCATCTGGGACTTTCTCCGCTGTCATGAGGAAAGAATTCTGAGAGGTATGTTATATAAGATGAGATATTCACAAACGCTTTCCTTTAAACATAAAATGACACTGTCATCTGGGTTCACAAACAGTCTTCACATTTACATGGGTCTGCAATTTGTTTAAATATTCATTAGACTTTGTGTTTGAGATTGTAACTAATATTTGACTGATCAAGCACTGAACCTGGTTAAATGCTTTTTAAAACCTTTTGTAATATCTAATAATGAAGACCGTTCCCTGTATGTTGACAGTGTTTTGTACCTTTTTTTTAAGGAATGCATGTTATTTCTGTTGAATTTTCAAATATATATTAAAAACCCCTTCTAAATATTTCTGCACACTATTTGGTGGTTGCGACTAATAACCCCGTTTTGTGTATTATAGTATTATATTTACTAAACATGCCTGAGTTGGTATTGTAGGGCACTATTGCTATAGTACTACAGCCAAGCAATCAGAAAAAATAATTTTGCAGTAGTAAAGGTTAGATATCTTTTCTCAAATACAATCATTTATTCTTTCTTCAGTCTTTCTTTCAAACAGATTATCAAATCTAGCGATGAACAGCTGTCTAAAAATTGTTACTACCCACTTCTGTTGACTTTTAGTTTAAAAAGTTCCTTTTGCCATAATTTAAAATATTTGCTTTTATTGCAATGCAATGAAGATGAGGTATTGGTATTTTTCAATATCAACAACATGTATAACATATAACCTGACCTGTACCATTTAAAAAAGTAACCTTAAATGCACAGACATCATCACATGATAATAAACTTATTTCAAATATTTCAAACTGTTTAAAAAATACTTCAAAACCTTTTTATCATTTTTTTGTTCAGTTCAATAATAGTACCAGTCAAATGTTATGTCAGATTTAATGTTTGAGTTTGTGTGTGTGTGTGTATGCAAGAGAGAGTAAGTAATGCAAAGAATTTATGTGATTGACTGTATATTGAAGCTTTCTGGTAAAATAAAGATAAAAAAACCTTGTGCATACCTGTACCTGTGGAAAAAAAAAAAAAAAAAAAACACCCAGAATTCCAAACTTTTAGTAAAGGGAGGGGAGGGTGGGGGGATTGCATTTCAAACTCAATTAAGGAAAGCACAATATTGTTGTTTTGACAGTTAAAAGTGTTCAGACTTAAGACTATAATCAAAGAAACAACATTTTGTGAAAAGGTGAAAAGCATAGGTTTTACACAGTGTAAGACCTTTCACATTAAATGAAATGTTTCTCTACTTGTTGGTGTCCGAATGCTGCATGTCTTTGAGCTATGACACTTTCCCATTTGCAGTGATCTGGACTTATATATACATATACATATTTCTATTGTTGATACATGTATGTATGTATGTATGTATGTATGTGTGTGTGTGTGTGTATATATATATATATATATATATATATATATATATATATATATATGTATGTATATATAGTGTGTGTATATGTATGTATATATATGTGTGTGTATATGTATGTATATATATGTGTGTGTATATGTATGTATATATATGTGTGTGTATATGTATGTATATATATGTGTGTGTATATATATGTATATGTGTGTGCGTGTATATGTGTGTGCATATGTGTGTGCATATATATGCGTGTGTGTGTATGTATACACACATATATGGACACGCGTGTGTGCATATATGTGTGTATATGTATATTATATATATATATATATATATAATATACATATACACACATATATGCACACACGTGTGTGTGTGTGTGTGCATATATGTGTGTGTATATATATATGTACACACACACACACATATATATACGCATATATATGCACACATATATACACATATATATATACATATATATATGTGTATGTATATGTTTATGTATATATTATTTTTTTTTCAGTCTAAATAACTTTAATTAACTGCAGACTTTACTCCTTTTCCTCATGTTTGTGCAAATGCACAAGTATCTCAATCAAATAAAAACACAGCTATTAAGAATTCATGCAGCTTTACCCAGACATTAAGAATAAGTCTCATGCTCACTTAATTGTTTTTGTGACATCAATTGCACAACGTGCCCTTTAAAATAATGCTGCCTTCATTCGCTAGTCAAAGTGTGCCACTTCTCAAGGTTTTTTTTTTTTTTTTAAATATATAAATGATTTTGCTGATTCAGTGGCATGTGACTCCATAAAAAATGGAGTTTAATCCAATATATATATATTTTTTTTTTGCTCTGGCTGTTACTTAGCTTGGCTTTGCTCATTATAGAATTGTAATCAAATATAACATACCTATGATCTATATGTAATGCTAAATTTATGATCAAAGGTTAAAAAAGTATTACTCTAACAATGTTGCTCTGAAATAGGAAAGAAAAATGTGTGTAAATACATGTTTCTTTTTTATGTGTTTCCAGGTCATGGAGCAGATGTGAAGTGTGTCGATTGGCATCCCACGAAGGGCTTGGTGGTGTCCGGCAGCAAAGACAGCCAGCAACCTATCAAATTTTGGGACCCAAAGACTGGACAAAGTTTGGCAACATTGTAAGTTAGCAGACGCCTGAAAAACACAAAAATATTGTAATCTTTGTTGCCCATGCCCGAATGGTTTGTTAACAGATGAGGTAAGCCTTTTGACAACAAATTTTGTAGCATTGCTAATCTTGGTTTGAGTTTGTGTATTTAATCAAGAAAGGGAGATTAAGAAGGGCTATTAATTTTGTGTCTTGTGTTGTGTTTTGTCCTTAGACATGCACATAAAAACACAGTCATGGAGGTGAAGTGGAACCTTAATGGCAACTGGCTGTTGACGGCATCACGTGACCATTTATGTAAACTGTTTGACATTCGCAACCTCAAAGAGGAGCTGCAGGTTTTTAGAGGACATAAGAAAGAAGCCACAGGTATAATCCTAATGAGAATGTGTATTAATCTCCTGCAGGTGAAGCAGTGTATGGTATACTTAAACGTTGTATGCATATATATTTTCTCTATTTGGTTGCAGCTGTAGCTTGGCACCCAGTTCACGAAGGCTTGTTTGCCAGTGGAGGCTCTGATGGATCACTGCTATTTTGGCATGCAGGGTAAGCACCGTTCAGATCCTCTCTGTGCTGTTTAACCATATACGGTAGCATTAGTCAAAAAGTAATGCTCTGTGGAGTAATTTCAAATTGTGTTATTTGACTGCTGAAGTTGTTGAAATATTTTACTAGTGTGGAGAAAGAGGTGGGAGGAATGGAGATGGCTCATGAAGGAATGATCTGGAGTTTAGCCTGGCATCCACTGGGCCACATCTTGTGTTCTGGGTCTAATGACCATACCAGGTAAGTGTGTGTCAAAAAACATGCATGTGTCTATTAGGGTTGTTACATTTACCAAAGGTTCAGTAGTTAATACCAATACATGTGAAATTTTACAATTCTCAATACCAGTTTTTTTTTTTTTACTACAGCAAAAAAACAATATGCTACTGAACACACTCCTTTATTTATAGCTAAATTTTAATACACAAATTAAATGTTCCATGCAGTAAAGTAAGTGGTCAAAACAAAGAAATTAATGATTATGAACCTAAAATGCACTAGTTTGCATAGACTCTAGCTCATTGCTCTGTGATCACTTCCTCAGCAAATTTTGGACAAGGAATCGGCCGGGGGACAAGATGCGGGACAGATACAATCTGAACTTGTTGCCTGGAATGTCAGAAGATGGAGTGGAGTATGGTTAGTATTCCTTGACCTCATGCAATTTAAAAGCCCTATAGAGGATTTAGATATTAATTCATAATGCTTTATTTTGGGTAATTCTAGATGACATAGAGACCAATAGTATTGCAGCCATTCCTGGCATGGGAATCCCAGAACAACTGAAGGCTGCCATGGAACAAGAACAAACTGGTTAAGACACTAATACATGCACAGTCATAGTCAATATTTATTGAAGTTCAGTTGGTTGGTTATATGTAATTGGTATTTATGTGCTCAGGCAAAGAGATGGTGGCAGAGCCTGAGATGAGCATTCCAGGACTGGACTGGGGAATGGAAGAGGTCATGCTGAAGGACCAAAAAAAGCCCCCGACTAAAAAGGTTCCTTATGCAAAGCCAATTCCAGCTCAGTTTCAACAGGTCAGTATGATCATCTAATACATATGTTTTGATAGCACTGCCAGCAGGGCTTGACATTAACACCTGCCAAATGCACGTGGATTTCAGCAGTGGTTGGTAATACGGTCACTCCCACTGGCCACTTTGGCAGGTTGAATTTTGTATAGCCTGCAGTAACAGAGCTCGGCATCAAGGCCTAATCCCAATTCTATTTTATACCCCTTCACCTACCTCTACGCTTACCCTTTCCCCTTGTCCCTTGAAACACATTGTCAAGTGGTAGGGGTGAAAATATTCCCCTAAGAATTGGGACACCACTACTATACCGTTATACGTCGTCTATCTCCTACAATAAACATACCTATACTGGAGTGCTGGTGTGCATTAGAGCCTTACCGTTCTATATTAATGCGCTGTTTACTGACATACACATATCGGCGATATATATATATATATATATATATATATATATATATATATATATATATATATATATACATACACACATATAATATATGATATAACTGGTTTAAAACACCAAGCTCATATCATTATTTTTTCTGTTATAATTTTACATTTCAGCATCATTAAACTGTCTGTGTAAATGCATCTAAATGCCACTTCAGATGCTTCTGTTTCTTCTGCAGTGGAAATATCATCTTTGCTATTGGTAACAGTCCTGTCTTATTGTATTAAGTGAAATTATTAATAAAATGTAAAAAATGGAGATGAAAGATGACACATGCATTTAATACATTTAGGGAAAATGGCTTTAAATAGGCAAAAAATTACCTGGAAATCAATTTAAATAGACTGTAGTATGCAGTAACTTTAGTCATATAAAACATAATTTCCCAACAACAAAATTGTGGCCAGTGAAAATGCTGAGTGGCTAGTAAATTTGGAAAACCACTAGCCACAGTGGCTGGTGAGCAAAAAAGTTAATGCCAAGCCCTGACTGCCAGACAGGTTTTGGTCTTGTAAGTTATAATTTGACTAGATGTGTGTTCCTCGCTTTCTGATTTACTCATTAGGCCTGGGCAGAGAATAAGGTTCCAGTGATGCCTCCTGGAGAGGTTCCAAAGGAAAGGAAGGATGAAAAGACAGTAGATGGCAAAAAGAAGACCCAAGCAGAGATTGAGCAGGAAATGGCTGCCCTACAGTATACAAATCCAATGTTGCTTGAGGTCTGCAAATATGATGACACATAAAATTTTAGCATTGTGCTGTAAAACCGTGAATAACACTGTATTATGCATATACACTGCTTAATTTATTAATAAAGAAATTATGTCCATAGCAACTGAAGATTGAGCGAATGGCACAGTTACAAGAGCAGGGAATGCCTCCCCCTGCTGGACAGTCAGGGCCAATGCCACCCTTTCCAGGGCAGGGTGGCCCGATGCCCCCTCCAACACAAGGCTTCCCTCAGTCCATGCCTCCACAACAAATGCCGCACAACATGCCTCCAATGGGACCAGGTGGAATGCCTGGTCCTTTCATACCTCCAGGCCAGATGGGTCCACCAGGACCTCCCATACACCAGGGTCCCCCTCCTCAAGGCATGATGGGTCCAGACATGCATGGACCTCCTCGTCATCCAGGCGCTCACAGGAACATGGGTCCCCAGGGTCCTCCTGGCATGCCGCCTGGCCCCAGAGGCATGCAAGGACCTCCCCCAACAGGAATGCTCCCAGGTTCTGGTGGACCTCCAGCTGGTATGATGGGACCGCCACCACGAGGACAAGGGCCACCACAGGGAGGTATGATGCATCAGGACATGAGGGGGCCTGTGCCTCATGGAAACATGATGGGTCCTCAAGGACCCATGCCAGGAAGTATGATGGGACCTCCACCCAGGACGCATGGTAATATGCAGGGCATGGGAAATATGCATGGAATGGGGCCTCCTCCAGGGGGTATGCATGGACCAACAAGCAACATGCAAGGGCCACCAGGAAACATGCAGGGCCCTCCACCATATATGCAAGGCAAACCACCACACATGGGTGAAGGAAACCGTGGACAGTTCAACCAGGTGAAGAAACAGTTGGGATAAACACATCCATGAATGTTTAGGACAAAAAGATGTAACTGAATAAAAGTCAGAGTAGAGTCTATTGCTGAAATGTTATGCATATCTTTCAGGGACAGAATCCTGGGCCTCAGACAATGATGCATGGAATAGGACAGCAGGGTCCTAACGGTAAAGGTAATACTCAGTGAACAACTCTTGTGGGAAGAAAAGTTATTCATATGCAAGACACTTTAATCAAGACACATATGTGAGAGATAATAGAGACTTGTTTGTGTCAGGAGATGGTCCTCGAGGACCACCTAATCACCACATGGGACCCCCACCGGAGCGACAAGGCCCTGGTCAGGGCTCAGATGGAGGCCAGTACTGGGGTGATGATGAGGGTTATCAAGAGGGCTGGAGAAGAGGCCCTGGAGGTCCTGGGCAGGAATACTCTGTAGGTCACAGAGGAATCTCTGGAGGCCCATGGGAGGGCCAGGAAAGGTTTTCCTCACATGATGGAGAGTACGTGGGACATGACAGGTATGTTTCATTCAGCACAATGTAAACCTATAAAGCTGATTTTGTTAAATGGCCAGAGTCCCGTGGATTAGAATCTGAAATTTGTGCCTTGTGACACATCTTTACAGGTATGATGGGTATGAGGACACTGGTGAGGAGTTTGACCAGAGGCAGAGACGGCCACCACATGGAGATGACTCGTAAGTATTACAAGCCACCTGAGATGCAATCCACAATTAGCTTAACTGTGTACTGACAGAAAGAAAAAAAGAACTACTTTTCAAAAAGATTCTTAAGATTTAAACACTGGAAACTTAAGTCTAGGGCAGGGGTGGGCAAACTTTTTGACTCGAGGGCCACATTAAGCTTTCCACACCAAGTAAGGGGCCGCATAATATGTGTATGACAAATAAAGATTTTTTTAATTAAATTGACACTCACTACTGTACTGTATGTATACTTGTACACACATTCTATTCTTGTACCATCTCTGAATTTTTTATGAGCACTTTGACAAACAGATAAGTTGCATTGGTGTACAAGTCGATTGATGTATAAAACACATTTTATCATTTCATTCAGAAATAATGAAAAATAAACGAAACGTTCACAAACATTAGAAACATGTATTTATATTCCCCTCACTCCACAAAAAATCCTGTAAATTTAGCAGTGTTCAGAACAGGAAAAGTAACGAAAATATAAAATTTTTGTAAATTTTAGTAATTTTTTATAGTGGCATTCACTATAAACATTTATTATAAACGCCCAGCCTAAATATTTAAAGCGAAACTGAAACTAGTGGCGTGGTTGCTGGAAAATGCGTAATACAAACGCACTTGCCTTTCTCATTCGTCACCAATCCAAATGTCTGTTGCTTTGCACTTGACCTGATTGCTTTAAATAAGTCGCCCCGGAAATTGCAGCGCGTTTCAGATTATAAAAAAACGTGATTTATAATCCAGAAAATAACTATATCCATTTTCATAAAAAAATGTGTGGAAAACGTAATTTTTGCTAAACGACAAATTATTTCCATGTTTTCCCAACAAAATTACAGTGCTCGTGAGCAGGAGGATAAACTGGCATTTGTTCTCCTACTGGAAAGTCTACAGAGCATTTTAATAATTTTTAAAACAGTAGGCTACCAATACAAGGCATTTTTTAAAACAAATTACCACTTTAACATTTTTAAAACAAGTAACTATTTACAATTGTGGCAGTTTTGCACAGGGTGTATATTTAGATTTTTTTATTTTGTATTTGAGCTGTGCGGCTTGGACGTGGCGTCCGTCAAAAATAGACTAGGCGCCTATCTTTAGCGAAGCGGCGCAGAGAGCCGCTTCCAGAAACGTGCCGCAACGCGGCTAGTGTAAACTAGTGATGTGTCGTTCTTGAATGATTCGTTCATTTTGAAGAACGAGTCGACTCGGGGAGTGATTTGTTCAGTCACGCATGCGCAACATCCTATAGATTCTGCACTGAATTACTTCACCTGTTTCGAGTCTTCGGGTTTTTCGAGTCGTTCGTTCATCACGTGACAGCCCCATACGCGTAACCAATGCAGTCTGAGCCGGAAAGGGAATTGATTAGTTCATCTCACGAGTCTTCGGGTTTGAGTCGTTCGTTCATCACGTGACAGCCTCATAAGCTAAACCTATGCAGTCAGAGCCGGAAAGAGAATTGATTAGTTCATCTCACGAGTCTTCGGGTTTGAGTCGTTCGTTCATCACGTGACAGCCTCATAAGCTTAACCTATGCAGTCTGAGGGAAAAAGACTTAATAATAATAATAATAATAATAATAATAATAATAATAATAACCAACTCTTTAGTTTATTACCTTTGTTACCACATTCAGTGTTATGGAAAAGAACCATCATGACAGAAATTCACACATTTATAAACTGTAAGAAATAAAAAGCTACAATTTGAGACCAGAAACGCAACACCTAACTGTAAGAGTAAATAATAATAATAATAATAATAATAACTATGCACCCGTTTGTAAGGAAGGTTGTAAATGAACTAATTTCTCTATCCAATGCTGTCACGTCACGTGACAAAAGAACGAACGACTCGAGAGTATATCCATATAGCTGATCGAGAAACATTTATTAGTCAATTAGCAGATGACACCACCTTATTTTTAAGAGATGCTTCCCAAATCCCAATAGCAATTAATTATATAAAACTTTTCTCTAAAGCTTCGGGTCTTAATCTAAACATATGGATATGTGAATTAATGTCTATTAAAAATTGTACAGCATCCACTATTTTTAATATTCCAGTTAAATCTGAAATTACATATTTAGGCATTGTGATAACTAAAAATCAAGATAAAAGATGTACTTTGAACTTTGACCCGGTTATATTAAAAGCCCAAAGAAGATTTAACACATGGTTGCAGAGAGACTTGACCTTGAGAGGCAGAGTACTGCTGGCTAAGGCAGAGGGCATCTCCAGACTTACATATGCTGCACTCTCTCTATATGTGGACAACAACATTTGTAAATCAGTTGATAAAATCCTGTTTAGTGGTCTCCCTTTCTTATTAATTTGTTTGATTGTTTCCCAGTTATTTAACTCAGAAGGTCTTATTTTAAGTTTTGAAGAATTCTTATGTAAATTTGATTTTCCTGTAACTCCCAAAGAATTCTCCATTCTCATGGACGCTATTCCTAAAGGAGTTGTCATGCTTTTAAGGGACTCTGTTAGATCACCCAGTACTTTACCTATTTCTTTGGACCCATTTGAAATCCCAGTAGGAAAACTATGCTTTTTGTCACATCCTTCATCACATAACTATAAGATTAGATTGCTCTTTCAAAAGGATCTTGTAACAACTCCCTATGTGGTGTCTTATTGGAAGAATGTTGTTGATCATATTGATTGGAAAAAAGTATGGACTCTGTCTTCGAAATACATAATAACTAACAAGGTCAGAGAAATCTCATTCAAATTGTTACACAGATTTTACCCAGCTAAAGTGTTTCTGAAAAGGTTTAAATCAGACAT
The DNA here is from genome assembly GCA_039654775.1 of Spinibarbus caldwelli. Classification (NCBI taxonomy): domain Eukaryota; kingdom Metazoa; phylum Chordata; class Actinopteri; order Cypriniformes; family Cyprinidae; genus Spinibarbus; species Spinibarbus caldwelli. The sequence continues at coordinate 9,983,856 of CM077234.1, forward strand.
AGATACAAGCTGTTCTTTTTGTGGTGACTCTAATGAAACTGATATGCATATTTTCTGGGATTGTCCTCACACACAGCTAGTTTGGATTGAATTCTCTAATGTTATCAATCGCAATGTGCTCCAGGTTTTCTCTTTGCTTTTTAAGGATGTACTGTTTGGCTTCTTTAATATACAAAAAGATAAAATTAATGAATATTTTATTATTGACCTATTATTATTTCTTGCGAAATTTCATATTCACCGCAGTAAATCATCTCATCAAAATCCTTTATTTATTGTTTTTAAAAAAGAGGTTCAACAGTATATCCAAACTATTTCATCTTCCAAGAATCTTAAAGCTCTTAAAACAGTTATTTTATTTAATCTTTTTAATTTATACTGTTAAAGCTTTCGTTTTGTATTACTAATTTATTGTTAGATACTTATATAAATGGTGCTTTGCATGTAATGTCACCTCTTTGTAGGTAAAGTTGATATTTTTTTGTACTTGTGTCTTTGGTACCTTGGCATTAATATATATATAAAAATTTTTTTAAAAAATCCAGAGATGAACTAATCAATTCTCTTTCCGGCTCTGACTGCATTGGTTATGTTTATGGCGCTGTCACGTGATGAACGAACGACTCAAACCTGAAGACTTGTGAGATGAACTAATCAATTCTCTTTCCGGCTCTGACTGCATTGGTTAAGTTTATGGGGGTGTCACGTGATGAACTAACGACTCAAACCCGAAGACTTGTCAGATAAGAGGTGAGGTGAGCTAATCATAGACTGAAGACCCAGGTAAACAATGAATTAATCTTTTCTTATACCATTATAGTTTTGTATTGTTTGTAGTGTGATCAGCGTTTGCATAAGTAGTAGATGTGTTAGGGAAGTATCACGTAACATTTTAATTATATTTTGCTAAAATGAACGAAATGACTCGAAAAAAGATTCGTTCATTTTGCTGAACGAGACTCAAAGGTACGTCAGTAATTGTTTCAAATTAGCCATTTTGGACCAACTGCTTCACTGCAAGCGGCAACTATGGAGCGAATTTTGTGCCGATATTCATCAAATAAATCCAGCGTTTTGCAAATAAACACAATCTGCTTTGCAAAGAAAAACTCGACTTTCAAACAAACGTAAACTGATTTGCAAATATAAAACTCTATTTGAGAGAAAATGCAGAGGTATGGACAAATATGTATTGTGTGTTACAACTGTGAGACTCATTTGCCTTTTTATGACGAAATGTGACTTGATTTTCTCACAAATGCATGCAGGCGGATTTTGTCACGTGTGCAAACAGATTTTCTCACAAATGCAATCCAAAAACAGCAGATGGCGCTGTTGGTCATTTTACGCTAGTCTCTCCAGACCCGAAACACCTCTTTACCTTTTCAGGGAATACAGCAGACCAACATGAGTGGAGAACAGGTGAGTTTCTGTCTTACTATGTCTATAATTAACCATTTAGCCTAGGTGTTTTCACAAAGCGTCCCCACTACAATGTTAGTGAAATATTATATTAAGTAGGTAAGACTACCTACTTAAATATTTAGCCATGTCACTACTGATTTTTGAACTAATCAATCATGTTAACAACTTTACAGGACTTATTGTGAATTTCACTAACATTGTAGTGGGGGCGCTTTGTGAAAACACCTAGGCTAAATGGTTAATTATAGACATAGTAAGACAGGTAAATTGACCAACAGCGCCATCTGCTGTTTTTGGATTGCATTTGTGAGAAAATCTGTTTGCACACATGTGAGAAAATCCGCCTGCTTGCATTTGTGAGAAAATCAAGTCACATTTCGTCATAAAAAGGCAAATGAGTCTCACAGTTGTAACACACAATACATATTTGTCCATACCTCTGCATTTTCTCTCAAATAGAGTTTTATATTTGCAAATCAGTTTACGTTTGTTTGAAAGTCGAGTTTTTCTTTGCAAAGCAGATTGTGTTTATTTGCAAAACACTGGATTTGTTTGATGAATATCGGCACAAAATTCGCTCCATAGGCAACCTCCCGCTCCCTCTCTTGAAACCAACATGGAAGTGACTAAAACTGCAATTCATCGACTGGCCGCTAGAGACTGGCTCCAAAAGGGAGTCAGTCACATAGACTTCCCATGTTAAAATGCCCAAATTTACAGCAGAAAAAAAATGTTTACAGCCTAGTACAAAAAGTGGTTTTGGTCTATATAGGTAATTTTGCCCTTCCTGACAACTATGAGGAGGGTGATTTTTTTTATTTTTATTTTTTATTTTTTTTTATAACTCATCCGTTTAAATTAAATTAAGCCTTAAAGTTCTGCATAATTAAGGGCGTGGCCACTTGAATAACAGGTGGATTGCCGCTCTGCTCCAGGGTGTGAAACTCGCTAGAGTGTGAATCTTAGAAAAATGGCTTTAAAGATTTTTATTTGTACAGAAAAAATAATTATAGGTAGGACACTGGAAATCTGGTATCTAGATGTTTTAATGGAAATGATCTGAAACTTGATTTTTACGGCTATATTGATATTGTACTCTGCCTTTGCACTGTCTGCAAAAAGTGAGATGTCACGTCAAGGCAAAAGGCAGTAACTTCCACATCATATACAATATTTGGGTGCTGATCACTATTTACAGAATCATAGTAACATCTGTATAAAATCTTGTGATCATTGGCTAGGCTATAACATTGTAATGTGATTAAATTTTTTTTCTGACCGTAATAACCAGACAAAAAGTGAAACGTGAGTGGAAAGCGTTTTGCAACCAATTTATTTGCCATGTTTGCTAAGATTAAAGGATGCAAGACTATTGAAAACATTAAAGGATACTTAGCCTATTGTTTTTACATCAAACTGAATTAAAATAGCTTAACCTATAAGAAGGACTTGTGGATTGATGTGAATGCCAGCAGGAATAATGCTCCGAATGGTTGTGAATTAAACATCTCCGATGGCGTTCATTGCAGTGGATTTTATCGAGTTACAAGAAAAGGTAGGAAAAGGATTTAATTGCGAACAGTTATTGATTTTATGTGTGATACGCTGTCACAACATTTGAGTCCTCACGTGCAGAAGTGGGCAACCCCAGACTGACATCTGGCGCTGAGTGAATAATCTGCATTATAAAAAGACACAAAAAAAATTTAATAATAATAATTAAAAACTTTTAAGATTATTTACGATTAATTATTGTTGCCAAGTTTTCTAGTCATTCCTTGTTTACAGTGCTTTGTTATATGGAGCAGTTTGCTAGATCGCGATCTATCAAATTTGTTCGTCTAATGAAGTGCAGAGAGATGTATGTATGAAAGTACACAAGTCACACTGTAATTTAAACGCGCCAGACTTTAATAGACGGTAAAACAAAGGCAGAATACCGTATAACTGGCACAGTATTGATGAAAGAATGCAAACAAATGCAGAGCACCGTAACTTACTTTGAGCGTTCAAAAATAAAGTCAAAGAGCGGTAACTGATGTTATACTGTGTTCTACGGAGCCCCTTATAGGACATGATGGTGGAAAAAATCGGGGTGGGAGAAAATTTTTTTTTTTCAAATATTTTGCGTTCCCTCGCAAAACTTTGCGTTCTCTCGCAAAGATGTTTGCGTTCTCTCGCAAAGATGTTTACGTTCCCTCGCAAAACTTTTGCGTTCTCTCGCAAAGATGTTTGCGTTCCCTCGCAAAAGTTTTGCGTTCTCTCGCAAAACTACGTTCTCTCGCAAAGATATTTGCGTTCCCTCGCAAAACTTTTGCTTTCTCTCGCAAAGATATTTACGTTCCCTCACAAAACTTTTGCTAATTATTGGAGCGTTGTCAATAATTACTGTCAATACTAATAGCATTATTAATAATAACCTTATTAATAATATTACTATTAATAAAGCAGAATAGCCCAGAATATGAACGCAACGTGCTGCACGTTAGGCTTCCATAGAAACGCTTATCCTAAGGTAGGCTAATGGACAAAGACGGTGATTTAAAAAGACCAAATCTGTTTATTAAAAATATATTAAGCAGAGAGTATGAGAATATGCTGCAGAATATGAACGGAACGGGATATTCTAAAACGCTTAACGTGAGAAACGCTTAACGTGGCTTAATGCATTAAAACGGTGTTTTAAAAAGACTCAGTAAACACATTATTAATAAAGAATTCTATTTACAGAAGCAAATGAGTCCAGAATTACGCGTTAAATGTTCCTCCAATTGAAAACATTACAAGGAAAACGCGCATAGCTTAATGCATTAAATCAGTGATTTTAAAAGACCAAACTCAGTAAACACATTATTAATAAAGCTTTCTATTTACAGACAAGCATATGAATCCAGAATAAGAAAGCAACGCACCGTTTTAAAGCATTAGCCACGTTAAGCGTTTTCCTTATAACGGTTTTCTATGGGAGGAAAATGCTTAATTAAACTCATTGCGTTTTTATTGTGGACTCATTTGCTTGTCTGTAAATAGAATGCTTTATTAATAATGTGTTTACTGAGTTTGGTATTTTAAAAACACTGATTTAATGCAATTAAGCTATGCTTTTTCCTTGTAATGTTTTCTATTGGAGGAAAACGCTTAACGCGTAATTACACGCATTCCGTTCTTATTCTGGACTCATCTGCTTGTCTGTAAATAGAATGCTTTATTAATAATGTGTTTACTGAGTTTGGTCTTTTAAAAACACCGGCCGTTTTAATGCATTAAGCCACGTTAAGAGTTTTAGAATGTCGAACGCGCAGTTTCACGTGTTTTCTCCCCCTTAGACAAAACATTATTAAAACTCTTAACGTGGCTTAATGGATTAGCACGTTGCTTTCCTGTACATAGTGTATATTTTTATTAAAATATAAAATTTGGACTTTTATTATTATATTAAGCCACGTTAGCCCGCTTTTCTATGGTTTATCATGTCAGCTCATATTTGGGCTCATCTGCTTGCATGTACACATATATTTTTAATACTTTTTATAGCATATTTGCTCTTTTTTCCTCTTCATTAAGCCGCATTAAGCGTTTTATGAACCACGGCAGTTGTATGAATTGCTGCAAGCTGTAAAGTAAGCGTTTGTCCGAGCTCAACTGGTTTTGCGAGGGAACGCAAACATCTTTGCGAGAGAACGCAAAAGTTTTGCGAGGGAACGCAAACATCTTTGCTAGAGAATCCAAAAGTTTTACGAGGGAACGCAAAGTTTCTCGAGGGAACGCAAAAGTTTTGCAAGAGAACGCAAAATATTTGAAAAATTTTTTTTTTTCTTCCACCCCAATTTTTTCCACCACCATGTCCTATAAGGGGCTCCGTAGTGTTCTGCCTTAGTTTCTCCGGGACTTTTCTCCATGATACTTATACACATGATAAAGGAGGTCATTAATGTCCCAAAATTATCAATAACTCATTTTAGACCAAAAACAAAGTTATGGCGTTTTGTCTTTGCACGGCAGCACTGCTGTCACTATAGACGGGCGTGGTTTCAGCAACCAGGCACCTCAGCTTCACCCACGTTCCGCTTTTTTGTCCATTTTCGATTATCCGGGAGTGACGCGCTGCCAGGATGGCGGCAGTCGGCTCCGCCCACTTTAGGCTTCAAAACTGCTCTTCAGAAACCTATGAGTGACGTCACGGACACTACGTCCATGTTTTTTGCAGTCTTATGTTCACGGGCCGGATGAAAACTCCCGGCAGGCTGTAGTTTGCCCACCTCTGGTCTAGGGTATGCTTCTGGCTGTTATGTCTTGTGTAAAGTTGAATGCTCAAGCCTTTTAAAGTATACTCTTCTAATCATGAGCCTGTACAGACATGTTCAACAAAGTCACACTATGACTGCTTTGTGATACTTTACCTGTCCCTGCAGAAGATGATGCATGGTTGTCATCTTTGTATTCAACTCACGTTTGACACAAACTTGTGTAGATGCAGATACCTTATGACCTCCCTGAGTCCTTGCTGTAGCTTTTATTAGCATATTCCATCATCTTAAACTGGTTCTTAAAAGCAAACTTGTGTGTTGCCACCTAGTTGACCCACCAATTCGGAATTTCCAACTAAAAGAAAGTTTACTTGATACAAGAATGGCATTAAACCTGTATAAACATGCAAACCTTTATAGGCAGAATTGTTGATCAGCTTTGACCAGCATTGTCAACTGATTGATAATTACATGACCTTTATTGTCTGGCTCTGAATGTGTAGATACCGGAGGGGTGGCCCAAGTGGTCGTGGTGGAATGGGCGGCTACCAAGACGAGTATGGTGGAGATGAAAGCTTTGATTCTCAAGAAGACATGGGCCAAGGTTGGGGAGGAAGAGGAAGACCACGTGGTGGGCCATCAAGAGGAGGTAAAACCTTTTCTATTCACCTGTCCATCAGCTCACCTTGCGTCCATTAAAACTGAGGTGTCAGGTTTGAACATGACATCTTTCTTAGGTGGTGTAGGAAGAAAGGGGCTTCTCCCAACTCCTGATGATTATCCCTGTCACTATGAAGGAGGAAGAAACCAGGAGGGCTGGGAGGGAGGGCGAGATTCAGGTAGAAGTGCATGAAGGGGATGCCAATAACTGTTCTTGTTGTTGCAGTGCAGTTAGACATGCTTGATCTAATTCCTATTCCTTCACTGAGGCCATAATGCTGAGTGCACACTGCATGATTTTAGCCCACAATTTTTGAGATCTGCAACAACAACAAAAAGAGATCAAAGCCAAATTGGAAAACAAGCTTGTTAGGCATGATCATTCTAACATGTTCTATGACCTGCCTCAGAAACAAAAGCAATGTAGAGAGCAGTGGCAGGAAATGACCAAAGAGAACGTGACAGGAAACCATGGGATCTCTGTTAAAACTTGAAGCAATACATGAACTTTTAGTAGAACATTATTATTAAAATGAGATGTATATGATAATAGGATATAGTTTGTGGGCATCCTTTAACCTAACTTAGAATTCTTTATGAAGAACAGAAAGCCCTTGTTGCCCATGTCTGTCTTAAACATTGTATTGCTCCATTTTCATTTCTGTCAGTTTAGCTTCATTTATCAGCACAAATTAAAACGTAAAACAAATGGAGCCTAAAACTGCTATTGTGGCAGCCACTTAATAGATTTTGTCACTTTTTTGGATGTTTTCATGAGAAAATGTTTTACACACTACATATTAAGGATCTGATTTATGTGTAAATTTGAGTGTACACTGTCGACACTTGATATAGTGCACAGGTGGCAAACTCAATTCCTGGAGGGCCACAGCCCTGCAGAATTTAGATTCAACTCTAATTAAATGCCCCTGATCTAGCTAATTAAATCCTTCAGGCTTATTTGAAAACTTGTGTGTTGGACCAGGGTTGGAACTAAACTCTGCAGGGCTGCAGCCCTCCAGGAACTGAGTTTGACACCCCTGATATAGTGTGTCCACCTGTGCCTCATCAAGAAAACGAATATTGTATAATATTAAGAGTAAAGCAGTTTGGGTATTGTTTTTTCCTTAGTCGTGTAGCATACACTTGGCATAAGTGTTATGTAAAAGTGTTGCATAGTTCAAGCTTAACATCAATGATCCAAAAAAAATCATGCTGGTGTGTATGTGTGTTCAGGTCATGAGAGTTATCGGGATGGTCAGCGGCCAGACCACAATATGCATGACAGTCCTTCTCCAGCCAGTAGAGAACGTTCCTCCTCTCTACAGGGCATGGATATGGCCTCGCTGCCACCACGCAAACGGCCATGGCATGACGGACCAGGCACTGGTGACATGGACTCCCCTGGTGCAGGGCCTGATGACAGAGGAGCAGGTGAGGGACGGATAAGTGACAATGATTTGTTTTAATGTAAAATACATAAGGCATTTTGCATACTAATATTATCTAATTCACCATAGGTCGACCATCACCAAGAGACGAAGGTGGGTATGGGCCTCCATCACGGGGAGGAAGAGGTGGTTGGGGCCGTGGTGGGCTGCCCAACCCAGGTGGTCCTGGTCCTGGTCCTAATGTGGGTCCAAATACCAGGCGAGGGGCTCCACGTGGTGTTATGAGGGGAGGTCGCGGACGGTAGAAATAGTCACACCTGCTTTTCTGGGCACAATGGGGTAAAACCGACTACAGTGAAGACAGGGTAAACAAAGAACCACACATGGCTACAATACCAGCTTCCTTGAGGATCTGAACAATTATGCAGGCTTGGACAGATGTCTGGAAGCACTTCAGTAAAATCAACATGGAACCCTGATTGGAGGCTAAGGTTTAGCTTTTTCTCTATGATATATTGGATGGAAGGTGGTGGTACCAGTTATCCAGGGCCAGATGTTTTGGCTTACGATGCCCCTTGCTACCTGCTTGGTGTACACATGGTACATGGAGCTTGTTCTAACCTTACATCAGCACTAAGAATAACTGATGTAAGAGGGGGCTCATCGTAGTGCAGTGAGGAATATCTTTTGTAATGGACTGATTGTGGTCCAGGAAATTTTATTTGTGATGCATGGTACGACTCTGTAAAATCTTAATAGACATCACTTCCCTGCACTGAGCAGCTGACCTGCTTTGTGATTCACTTGGACAGTGGCAGCTGAATTTGTACCAGCACCTGCTTCTGATGTATAAAACACAAAATGTTTTGTGTACCATTGATTTCCTCAGTCAGATTCTGTCATCCAGCAGATGCAAGTCAATCTAGGTAAGGGCCAATGTTGCAACTGGTATTATTTTGTGGACTATGTCTATTACTAGAGAAAAGTGGACTCTTGAATGTTTCATTCCCCCAGTGTCTCAACGCTGTTTATTTAATTTCATTTTTATGTAAAATAATGGATATAATCTTTCTGTAACCTTACCAGGCTACTTTGAGTGACAAAGTTGCAGACTTTGTTTCTGTGTGTACAGTTTGTCACAAAATTTGTCATATTGTTTTGTCCTTTTTTGTATGAAACCATAATAGACTGTGCAAAATTTATGTAAACTCTTTCTGCTCGTCATTTCTTTTTCTCCCACTCCTTAGTGGTTTTTCTGTCACTGATGACAATTCTTGAAGGCAGCAGTGTTGGTCCTTATTCTGGAGATCTACCGTTCTTTTCTGCATTCCTCTAGAAGTGTGGTCACTCAAGCCTGAGATTCTCTATTGCTCACGTCTTCTCATTGTGAATTCACAGGCAGTTCACAACATTTACATTTTTATGAGCAGTAGAACTCAATATACTATACATTAACTCACATTTCCAGTCTCCCACAATTGCATGTGTATGGTACTGGTCAGTGGAGTGAAAAGTCAGTTGTGACTGCCCTTTAGTTCTAGCCCTGTAATAACAGTTTTTTTTTAATTTCCTACCTTGATTGCTTCAAGAGTGCTGTTTAGAGTTGGATCTAAACTTGGCAGGAAGGTAGATCACCGGGAGAACACAGCAGCCCAGCTTTAAACATGGTCTTGACCAGATTTTACATAAAGTGACAATCTCTAAATCTCTCTTTTCTGTGGTTTTTGTCTTAGCCATCCATGGCAAATGGCACTAGTTTTTGGTTTCTATTTCTGCATTATGGCATGGGGTAGCTCTGCCCACACCGAAAATGCATTTTCACAAAACAGTAAGCATTCTATCTGTCAAAGCATCATGGAAACTCAAATAGAAGGTATGTGTTAGTTTTATGTTTATTTGCAGTGTTTCATGCCAAAAGCTCTGTCAATTGTCGCAATGAATTAAGCACTGCTCACACAGAAGTCACTTTTAAAACAAGTAGCTTAACTGCTAGTCAACACAAAATGGGTGCTAGGAACATTTTTGACCTTACGCAAACCTTGCGAATATGTGAATACCTATTGAAATTACTGGATTTGACAGAACTACTGAGAATGATTACACCTTTGCTCCAGGAATACCTCAGCACTGCACACTTTGTTTGTCTCTCATTTAACATGCCTGATTTAACTCGTCAGCACATTAGTAAAGCTCCAGAACCTATAGCCTTCTGCGTGTCATGGGAGACACCATAGGGAGACACTCAAAGAACAGGATAGAGATGCTATACATTTGACCACCATATATGATGCAGAAGTGATCTGTCCTTAAATACATGGCTTCCTCTTTATTCAGACCACAAGGCTTGAAGAAGAGAACACAAAGTAAGCGGTTTATTAAGTTTATTTACAAAAAGTTAAGTTTCAAGAGGAGTTCAGAAACATTAAAAGGTAGGTAGTATTTGATGTCTTGGTCATACATATGGTCCCTGTCACAGTGCGAGTCACAAAACATTTAGATATCCCCATCCACAGAATGCTGTTCATGCTGAACTCAGTATAGGATACAGTCAGAATTTCACAATCAATCATGGCAGTACCAGACCAATCACTCAAAAAAACAAAAATAAAAAACAAATTGAGTATCTTCCATGATTTAAAAATAAAAAAATAAAAACTGTCTGTTGCCCAGTCCGTGAAATGCCTGATCATATAGGCATGGCCTTACCGGTCACAGTTCTTTTAATAGCAGACGCTGCCATGCCACCCATAAACCTCATCCCGGCACTGCCACCCGGCAACAAAGCCACGATGTAACCCACAATAGCAGCGATCTGAAGACAGGCTCCAAGAGCTGTGAGCAGCGTGCTGTGAAGGTTCAGCGCCGCATACAGAGTGCCCACTAGAGAGCACAGGTACACCGCGGCTCCCGGTGTGGGAGTTGCAATGAGTTTACTGGGTCCGCGGAGGATCGCCGCCCCGAGGAGCGCGAACACGGATCCAAGCGACCACAGCAGAGCGAACTTCCGCGCCTTCAGTAGGAGTAAAGGAGCGTAAAGTGCCGACAGTCCAAAGCACAGAGCAGAGAAGAAAATACACGTTCCGAACGCGATCAGTCGCTGGGATCGACTCATGCCCGGCAAACACGGGTCAGGTTCAGATGACCACGGCCACGAGAAGCCGCTGCTCGACGCTCCACGGCTACTGGTTCCAGAGAACGGACTCGACCACCTGCCGAACCAGCTCTCCTGCACCGAAGTGGGTTCATCGATGTCTATAGCAGTGCTGGAACTGGAATGTGATATCGTCTTCGCGCCGCTTTTAGACTGAGCCAAATATTCCTGGAGCTGTCGGTTTAATTCAGCCATTATTCATTTAAGAATGTGTGGATCGAAAACAGGAAGTTGTGGCATTGCGATGACAATGATTCACAGTGACGTTGCCGTACGCGACGGAAGTACATTTACCCACATAGCACAGTGTATAAGGACGACACCTTGGCTGTTTCTTTATTTATTTATGTTTATTATTTATTGCAGATTTTAGAACAAATAACATAAAAGGGAAATAACATTTAAACAAAACAAATACTATAAAGACAATTAAATAGGAAAAGCAATAAGAAAATCACGTCAGTAAAAAAGTACATATAATTACAAATATTCAAAAAATAGATTTAAGGCTTCAAAGTAATTTACAGTTTTATTTTTTGCTTTGTTATTTCTTGTTTCTTTTAACGTATACAGGTAGTGACTTATTTCTATTTTAAAATGAGTAAAATTAGTTTTTTTCACTGCCCATTTACATTTGTGAATAAATAATTTTCCATATATAATGAGTAAATTCACAATATACCATATTTTGAAGTCAACAGTATACTCATAAAAAAAACATTTTCTTTGAGTTGCAATTCAATATTAGTACTTAAAAAGAAAAAAAAAAAGAAAGAAAAAAAATTACACCAAAACAAATTTCCTCTTTACAGAAAACACACTTCAAGTCAATGTCTTTACAAAACTTTGCAATTACCTGTTTTACAGGATAAATACGATGAACAGTCATGTGTGATACTTCTCTAATTTTATTTGTGATACAAAAACGTCTGGAGATCTTTAAAGGTCTCTTTCCAGTTGACATCTTGAAATTGTGATCTCCAAAAAAACAATGGCTAAAGGAACACTGGAAATTTGGCAAATCTTTCTAAGATAATTATTATTATTACATATTTGTTCTTTTATATTTATACCTTCCAGTTTGAGACTGAAATCTAAATTTTTTTATTTTATTTTTTTGTCTATCATTTCCTAATAATTTCCTAAATTCTGAAGGAATTGCATTAATTACCATCATATACTCCTTAAAAGGTATATAAAATGAAAAGTTTTCTAAAAACTATGTATAGGTAAGCACATGACCATTACTATTCAAAAGTTGTGAAACCAACAAACAAAAAAAAATTTCTAAACCAATTAACTAAAAAAAAGAGATTTATTTTGGGGTGTAATGTATTTATTATTCCAAATTTGTATATAATCATCCATGATAACAATGCCTGTTTGTGAAAATTGGAAAGTTTTATTGGAAGCTTGCTAATATTAAAATTACAATTAAGAAGAAATTCAATACCACACTACTTTTTCAAAAATAATATTAGGAAGGAAAAGAAAAGGAAAGGAAAGGATGTGACGTGTGGCCAAGTATGGTGACCCATACTCGGAATTTGTGCTCTGCATTTAACCCATCCAAGTGCACGCGCACACACACACACACACACACACACACACACAGAGCAGTGAGTAGTGAACAAACAAACAAACAAACACACGCACCCGGAGCAGTGGGCAGCCATTTTATGCTGCTGCGCCCGGGGAGCAGTTGGGGGTTCGGTGCCTTGCTCAAGGGTCTCACCTCAGTTGTGGTATTGAGGGTGGAGAGAGCATTCACTCCCCCCACCTATAATCCCTGCCGGACCATAGCTTATCTTTTGAATGGATATAATTTTGTATCCGCTTAATTTAAAAAATAGTGTTAGATGTTTCAAAATCAAGTACATTTAGCCCACCTTGGTTAAGTGGATTACAAAGTATTTTTTTATTCAAATAATGATGTTCATTTTTCCAAATAAAATGCCTTGGCCGTTTCTCAATTCCAAGAACACAAAGAACAGACTTGTGTTCTGCTGGCGGAAAAGTTAGTTTTTCGTTTGACATTCATTAGACATTCGGTTTCATAACAAACTCTTAATGCTTGTTATGTTGTGAGCCGTAACTAACTCAGACATAAATATATGCCCTTTACGTTGCACAAGGCTTAATTTTTAGAAATAAATAAATAAACCATATAAATTAATTAATTTAACTACATTACATTATACTATAAAACCAATACTAAAATGTTCAGAAAAAACATCCCTGTTATTGCACATGGCTCTGTTTTTGGAATTAGCATTTTATGTGTTTTATAATAATTTTACAACTTTTAATGTATGCAATAATACAAATCCATTAAACAACAACACCATTTGATTTAAAGGTATCAAACCAACTGTAAAATATTCAGACTATTACTCCCTATAATGCACAAGGCTTGTTTATATGATTATTCCTTTATTGGTTTTATATACAGTACTGAAACCATATTTTTGATATGTTTTATATACTCTACCTACTTAAATTCATTAAACTCTGACAAAGTTTGAGATAAAGGTATCAAACCAACTGTAAAAATCCCTAAATATTATTCTCCATAATGCAAAAGGCTTGTTTTTTTATGATTATGCCTTTATTGTTTTTATATACAGTACTGAAACCATATTTTTGATGTTTAATATACTGTACCCATTTAAATTCATTTAACTCTGACACCGTTTGAGATAAAGGTATCAAACAAACTGTAAAAAATATATAAATGTTATTACCTGTAATGCACAAGGCTTGTTTTTTTCATATTATGTCTTTATTGGTTTTATATACAGTACTGAATCCATATTTTTGATATGTTTTATACTGTACCAACTTAATGGAGATAAAGATATCAGAACAACTGTAAAATAATACAAATTATTATTCCTTATTATACACATTGTTAATTTAGCAGATTATGCCATTAGTATTTTTTTATATTGATGAAGAGTAGAGATGCAAAAGCCCTTAAATGCCATTTGAAATTTTCTTCTAAAATGATAATTTGTATCACACTCCCATGTTTAGGTACAGTACTTTTACTTCAATGGCAATCAATATGTTCTTTTATCTGTCATTAAAATGAAAGAGCTGAATATAAATATATATATAACAAATTAAAATAAAAATACCAGTCTAAAAAGTGCTGTATAATATTAGGGCAGTTACATAAATTTGAAAAGCTTTAAAATTTTTATTGTTTTTATAAGCTTCTTATTTTCTGATCTCATTAGAAAAGGTTTCAAAATATATTTTAAGTTCAGTGTTACAAAAGGTAATATTATGATGGTTTTTTATGATTTTTTTATTTTTTATTTTATTTTATTTTTTATTTTATTTACTTATGAATATAAAAATTTCCTAGGATAATTAACAGATTAATAATATAATTTTGTTTATCAGAGAAATATGATTTTGAAAAAGTAAAATATCATGAGGTTCTAAATTAAGGGCTTTATTTATTTATTTATTATTATTATTATTATTATTATTATTATTGTTTTGTTATGTCTATTTTAAAGTCAACCCAACCCAAAATGAAATAGAAAAAGGGCAATAGAAAAATAAATGTTCAATATCTTCAACTGTTACAAAAGGTACATTTATCACAAACACTAGGAATATATTTGCTAACAGCTGCATTTACAGGATAACATCTGTGAATAATTTTGTAAAGTACTTCTTTTACTTTATTAGAAATAACATATATGATAATATCCAAATGCTATGCCAAGGCATACAATGAGGTTTGTGTAATTTTGATGTACATGGAGGATTGGATCCAACATTAAAGGAGTTTCTTATGAAACTTTTATTGAAATGTTTGTCAAAAAAGAGAGACCATTTACAAAAGGTTGAAGATTTTGTAGGGTTGTATTATTAATATTTACATTTGAGAATTTAGTTAAATTCTTTTTTGTTTACATTTATTTTTATTTATTTATTTATTTATAAAATTAGGTGTATAATTGTGTATAATTGCCCATTCTTGTCAATAAGCTGGTTTACAATTAATATGTTATGCCAAATCCAATTTTCCATATACAATGATTTGTTATTATGAGTGATTACCATTGTTTCATATAAAAGATCTGCTCGGAGAAAAAATGTTTTGATAACTGGCCAAAGCAATAAGTTTGCCAGTTATATAAGGACACTGCAACAAAAAAAAAATCCCCCAAGTTTTGTAAAAAAAAAAATATTGAAAATACTTTTAAGCCAATTAATTTTTATTATTTTGTTAAAAATTGTAAAATTAAGAACATTTCATCCACAATCAGATAGTTTATTAACAAGGACACTTTTTTAATTTTATGAGGTTTGTTCCACCAGATGAAATTAATGAGCATTTTATCCAGAGTATATATCACAGTTGGAGGGGAGTGCTAAAGGATATTCAAAACTTAGCCATCAAACAAATAATATTTAGAGATTTTTACAGTTGGTTTGAAATCTTTATCTCAAACTGTCAGAGTTTAATGAATTTAAGTACGTACAGTACATTAAGCATATCAAAAATATGGTTTCAGTACTGTACATAAAAACAATAAAGGCATAATCATAAAAACAAACCTTGTGCATTATAGGGAATAATATTCTGAATATTTTACAGTTGGTTTGAAATCTTTCTCAAAAGGTGTCAGAGTTTAATGAATTTAAGTAGGTACAGTATATAAAACAGAGAAATACATTTTCAGTACTGTATATAAAAACAAAAGGCATAATCTGAAAAAAAAAAAAAAAAAAAAAAAAGCCTTGTTACAAACAGGAACAGAAACAAGTAAGTGAACTATAGGCAGGTTTATTGAATAGCTGGGGATGGGAGATCGTGGAGAGCAATGGCTGGTGAGTATAAATAAAGAAACCAGTTCTTGGGGCTTAGCTGAATAATAAAAGACTGTCTCTTTGCAGGTTTGCTGGTGCTGAGGTGTCCAGGAATGAGGGGGATCAACAGAGAAGGTTCGCTGGAGTAACTCTGGAGGTATGTCTGGAGATCAAAAGGTAAGTAAATACAGGTTAGTATCGTACGGGAGTCAGGCACAGTTCAAGGTAGTGAACGGTAGACCGGACGATGAGTGTCTGAGTGAAGCGTGTATTTGAAGGGGTGCTGATTAGTGACTGCAGGTGCGGGTGATCAGTATTCAGGTGATTGTGATCTGGTGATTGTTGTGGCCAGTGACTGTGATTGTGAATTCCTGACACCTTGTGCATTACAGGAAATAATATTCTGAATATTTTACAGTTGGTTTAATACCTTTATCTCAAACTGTGTCACAGTTTAATGAATTTAAGTAGGTAGAATAAATAAAACAAAATATGGTTTCAGTACTGTATATAAAACCAATAAAGGCATAATCATAAAAAACAAGCCTTGTGCATTACAGGGAATAAAATTTATAGATCTATAGATTTTACAGTTGGTTTGATACCTTTATCTCAAATAGTGTCAGAGTTTAATGAATTTAAGTAGGTAGAGTATATAAAACATCAAAAATATGGTTTCAGTACTGTACATAAAAATAATAATGGCATAATCATAAAAAACTATTCTTGTGCATTACAGGGAATAATATTTATAGATTTTTACAGTTGTTTTGATACCTTTATCTCAAACGGTGTCAGAGTTTAATGAATTTAAGTGGGTACAGTATATTACACATCAAAATATGGTTTCAGTACTGTGTATAGAAACAATAAAGGAATATTCTGAAAAAAAAAACAAGCCTTGTGCATTAAAGGGAATAATATTTAGAGATTTTTATGGTTGTTTTGTTACCTTTATCTGAAACTGTGTCAGAGTTTAATGAATTTAAGTGGGTACAGTATATAAAACATAACAAAAATATGGATTCAGTACTGTATATAAAAACAATAAAGGAATATTCTGAAAAAAAAACAAGCCTTGTGCATTATAGGGAATAATATTTAGATATTTTTACAGTTGGTTTGTTAACTTTATCTCAAACTGTGTTAGCGTTTAATGAATTTAAGTAGGTAGAGTGTATAAAACATATCAAAAATATGGTTTCAGTACTGTATATAAAACCAATAAAGGCATAATCATAAAAAACAAGCCTTGTGCATTACAGGGAATAATATTTATAGATTTTTACAGTTGGTTTGATACCTTTATCTCAAATGGTGTCAGAGTTTAATGAATTTAAGTAGGTAGAGTATATAAAACATCAAAAACATGGTTTCAGTACTGTACGTAAAAACAATAAAGGCATAATCATAAAAAACAAGCCTTGTGCATTATAGGGAATAATATTCTGAATAGTTTACAGTTGGTTTAATACCTTTATCTCAAATGGTGTCAGAGTTTAATGAATTTAAGTAGGTAGAGTATATAAAACATCAAAAATATGGTTTCAGTACTGTACGTAAAAACAATAAAGGCATAATCATAAAAAACAAGCCTTGTGCATTACAGGGAATAATATTTATAGATTTTTACAGTTATTTTGATACCTTTATCTCAAACGGTGTCAGAGTTAAATGAATTTAAGTGGGTACAGTATATTAAACATATCAAAAATATGAATTCAGTACCATATATAAAAACATTAAAGCCATAATCATAAAAAAACAAGCCTTGTGCATTATAGGGAATAATATTGATAGATTTTTACAGTTGTTTTGATACCTTTATCTCAAACGGTGTCAGAGTTTAATGAATTTAAGTGGGTACAGTATATTAAATATATTAAAAATATGGATTCAGTACTATATATAAAAACAATAAAGCCATAATTTAAAAAAAAACAAGGCTTGTGCATTATAGGGAATAACATTTAGATATTTTTACAGTTGGTTTGATACCTTTATCTCAAACGGTGTCAGAGTTTAATGAATTTAAGTAGATAGAGTATATAAAACATATCAAAAATATGGTTTCAGTACTGTATATAAAACCAATGAAGGAATGATCACATAAACAAGGCTTGTGCATTATAGGGAATAATAGTCTGAATATTTAACAGTTGGTTTGACACTTTTATCTGAAACTGTGTTAGCGTTTAATGAATTTAAGTGGGTAAAGTAAATAAAACATATCAAAAACAAGGTTTCAGTACTGTATATAAAAACAATAAAGGCATAGTCATAAAAACAAGCCTTGTGCATTATAGGAAATAATATTTAGATATTTTTACAGTTGGTTCGATACCTTTAAATAAAATGGTGTTGTTGTTTAATGTATTTGTATTATTGCATACATTAAAAGTTTTAAAATTATTATAAAACACATAAAATGCTAATTCCAAAAACAGAGCCGTGTGCAATAACAAGGATTTTTTTCTGAACATTTTAATATTGGTTTTATAGTATAATGTAATGTAGTTAAATTGTTTAATTTATATGGTTAATTTTTATTTTATTTATTTTTTTTTTTTTTTCAAAAAATTAAGCCTTGAGCAAAGTAAAGGGCATATATTTATGTCTGAGTTAGTTACGACTCGAAACATAACAGGTGTTAAGAGTCTAATTGTTATGAAACCGAATGTCTAATAAATGTCAAACGTAAAACTAACTTTTTGAAACTTGAAACTTGCGTTTCAAAATTATATATATATATATTAGTCTTCCTTAAACGTAAAGGAGCAACCGTATCTAAAGTGCTAGAAAAGAGAGAGTCCATAGTTTCTGTTACATCATCAAGCTGTTCTGAGCTATTGGATATGCTGAGGAACTGAGATAAATGAGGAAGATTATTTATAAAGCAGTCTTTTGTGGTCGAGGTGATGGTTCTACCATATTTGTAACAAGGAGTTGGCTTTACAGCTTTAGCTATATGGAATATACATGAAACTACATTATGATCTGAGATATCATCGCTCTGCTGCAAAATTTCAACGCCACTGACATCAATTCCATGCGACAGTATTAAATCTAGAGTATGATTTTGACAATGAGTAGGTCCTGACACGTGTTGTTTAACACCAATAGAGTTTAGAATGTCTATAAA
Source organism: Spinibarbus caldwelli (assembly GCA_039654775.1). Lineage (NCBI taxonomy): Eukaryota > Metazoa > Chordata > Actinopteri > Cypriniformes > Cyprinidae > Spinibarbus > Spinibarbus caldwelli. Next base: position 10,002,705 of record CM077234.1, read on the forward strand.
TGCTGATCCCAACGAATCTTTTTCATTATCAACATGGATATTAAAATCACCAACAATTAGGGATTTATCTGCAGCCAGCACTAACTCAGATAGAAAATCAGCACTAACTCAGATAGAAAATCAGCAAATTCTTTAATAAAGTATGTATGGTACCCTGGTGGCCTGTATACAGTAGCCAGTACAAACATCACAGGGGATTTATCATTAACACTTGTTTCTTTGGATAACGTTATATGAAGCACCATTACTTCAAACAAATTGTACTTGAAACCCGACCTCTGAGAAATACTGAAAATATTGTTAGAAATTGTAGCAACACCTCCCCCTTTACCTTTTGGACACGGCTCATGTTTGTAACAGTAATCTTGGGGGGTAGACTCATTTAAAGTAATGTAATCATCTGGTTTTAGCCAGGTTTCTGTCAAACAAGCACATCTAGTTTATGGTCAGTGATCATATCATTTACAAAAGTGTTTTTGTAGAAAGGTATCTAATATTCAATAAGCCAAGCTTTATCATTTGTTTATCTGTATTTAATCTGTTTTTTATTTGTTGAACATAAATTAAATTGTTACTCTTACTTTGGTTTGGACGTTTTCTGTATTTTTTAATTGGGGGAACAGACAGTCTCTATAGTGTGATATCTAGGTGAAAGAGTCTCTATGTGCTGAGAATTAACTGACTTCTGTGACATAAGGTGGCTATCAGATGGTCATTTTAGCCAGTCTGTCTGCTTCCTGACCTGGGCCCCAGTTAGTCAAGTACGAACTCTAAGACTATGTGCCATATTTCTAGAGAGAAGAGTGGCACCACCCCAGGAGGGATGAAGACCATCTCTTTTCAACAGGTCAGGTCTGCCCCAAAAATTCTTCCAGTTATCTATGAAACCTATGTTATTCTACTGGCACCACTTAGACATCCAGCCATTGAGTGGCGATAGTCTGCTATGAATCTCATCACCCCGGTAAGCAGGGAGGGGACCAGAGCATATTACAGTGTCAGACATCGTACTTGCAAGTTCACACTCCTCTTTAACATTATTTTTAGTGATCTCCGACTGGCGAAGTCGAACATCATTAGCGCCGACGTGGATAACAATCTTACTAAATTTACGTCTAGCATTAGCGAGCACTTTTAAATTTGCCAAGATGTCAGGCGCTCTGCCTCCCGGTAAACATTGGACTATGGTGGTTGGTGTCTCTATTTTCACATTCCGTACATTAGAATCGCCAATATGTAGAGCACTTTCATCAGGTTTCTCAGTGGGTGCATCACTGAGTGGGGAGAACCTGTTTGATGTTTTGATCAGATGTTTTGATCGGACAATGCCGCCTCACAGTCACCCAGTTGTAACTTTGCTAATCATGCTAGAAATGTGCTAGCAACATGCTAGTAACATGCTAATCATGCTGGAAACATGCTAGTAACTTGCTAACCATGTTAACAACATGCTAGTTACACCCTAGCAACCAAACCGGGTACCGTAGCAACTGCATAGCAACACCTTAGCAACCACCCCAAGTACCCTAGTAACCACATAACAACACCCTGGCAACCACCCTGGACACCCTAGCAACCCCATAGCAAGACCTTAGCAACCATCCTGGACACCCTAGCAACCGCATAGCAACACGTTAGCAACCACCCAGGTACCCTAGCAACTGCATAGCAATACCCTAGCAACCACCCTGAGTAGCATAGCAACCGAATATCAACACCTTAACAACCACCCTGAGTACCCTAGCAACCGCATAACAACAACCTAGCAACCATCACAGGTACCCTAGCAACCGCATTACAACACCCTAGCAACCGCACCGGGAACCCTAGCAACCGCTTAGCAACACCCTAGCAACCACCCAGAGTATCTTAGCAACTACCTAGCAAGCACATAGCAACACCCTAGCAACCACCCTGGACACCCTAGCAACCGCATAGCAACACCCTAGCAACCGACCTGGGTACCTTAGCAGCCGCATAGCTACACCCTAGCAACCACCCTAGGCACCCTAGCAACCGCATAGCAACACCCTAGCAACCGACCTGGGTACCTTAGCAACTGCATAGCTACACCCTAGCAACCACCCAAAGTACCTTAGCAACCACATAGCAACAGCCTAGCAACCACCCCAGGTACCTTAGGAACCGCATAGCGACACCTTAGCAACCACCCCGGGTACCCTAGCAACAACCTAGTAACCAACTCGGGTACCTTAGCAACCGCATAGCAACACCCTAGCAACAGCCCAGTGTACCCTAGAAACCACATAGGAACACCCTAGCAACCACCCTGGATACCTTAGCAACCACATAGCAACACCCTAGCAACCAGCCCAAGTACCCTAGCAACTGCATAGCAACAATCTAGCAACTGCCCGGGTATCTATCTATCTATCTGTCTATCTATCTATCTATCTATCCATAATCTGACCCTATCTATCATCTATAATCTGACCCTATCTATCTATCTATCTATCTATCTATCTATCTATCTATCTATCTATCTATCTGTCTATCTATCTATCTATCTATCTATCAAACTTTAAGCTTTTAAAACTATGTTAAACTTCAATCTAATTCAGACTGAAAACCGTCAAACTTAAAACTTCTCAAACTTTTCAAACTTAAACTTTTTAAACTTCTTAAACTTTTTTAAACTTTTCAAACTTTTTCAAACTTTCTGGTCCGGCTTTCTCAAGCCAATTTAAAGTTTGTCTCAACAAACTTTTTTATCTAGTTAAGTTGGCTTGAGAAAGCCAACTTACTGAAATGCTATTTAAACTTACTCGGGTTGCTATATCTTTTCTAACTGATCCGGCTTACGGTTTTCGTAAAAATTATGATAAAAACTGGGAAAAATCCCATAGACTTACATTGATGGAATGTTCAGATGAGTCAAGACTCATCAAACACCAACTGACAAACTTTCAAATGTAAACACACTGAAGCCTATTGGACTCAATTAAGCTTCACTTCTATGTACTATTTCTAATCCATTTAAAGTCATTTAAGCTTCCGCTCTATTTAATATTTTTAATCTAAATCATGCTAGCAACATGCTAGTAACATGCTAATCATGCTAGAAACATGCTAGCGACATGCTAATCATGCTGGAAACATTCTAGCGACATGCTAGTAACTTTGCTAATAATGCTAGAATCATGCTAGCGACATGCTAGTCACTTGCTAATCATGCTAGCAACGTGCTAGTCACTTGCTAGTCATGGTAAAAACATGCTAGTCATGCTAACAAAATGTTAGTCACTTGCTAGTCATGCTAGCAAATTGCTAGAAACATGCTAACAACATAGCAACTTGCTAATCATGCTAACAACATGCTAGTCACTTGCTAATCATGCTAGTGACATGTTAGTAAATTGCTAATGACATGCTTTCAACTAGCTAATCATGTTAATGACATGCTAGCAACAAGCTAGATACTTGCTAATCATGCTAACAACATGCTAGTCACTTGCTAGTCATGCTAGTCACTTGCTAGTCATGCTAGCAACATGCTAGTCACTTGCTAATCATGCTAACAACATGCTAGTCACTTGCTAGTCATGCTATCAAACATGCTAGTCACTTGCTAGTCATGCTAACAACATGCTAGTCACTTGCTAGTCATGCTAACAACATGCTAGTCACTTTACTAATCATGCTAGTAACATGCTAGTCACTTGCTAGTCATGCTAGCAACGTGCTAGTCACTTGCTAATCATGCTAACAACGTGCTAGTCACTTGTTATTCATGCTAGCAAACATGCTAGTCACTTGCTAGTCATGCTAGCAACATGTTAGTCACTTGCTAGTCATGCTAACAAAGTGCTAGTCACTTGCTAATCATGCTAGCAAACATGCTAGTGACTTGCTAGTCATGCTAGCAACATGCTAGTCACTTGCTAGTCATGCTAACAACATGCTAGTCACTTGCTAATCATGTTAGTACCTTGCTAACAACATGCTAGCAATTTGCTAATCATGCTAGAATTATGTTAGCAACATGCTAGTCACTTGCTAGTCGTGCTAACAAAATGCTAGTCACTTGCTAGTCATGCTAGCAAATTGCTAGAAACATGCTAACAACATACTAGCAACTTGCTAATCATGCTAACAACATGCTAGTCACTTGCTAATCATGCTAGTGACATGCTAGTAACTTGCTAATGACATGCTATCAACTAGCTAATCATGTTAATGACATGCTAGCAACAAGCTAGATACTTGCTAATCATGCTAACAACATGCTAGTCACTTGCTAGTCATGCTAGCAAACATGCTAGTCACTTGCTAGTCGTGCTAACAACATGCTAGTCACTTGATAATCATGCTAGTAACATGCTAGTCACTTGCTAGTCATGCTATGAAACATGCTAGTCACTTGCTAGTCATGCTAGCAACATGCTAGTCACTTGCTAGTCATGTTAATAACATGCTAGTCACTTTGCTAATCATGCTAATAACATGCTAGTCACTTGCTAGTCATGCTAGCAACGTGCTAGTCACTTGCTAATCATGCTAACAACGTGCTAGTCACTTGTTATTCATGCTAGCAAACATCCTAGTCACTTGCTAGTCATGCTAGCAACATGCTTGTAACTTACTAGTCATGTTAACAAAGTGCTAGTCACTTGCTAGTCATGCTAGCAACATGTTAGTCACTTGCTAGTCATGCTAGCAACATGCTAGTCACTTGCTGATCATGCTAGCAAACATGCTAGTCACTTGCTAGTCATGCTAACAACATGCTAGTCACTTGCTAATCATGTTAGTACCTTGCTAACAACATGCTAGCAATTTGCTAATCATACTAGAATTATGTTAGAAACATGCTAGTAACTTGCTAATCATGCTAGAAACATGCTAGCGACATGCTATTAACTTTGCTAATTATGCTAGAATCATGCTAGCGACATGCTAATCATGCTGGAAACATTCTAGCGACAAGCTAAAAATGCTAACAACATGTTAACGACATGCTAATCATGCTAGAAACATGCTAGTGACATGCTAGTAACTTGTTAATCATGTTAGAATTATACTAGCAACATGCTAGTCACTTGCTAGTCATGCTAAAACATGCTAGTCACGCTAACAACATGCTAGTAAATTGCTAGTCATGCTAACAACATGCTAGTCATCCTAGAAACATGCTAACAACATGCTAATCATCCTAGAAACATTCTAGTAACTTGCTAATCATGCTAGAAATATGCTAGCAACATGCTAGTAACATGCTAATCATGCTGGTAATATGCTAGTAACTTGCTAATCATGTTAAAAACATGCTACTAACACCCTAGCAACCACACGGGGTACCGTAGCAACCACAGGGCAACACCTTAGCAACCACCCCAAGTACCCTAGTAACCGAATAGCAACACCCTAGCAACCGCCCCGGGTACTGTAGCAACCGCATAACAACACCTTAGCAACCAACCTGGGTACCCTAGCAACCACATAGCAACCACCCAGTGTACCCTAGCAACCACATAGCAACACCCTAGCAACCACCCCAGATACCTTAGCAACCGCATAGCAACACCCTAGCAACCAGCCCAAGTACCCTAGCAACCGCATAGCAACACCTTAGCAACCACTTCGGGTATCTTAGCAACCGCATAGCAACACCTTAGCAATCACCCGGGGCACCCTATCAACCGCATAGCAACACCTTAGCAACTACCCAGAATACCCTAGCAACCGCATAGCAACACCTTGGCAACCACCCTGGGTACCTTAGCAACCGCATAGCAAAACCTTAGCAACCACCCAGAGCACCCTAGCAACCGCATAGCAACACCTTAGCAACTACCAAGGGTACCCTAGCAACCGCAGAGCAACACCCTAGCAACCACCCCGGGTACCCTAGCAACAACTTAGCAACCACCCTGAGTACCCTAGCAACCACATAGAAACACCTTAGCAATCACTCTGGGTACCATAGCAACACCCTAGCAACCGCTAAGCAATACCCTAGCAACCACCCTGGACACCCTAGCAAACACTTTAGCAACCACCCTGAATAACATAGCAACCACATAGCAACACCTTAGCAACCGCCTTAGCCACCACCAGAGCTAGCCTAGCAACCATCATACCAACCACTCTAAGTACCCTAGCAACCACTCTGAGGTCCTTAGAATCTATCTATCTATCTTTCTATCTATCTATCTATCTATCTATCTATCTATCTATGTATCTATCTATCTATCTATCTGTCTATCTATCTGTCTGTCTGTCTGTCTATCTATAATCTGAGCCTATCTATCTATCTATCATTGACTCTATCTATCTATCTATCTATCTATCTATCACCTGACTATATCTATCTATCTATCTATCTATCTATCTATCACCTGACTATATCTATCTATCTATCTATCTATCTATCTATCTATCTATTTATCTATCTATCATTCACTCTATCTATCTATCTATCATCTGACTCTATCTACCTATCTGTCTATCTATCTATCCTAGCGACATGCTAATTATGCTAGAAATATTAACAACATGCTAGTAGCATGCTAATCATGCTAGCAACATGCTAATCATGTTAGAAACATGCTAGCGATATGCTAGTAATTTGCTAATCATGCTAGCAACATGCTAGTTACTTGCTAATCATGCTAGACATATGCTAGTTACTTGCTAATCAAGCTAGAAACATGCTAGCGACATGCTAGTAACTTGCTAATCATGCTAGAAATACCTATCATTGACTATCTATCTACCTATCTATCTATCTATCTATCTATCTATCTATCATTCACTCTATCTATCTATCTATCTATCTATCTATCATCTGACTCAATCTACCTATCTATCTATCTATCTATCTATCTATCTATCCTAACGACATGCTAATCATGCTAGAAACATGCTAGCGACATGACAGTAACTTGCTAATCATGCTAGTAGCATGCTAATCATGCTAGAGACATGCTAGTGACATGTTAGAAACATGCTATTAACTTGTGAATCATGCTAGCAACAAGCTAGTCACTTGCTAACTTCAGAGCAAAACTCTAGCAACTATCCAAACCAACCTAGCAACCACCCTGAGTACCCTAACAACACCATGGAAACCACCCCGAGTACCCTAGCAAGCACATAGCAACATCCTATCAACCACCCCAGGTAGCCTAGCAACTGCATAGCAACACCCTAGCAACCACCCCAGGTAGCCTAGCAACTGCATAGCAACACCCTAGCAACCATCCCGGGTACCTTAGCAACCGCATAGTAACACCGTAGCAACCACCCCAAGTACCCTAGCAACTTCATATTAACACCCTAGCAACCATCCCGGGTATCTTAGAAACCGCATAGCAACACCCTAGCAACCACTCCGGGTACCTTAGCAACCACATAGTAACACCCTAGCAACCACCCCGGGAACCTTAGCAACTGCATAGCGACACCTTAGCAACCACCCTGGGTACCCTAGCAACACCCTAGTATGCAACCCGGAAACTTTAGCAACTGCATAGCAACACCCTAGCAACCACCCAGTGTACCCTAGCAACTACATAGCAACACCCTAGCAACCATCCCGGATACCTTATTTATCTATCTATCTATCTATCTATCTATCTATCTATCTATCTATCTCTCTCTCTCTGTCTGTCTGTCTATCCATCTATCATCTGAGTCTATCTCTCTATCTATCTATCTATCTATCTATCTGTCTATCTATCTATCTATCTATCTATCTATCTATCTATCTATCTATCAACACTCTAGCAACTAGCCAAACCAACATAGCAACCACCCTGAGTACCCTAGCAGCTACATAGAAACACCATAGCAACCACTCCGGGGAGCCTAGCAGCCACATAACAACATCCTAGCAACCACCCCAAGTACCCTAGTAACCGCATAGCAACTCCCTAGCAACCGCGGTGGGTACCCTAGCAACCGCATAGCAACACCTTAGCAACCACTCAGAGTACCCTAGCAACTCCTTAGCAACCACCCCAGGAACCCTAGCAACCCCATAGCAACACCCTAGCAACCATCCGGGTACCCTAGCAACCGCACAGGAATGCCTTAGCAACCACCCTGAGTACCATAGCAACCGCAGAGCAACACCTTAGCAACCACCCCAAGTACCCTAGCAACCGCATAGCAACACCTTAGCAACCACCTCGGCTACCCTAGCAACCACATAGCAACACCCTAGCAACTGCCCCAGGGACCGTAGCAACACCTTAGCAACCATCCCGGGTACCCTAGCAACCGGATAGCAACACCTTAGCAACCATCCCGGGTACCCTAGCAACTCCCTAGCAACCACCCTGGACACCCTAGCAACCACATAGCAACACCTTAGCAACCACCCTGGGTACCCTAGCAACCACATAGCAACACCCTAGCAACCGCCCCAGGGACCGTAGCAACCATATAGCAACACCTTAGCAACCATACCGGGTACCCTAGCAACCGGATAGCAACACCTTAGCAACCATCCCGGGTACCCTAGCAACTCCCTAGCAACCACCCCAGGAACCTTAGCAACTGCATAGCAACACCTTAGCAACCACTCAGAGTACCCTAGCAACCACCCTGGACACCCTAGCAACCACATAGCAACACCTTAGCAACGACTCTGAGTAACATAGCAACCGCATAGCAACACCTTAGCAACCGCCTTAGCAACAACCAGAGCTAGCCTAGCAACCATCATAGCAACCACTCTAAGTACCCTAGCAACCACTCTGAGGTCCTTAGAATCTATCTATCTATCTATCTATCTATCTATCTATCTATCTATCTATCTATCTATCTACCTATCTGTCTGTCTGTCTGTCTATCTATCTATCTATCTATCTATCAAACTTTAAACTTTTAAAACTACGTTAAACTTCAAACTAATTCAGACTGAAAACCGTCGAACTTAAAACTTCCCAAACTTTTCAAACTTAAACTTTTTAAACTTCTTAAACTTCTTAAACTTTTTTAAACTTTTCAAACTTTTTTAAACTTTCTGGTCCGGCTTTCTCAAGCAAACTTAAAGTTTGTTTCGACAAACTTTTTTATCTAGTAAGTGGTGCTTGCCAAAGGCAAGGCATCACTATTGTTATCTTGCATACTTATTATTAAGTTGGCTTGAAAAAGCCAATTTACTGAAATCCTGTCTAAACTTCTTCTTCTTCTTCTTCTTCTTCTTCTTCTTCTTCTGAGACCAAATTTTAAAACGTATCTCCTCCTAGACCTTTAAAGCTACAACCACCAAACTCGGCCCAGACCTTCAGACTGGTCTGACTCGGGTTGCTATATCTTTTCTAATTGATCCGGCTTACGGTTTTCGTAAAAATTACGATGAAAACTGCGAAAAATCCCATAGACTTACATTGATGGAATGTTCAGATGAGTCAAGACTCATCAAACACCAACTGACAAACTTTCAAATGTAAACACACTGAAGCCTATTGGACTCAATTAACCTTCACTTCCATGTACTATTTCTAATCCATTTAAACTCATTTAAGCTTCCACTCTATTTAATATTTCTAGTCTAAATCATGCTAGCAACATGCTAGTAACATGCTAATCATGCTAGAAACATGCTAGCAAACATGCCAGTCACTTGCTAGTCATGCTAGCAACATGCTAGTCACTTGCTAGTCATGCTAGCAAACATGCTAGTCATGCTAGCAACATGCTAATCATGCTAGTAACATGCTAGTCACTTGCTAGTCATGCTAGCAAACATGCTAGTCACTTGCTAGTCATGCTAGCAACATGCTAGTCACTTGCTAGTAATGCTAACAACATGCTAGTGTTGCTATGCAGTTGCTAGTCACTTGCTAATCATGCTAGTAACATGCTAGTCACTTGCTAGTCATGCTAGCAAACATGCTAGTCACTTTCTAGTCATGCTAGTAACATGCTAGTCACTTGCTAGTCATGCTAACAACATACTATTCACTTGGAAGTCATGCTAGCAAAATGCTAGGAATATGCTAACAACATACTAGCAACTTGCTAATCATGCTGACAACATGCTACCAACTTGTTAATTGTGCTAACTTGCTAGTCATGCTAGCAACATGCTAATCATTTGCTAGTTATGCTAGCAATATGCTAATCACTTGCTAGTTATGCTAACAACATGCTAGTCATGCTAGCAAACATGCTAGTCACTTGCTAGTCATGCTAGCAAAATGCTAATCACTTGCTAGTCATGCTAAAAACATGTTAGTGTTGCTATGCAGTTACTAGTCACTTGCTAATCATGCTAGTAACATGCTAGTCACTTGCTAGTCATGCTAGCAACATGCTAGTCACTTGCTAGTCATGCTAGCAAACATGCTAGTCACTTGCTAGTCATGCTAGTAACATGCTAGTCACTTGCTAGTCATGATAGCAAACATGCTAGTTACATGCTAATCACTTGCTAGTTATGCTAGCAACATGCTAATCACTTGCTAGTTATGCTAACAACATGCTAGTCATGCTAGCAAACATGCTAGTCACTTGCTAGTAATGCTAGCAAAATGCTAATCACTTGCTAGTCATGCTAGCAACATGCTAGCCACTTGCTAGTCATGCTAACAACATGTTAGTGTTGCTATGCAGTTGCTAGTCACTTGCTAATCATGCTAGTAACATACTAGTCACTTGCTAGTCGTGCTAGCAACATGCTAGTCACTTCCTAGTCATGCTAGCAAACATGCTAGTCACTTGCTAGTCATGCTAGCAACATGCTAGTCACTTGCTAGTCATGCTAGTAACATGCTAGTCACTTGCTAGTCATGCTAGCAAACATGCTAGTCACTTGCTAATCATGCTTGCAAACATAATTGTCACTTGCCAGTCATGCTAGCAACATGCTAATCACATGCTAGTTATGCTAGCAACATGCTAATCACTTGCTAGTTATGCTAACAACATGCTAGTCATGCTAGCAAACATGCTAGTCACTTGCTAGTCATGCTAGCAACATGCTAGCAAACATGCTAGTCACTTGCTAATCATGCTAATAACATGCTAGTCACTTGCTAGTCATGCTAGCAAACATGCTAGTCACTTGCTAGTCATGTTAGCAAATATGCTTGTCACTTGCTAGTCATGCTACCAACATGTTAATCACTTGCTAGTTAAGTTAACAACATGCTAGTTATGCTAGCAAGCATGCTAGTCACTTGCTAGTCATGCTAGCAACATGCTAGTAAACATGCTAGTCAATTGCTAGTCATGCTAGCAACATGCTAGTCACTTGCTAGTCATGCTAGCATACATGCTAATCACTTGCTAATCATTTTAGCAACATGCTAGTCACTTGCTAGTCATGCAAACAATATGCTAGTCACTTGCTAATCATGCTAGCAAATATGCTAGTAACTTGCTAGTCATGCTAGCAACATGCTAGTCACTTGCTAATCATGCTAGCAACATGCTAGTCACTTGGTAGTCATGCTAGCAAACATGCTTTTCACTTGCTTTTCATGCTAGCAACATGCTAGTAACTTGCTAGTCATGCTAGCAAACATGCTAGTCACTTGCTAGTCATGCTAGCAACATGCTAGCAAACATGCTAGTCACTTGCTAATCATGCTAATAACATGCTAGTCACTTGCTAGTCATGCTAGCAAACATGCTAGTCACTTGCTAGTCATGTTAGCAAATATGCTTGTCACTTGCTAGTCATGCTACCAACATGTTAATCACTTGCTAGTTAAGTTAACAACATGCTAGTCATGCTAGCAAGCATGTTAGTCACTTGCTAGTCATGCTAGCAACATGCTAGTAAACATGCTAGTCAATTGCTAGTCATGCTAGCAACATGCTAGTCACTTGCTAGTCATGCTAGCATACATGCTAATCACTTGCTAATCATTTTAGCAACATGCTAGTCATGCAAACAATATGCTAGTCACTTGCTAATCATGCTAGCAAATATGCTAGTAACTTGCTAGTCATGCTAGCAACATGCTAGTCACTTGCTAATCATGCTAGCAACATGCTAGTCACTTGGTAGTCATGCTAGCAAACATGCTTTTCACTTGCTTTTCATGCTAGCAACATGCTAGTAACTTGCTAGTCATGCTAGCAAACATGCTAGTCACTTGCTAGTCATGCTAGCAACATGCTAGTCACTTGCTAGTCATGCTAGAAAACTTGCTAGTCACTTGCTAGTCATGCTAGCAACATGCTAGTCATGCTAGCAACATGCTAGTCACTTGCTAGTCATGCTAACCACATGCTAGTCACTTGCTAATCATGCTAGTAACAATGCTAGTCACTTGCTAGTCATGCTAGCAAACATGCTAGTCACTTGCTAGTCATGCTAGCAACATGCTAGTCACTTGCTAGTCATGCTGACAACATGCTAGTCACTTTCTAATCATGCTAGTAACATGCTAGTAACTTGCTGACGACATGCTAACAACTTGCTAATCATGCTTGTTACATGTTAGTAACTTGCTAACGACATGCTAGAAACTTGCTAATCATGCTAACAACATGGTAGTCATTCTAGAAACATGCTAGTCACTTGCTAGTCATGCTAACAACATACTATTCACTTGGAAGTCATGCTAGCAAAATGCTAGGAATATGCTAACAACATACTAGCAACTTGCTAATCATGCTGACAACATGCTACCAACTTGCTAATTGAGCTAACTTGCTAGTCATGCTAGCAAACATGCTAGTCACTTGCTAGTCATGCTAACATGTTAGTCACTTGCTAATCATGGTAACAACATGCTAGTCACTTGCTAGTCATGCTAGCAACATGCTAGTCATTTGCTAGAAACCGCAAAAATAAGTTTATCTGTCTGTCTGTCTGTGACTGTTTTTCTGGTAAATTGTAAGGTTTTCAAAAATTTAAAACTTCAAACTTTAAAACTACTTTAAACTTCAAAATAGTTAAAACTGAAAACCTTCAAACTTTAAGCTTTGAAAACTACTTCAAACTTTCTGGCTAGGCTTTTTCAAGCCAACTTAAAGTTTGTCTACGAACTTTACTATCTAGTTATTATTCTTCTGAGACTAAAATTATCAACTCTAACTCCTCCTAGAGCTTTAACTCTACAGACTCCAAACTCAGCCCAGATCTTCAGAATGATCTGAAGTTAGTTGCTGTATCTTTTCTAACTGATCAGACTTACGGTTTTCATAAAAATGAAGATTAAATATCATAAAAATCCCATAGACTTACATTGACGGAATGTTCAGATGGACCAAGACTATTCAAACTCCAACTGTCAAAAATTTAAATCTAAACACACTGAAGCCCAATAGACTCAATCAAGCTGCCCTTCTATGTACTATTTCTAACCCATTCAAACTCATTCAAACTCATCAATCTAACATTTCTTATCTATCTATCTATCTATCTATCTATTTCTATCTATCTATCTATCTATCTATCTATCTATCTACAATCTATGTCTTTCTATCTATCTATCTATCTATCTATCTATCTATCTATCTATCTGCTAGCAACATGCTAGTAACATGCTAATCATGCTAGAAAAATGCTAGTAACATTCTAATCATGCCAGAAATGTGCTAGCAACATGCTAGTAATTTGCTAATCAAGTTAACAACATGCTAATCATCCTAGAAACATGCTAACAAAATGCTAATTATCCTAGAAACATGCTAGTAACTTGCTAATCATGCTAGAAATGTGCTAGCAACATGCTAGTAACATGCTAATCATGCTGGTAACATGCTAGTAACTTGCTAATCATGTTAACAACATGCTACTAACACTCTAGCAACCACACGGGGTACCATAGCAACCACATAGCAACACCTTAGCAACCACCCCAAGTACCCTAGTAACCGCATAGCAACACCGTAGCAACCGCCCCAGGTATTGTAGCTACCGCATAGCAACACCTTAGCAACCACCCCAGGAACCCTAGCAACCGCAGAGCAACACCTTAGCAACCACTCAGAGTACCCTAGCAACTCCCTAGCAACCATCCCAGGAACCCTATCAACCCCAGAGTAAAAACCTAGTAACCACCCTGGACACCCTAGCAACCGCATAGCAACACCTTAGCAACCACCCTGATTACCATAGCAACCGCATAGCAACATCTTAGCAACCACCCAGAGTACCATAGCAACTGCATAGCAACACCCTAGCAACCGTCCTAGGTTCCATAGCAACCACATAACATCATCCTAGCAACTGCACCGGGTACCCTAGCAACCGCATAGCAACACCCTAGCAACCAACCAGCGTACCCTAGCAACCACATAGCAAAACCCTAGCAACCACCCTGGACAACCTAGCAACCGCATAGCAACACCTTAGCAACCACCCTGAGCACCATAGCAACCGCATAGCAACACCTTAGCAACCCCCCTGAGTACCATAGCAACCGCATAGCAACACCTTAGCAACCGTCCTAGCTATCCTAGCAACCGCATAGCATCACCCTAGCAACCACATAGCAACACCCTAGCAACCGGCCTGGGTACCTTAGCAACCGCATAGCTACACCCTAGCAACCCCCCAAGTACCCTAGCAACCGCATAGCAGCACCCTAGCAACAATCCAGAGCACCTTAGCAACCGCATAGCTACACCTTAGCAACCACCCCAAGTACCCTAGCAACCGCATAGCAACACCCTAGCAACAATCCAGAGCACTTTAGCTACCACATAGCAACATCCTAGCAACCACCTAGAATACCATAGCAACCACTCTGAGGTCCTTAGCATCGATCTATCTATCTATCTATCTATCTATCTATCTATCTATCTATCTATCTGTCTATCTATCTATCTATCTCTGACAGACTGCATTGCCTTCAAAACATCTAAACTTTAAGCTTTTAAAACTACTTTAAACTTTAAACTGTTTCAGACTGAAACTTAAAACTTTTTTAAACTTCTTAAACTTTTTTAAATTTTTTAACTTTTCAAACTTTTTCAAACTTTCTGGTCCGGCTTTCTCAAGCTAACTTAAAGTTTGTCTTGAGAAAGCCAACTTACTGAAATGCTATTTAAACTTCTTCTTCTTCTTCTTCTTCTTATTATTCTTCTGAGACTAAAATTTCTGACTGCTACTCCTCCTAGAGCTTTAAATCTACAGACTCCAAACTCAGCCCAGATCTTCAGACTGATCTGACTCGAGTTGCTATATCTTTTCTAACTGATCAGACTTACGGTTTTCATAAAAATCAAGATTAAAAATCATAGACTTACATTGGCTCATCTGAACATTCCGTCAACTCCAACTGTCAAAAATTCAAATCTAAACACACTGAAGCCCATTAGACTCCATTAAGCTTCCCTTTATGTACTATTTCTAACCCATTCAAACTCATTTAAACTCATCTAATATTTCTTATCTATCTATCTATCTATCTATCATCTGACTATCTATCTATCTATCTATCTATCTATCTATCTATCTATCTATCTATCATCTGACTATCTATCTATCATCTGACTATCTATCTATCTATCTATCTATCTATCTATCTATCTATCTATCTATCTCTCTGTCTGTCTGTCTGTCTGTCTATCAATCATCTGAGTCTATCTATCTATCTATCTATCTATCTATCTATCTATCTATCTATCTATCTATCTATCTATCTATCTATCAACACCCTAGCAACTAGCAAAACCAACATAGCAACCACCCTGAGTACCCTAGCAGCTACATAGAAACACCATAGCAACCACTCCGGGGAGCCTAGCAGCCACATAGCAACATCCTAGCAACCACCCCAAGTACCCTAGCAACACCTTAGCAACCACCCCAAGTACCCTAGTAACCGCATAGCAACACCCTAGCAACCGCATAGCAACATCCTAGCAACCGCCCCGGGGACCGTAGCAACCATATAGCAACACCTTAGCAACCATCCTGGGTACCCTAGCAAACGGATAGCAACACCTTAGCAACCACTCAGAGTACCCTAGCAACTCCCTAGCAACCACCCCAGGAACGCTAGCAACCGCATAGCAACACCTTAGCAACCACTCAAAGTACCCTAGGAACCACCCTGGACACCCTAGCAACCACATAGCAACACCTTAGCAACGACCCTGAGTAACATAGCAACCACATAGCAACACCTTAGCAACCGCCTTAGCAACCACCAGAGCTAGCCTAGCAACCATCATAGCAACCACTCTAAGTACCCTAGCAACCACTCTGAGGTCTTTAGAATCTATCTATCTATCTATCTATCTATCTATCTATCTATCTATCTGTCTGTCTATCTATCTGTCTGTCTGTCTGTCTGTCTGTCTTTCTATAATCTGAACCTATCTATCTATCTATCTATCTATCAATCTATCTATCAAACTTTAAACTTTTAAAACTACGTTAAACTTCAAACTAATTCAGACTGAAAACCGTCAAACTTAAAACTTCCCAAACTTTTCAAAGTTAAACTTTTTTAAACTTCTTAAACTTTTTTAAACTTTTCAAACTTTTTAAAACTTTCTGGTCCGGCTTTCTCAAGCCAACTGATAGTTTGTCTCGACAAACTTTTTTATCTATTTATTATTATTCTTTTTCTGAGACTAAAATTTCTGACTGCTACTCCTCCTAGAGCTTTAACTCTACAAGCTCCAAACTCAGCCCAGATCTTTAGACTGGTCTGACTCGAGTTGATATATCTTTTCTAACTGATCGGATTTACAGTTTTCATAAAAATGAAGATTAAAAATCATAAAAATCCCATAGACTTACATTGACGGAATGTTCAGATGAGCCAAAAATTTGAAACTGTCAAAAACTGTCAAAAATTTTAATCTAAACACACTGAAGCCCAATAGACTCCATCTTCTATGTACTATTTCTAACCCATTCAAACTCATACAAACTCATCTATCTAAAACTATCTATCTATTTATCTATCTATCTATCTATCTATCTATCATCATCTAATATTTCTGATCTATCTATCTATCTATCTACAATCTGACTATTTCTATCTATCTATCTTTCTTTCTATCTATCTATCTATCTATCTATCTATCTATCTATCTATCTATCTATGTAGATAGAGTAGGCTATTTCAGGCGAGAATATACAGGTGCATCTCAATAAATTAGAATGTTTGTGGAAAAGTTAATTTATTTCAGTAATTCATTTCAAATTGTGAAACTCGTGTATTAAATAAATTCAATGCACACAGACTGAAGTAGTTTAAGACTTTGGTTCTTTTAATTGTGATGATTTTGGCTCACATTTAACAAAAACCCACCAATTCTCAGCAAATTAGAATACTTCATAAGACCAATAAAAAAAAAAAACATTTTTAGTGAATTGATGGCCTTCCGGAAAGTATGTACATTTACTGTATATGTACTCAATACTTGGTAGGGGCTCCTTTTGCTTTAATTACTGCCTCAATTTGGCATGGCATGGAGGTGATCAGTTTGTGGCACTGCTGAGGTGGTATGGAAGCCCAGGTTTCTTTGACAGTGGCCTTCAACTCATCTGCATTTTTTGGTCTCTTGTTTCTCATTTTCCTCTTGACAATAACCCATAGATTCTCTGTGGGGTTCAGGTCTGGTGAGTTTGCTGGCCAGTCAAGCACACCAACACCATGGTCATTTAAACAACTTTTGGTGCTTTTGGCAGTGTGGGCAGGTGCCAAATCTTGCTGGAAAATGAAATCAGCATCTTTAAAAAGCTGGTCAGCAGAAGGAAGCATGAAGTGCTCTAAAATTTCTTGGTAAACGGGTGCAGTGACAGGTTTTCAAAAAACACAATGGACCAACAGCAGCAGATGACATTGCACCCCAAATCATCACAGACTGTGGAAACTTAACATTGGACTTCAAGCACCTTGGGCTATGAGCTTCTCCACCCTTCCTCCAGACTCTAGGACCTTGGTTTCCAAATGAAATACAAAACTTGCTCTCATCTGAAAAGAGGACTTTGGACCACTGGGCAACAGTTCAGTTCTTCTTCTCCTTAGCCCAGGTAAGACGCCTCTGAAGTTGTCTGTGGTTCAGGAGTGGCTTAACAAGAGGAATACGACAACTGTAGCCAAATTCCTTGACACATCTGTGTGTGGTGGCTCTTGATGCCTTGACCCCAGCCTCAGTCCATTCCTTGTGAAATTCATCCAAATTCTTGATTCGATTTTGCTTGACAATCCTCATAAGGCTGCGATTCTCTCAGTGGGTTGTGCATCTTTTTCTTCCACACTTTTTCCTTCCACTCAACTTTCTGTTAGCATGCTTGGATACAGCACTCTGTGAACAGCCAGCTGCTTTGGCAATGAATGTTTGTGGCTTACCCTCCTTGTGAAGGGTGGCTTACCCTCCTTGTGAATGATTGTCTTCTGTACAACTGTCAGATCAGCAGTCTTCCCCATGTTTGTGTAGCCTAGTGAACCAAACTGAGAGACCATTTTGAAGGCTCAGGAAACCTTTGCAGGTGTTTTGAGTTGATTAGCTGATTGGCATGTCACCATATTCTAATTTGTTGAGATAGTGAATTGGTGGGTTTTTGTTAAATGTGAGCCAAAATCATCACAATTAAAAGAACCAAAGACTTAAACTACTTCAGTCTGTCTGCACTGAATTTATTTAATACACGAGTTTCACAATTTGAGTTGAATTACTGAAATAAATGAATTTTTCCATGACATTCTAATTTATTGAGATGCACCTGTAGTTGTTTAAAACTCAAATCTGTGGTTTATTTATAAAGATAGCGTCTATTTGAAAATTTGCTTCGCCGATTTTGGAGGTGTGAGTTCCAGGCGATCACCAGGCGTTCAGTGCTCATGTATCCACATAAAGCAGCCTCACCTCGGCTAGTCCTTATGACATTTGCCAATGTCTCTGTAGTGGTTAAACATGAGGTAAAATTCGTTTTGGGTATATCTAACAGGCAATCTTTGGTCTCATGAATCCATTATTTTTTTCAGGTCATATCGTTTTGGCTGAGCACAAAGTTATGTTTCATGAATTATATATTTATTAATCGTAATACAGTATATTTGACAATATTTGACTGAATTGTTTGCTTTTGTCTTTATTTCCTATTACATAGGCTAAGTCTCTTATACTTTATACTTATACTTTTATACTTTATACTTATACTTTTATACTTTTTATACTTTTATACTTATAAGTGCTGGGTAACGATTACAATTTTTAATCGTTCATTGTTGAAAAATTTATTGTTATGCACAAAATTCAATAATGCATTCAAAAGTAGTGTATAGTGCACTTTTTTTTCATTTAAAAGTACTGCTATATGAAAAAAAGTTCAATAACATTTGGTTTGCAAACACTTTAAACAAATAAGGTGCTTTTTTTCCAGCAGTATTCCTTTTACATAGTAGCAGTTAAAATATTTCTTGTAAATCTCAACTCAACATTAATGTAATCAAATTAAACATAAAGTCAAAGCTATTTGCCACTGCCAGGGCATTAACATTTTATAGAAAATATTTTTATAGTTTGTTATAGAAAAACAAGTTATGCTCAGAGCCCAGAGCCTCGATCATAACATTATAACAGGCACCTTCTGAGTAGAGACCTGCACTATCGTGGGGCCCGCGGGACCCAACGCAACAGAGTGCGGCGTGGGACAACACTTGATGTGGGAGTGCGGGTGTGTGCGGGATGCGGGAGAATAACGATGTACTCACACTATAGGCAATCTTAACCATGCCCAAGCGCGTTTAACCTCAAAGCCCTGTTCGTTTGACTAGTGTTATCACTCCGTGCCGCGCTCAGGCGCGGTTCGTTTAGCCATCCCTGGCTCAGTTGGAAGAGGTGGGCCGGACCTCTAACCGCGCCGGAGTGCGGAACTTATGAAAGGCCTATGTGCAGCATAATTGCGTAAACATTTCTGTGATGCAAGAGTGATAGATCTGTAATGCAATATATTGTGAGAGGGCCGTGTGTTACCGCATCCCAAACGACTCAAAATAATAAACAAAGTTAACAAAACGATGCACTCCACATGTGCTGACCAAGCTTCTCTGCTGTCTTCACGTGCTATCGGAAACTTCCTATTTCCCACTTATGAAGTCGTAATTAGGAGCACGTTGCAATTTTTTTTCTGTTAAAAATAACACTGAACAGTGATTTGAGAATGTTGATGCTTAGCCTAAATAATTTAAGCGGAAGCGTTCATGTGAGCGCTGCTGCAGTCTTAGACCCACCTCAAATGCTCTCATTGGTTGAGACGTGTGATGACACCCATCCCAAGCCAGCACTGATCAACATCCCACCCCTCCTGTGACCCATGGTATGTGTATTTAGCGCCAGTGAGCAACGGCGCTAATAGCGCGTTATCTTGCCCAGCCCTAATATATACAGTGTATACATATAGAATGCAAAAATTCACAAATATGATTATGATTCTAATTTAAAAGGTTTTAAACTAGGTGAGTAGTCATTTTGTACTCCTATAAAAATACTTCTTTTTAAAGAGCCCTCTAACTCTAAATTGCAAAACTAGGTGCTTGAAATTATAAGAGGAGTAAAAATTGACTACTCTCTGGCTGATCAAGTATTAGGTGCTATGCATAGTCATTTAAGGTTTAAGAAACATGTGGCCAGAAGTATGTTCATTAGATAAATAATAACGTGTGGCTAATCTAACATCAGCAGGTGTCTATCAGTATGTGCTGTAATTTGACATTACGACTGTTTGTCTGGCCATTTAACAGCAGGTCCCATTCTGACAACTTACTAAATATAATGTGACAACATGCCAACATGCCTTGCTGCCATGTGTATTTGTTTTCCAGGGCAATAATGGTGGAAATATATATATATATATATATATATACTGTATATATATTTTTTAGCCAATATGTAATGTATGTACAAATAGAGAATTAAAAATTTTAAAAACATTAAAACATTTGGTTGCCAGGAATTAAAAGTCTCCCCTATACATAACAGCAAAAGTCTAAACACATTCACAACCACTATGGCAAAATAATTACATAAATTGAATTAGACAATGCATTTTATTCCAGAAGTTCAACATTCATGATAATTTACGTAATTTTTACATTCATCATGAACACAGCATAGTCCTAAAAAGAGAGAAAACATAATGGAGTAAAGCAAACATCAACGTAACAACATTTCAGCCTTGTTTATATGGGTGACCCTGGTATCTCAAACAAAAGCTTTTGAAGTCTCTGTGTTAGATGGAGCTGCGGTATAGATTGTCTTTGGCTTACCACCTGGGTAGTATGCCCTGTTAAGATATAATACACAGAAAAAGAACTTTATCAAAAGTTCAAAATACATAAACAGCATGATTAGAAAAATAAGGAGCTACATACATTGTAAAGGGTGTGAAATGAGGGGCATATAAAGAAATATCTTAAGTCTGAGATTTACCCTTTTTCTTTTGCTTTAGAGACTCTTTGATAGGCACTGCACTGGAACGCACCACCCAGTATACACAGCGCTGCACCAGCCCAACCCATGTAGAGACCAGTACCGAGCTCAAATCTGCAAACAAAGGCAGTGAGTGAGGTGTATGTACCTACTTAACAGTATATTGGGGACAAATTTATACCCAGAAGTGAATTAAACCTCACAAAACACCCGTTTGGGGTCATCCAAGAACATCTTAATTTGTAAAAATGATGAATAAAAACAATTTCTCAATAAATTACTAACAGAGTTGCTATCTCAGATTTTTTGGATTTTTTATTTTTATTTTTGTTGTCTGTCGATTGAGTGGGAAGTCACTTTCCCTGTTATTTTTCTTTATTGCGGCTCTACTCCTAGAGAAAGCATCTCCAATCCTGCTCCTGCTGCAGAGTTTACCTCCAACCTGCTCTAACATGCTTGCTTGGAAGTTTCTAGTAATCCTGAAGACCTTTATTAGCTGTGTTTAATAAAGGCTGGAACTAAACTCCGCAGGGCAATGGCCATCCAGGTGCAGGATTAGACACTCCTGCCCTAGAGAGTTGCAGTAAAATGAGGGTTCATCCAGGATCAGTAATAAGAGAAAACGTCTGCATTTACTAAATGTAACCTCAGTTCCCTGACATGAGGGAACGAGACATTGCAACACCTTTCTGAAACCAGATTGAATAACACCATTGCTTTGCAATGGCCAATGGTGTTCAAGCGTGTGGAATAGGAATGGGCTCACTCCCTATATAAAGCAGCACTGAATGACATTGCCTTAGCTCAATGCAGGTGCTTCATATAAAGGAAGACACTGTGTTTAGTTGAAAAAAGTCGTACAAATATATCACATCCCTAAGTGATAGCAGCCTCACTGATAATGACGATGAAGAGTAAAATAGCAATAGAGTCTATGGGACCTAGCTGTATCACAGGCTCAACAATGAAGTCAGCGAGGCGGTGGCAGTGCCAGCTGTGACAAAAAAGCCTAGAGGACGTGGTTGAAGCACCGTGGACAAGATGAGAGGGCAGTGAATATCTGGCCACCACAGGTGTGGATTTTAAATTAAAATGGGTGATAGAGAAGTGGCGAGTATCAGCGCTTACAGTTTCTCTCTGTGGATTTGACACTTTTCTCCAATGTAATGTAAGTGCTCTCAAAACAATTAACACAGCTATCTGAACACAAACTTATCTTAACCAAACAGTTCAACTTTACTACAAAATGAAGCACTATTTTCTAATAATGCGTTTATTGAAAGTATATTAACATCAAATCTATAGGTGTGCTTTCTATTGATTAAAAAACATTCAGCTGTAGATTCACAAATACACTAATGAAAATACATGTTTATTGCAAAGTTGTTCAACAGGGAATTTTGTTTTATATATATTGTGTATATCTAAACAAAATAGAAAATATACATCCAACATTGCTGTTGTGTCCCCGGGGAGCAGTTGGGGGTTCGGTGCCTTGCTCAAGGGTATTGATGGTGGAAGAAGGCACTGTACATTCACTCCCCCCACCTACAATCGCTGCCGGATCTTCACTACATTCTTGCTGCACTTGTATCATAGGGGGAAAAATTGTGAGAAGGTTGAATCCATGATTGACAAACTCCTGTGTCAACATCTCCATCTTGAAAACATCTTGAAAAAATCGGATTTGTGCTATTCAGACTGTCATAAGAAAATCAGATATGGGTCACATTTGGGCAAAAAAGTCGGATTTGGGCCACTTTAGCCTGCAGTGTGAACTATGCCTGAATGTTCTCAAACTTCAATTCTGAATATTTTTTGGACATTTACTTGTTAAGAACAGAAGTCGTCCCAGGAGGACTACAAATCTGCATCAACAATCATAACACAATATTTATAAATATAGAAGTTTTGTACTGACAAAATCTTTAGATCTGTTTTCCAGCTTCTCTAAAGGATAGTCTATGATTTCCTACATGGTCATTTTGGGTAACTCAGATTTCATTTGAAATTTGTCTGTACCTTCAATCTCTCCTTCCACCCTGCTCTCTCCTTCCTCCACTTCTTATCTGTCCATGTCTTTTTACAGTTTCCCCTTGCTCTTTCCACTACACCAGCACCCTCCTCTTCACTAATTTCTTTTCCCTCTCCTTCTCCTCCCCTCTCCATTTCGGTGCAACTAACAGCACTGCCTCCCTCTCTTCCCTGATTTTGCATAATACTTAATGCAATATTTTCACTTGTAAAAATCACATACTTACATGCTTTCAGCCAGCAGTGAACAAGGGTACCCACTCCCAGTGTGGAGTGAGCTGTTAAAAAAAAGAACAGTGAGCAGTGAGTGTTCTCCACTGATGCAAAAATATCCTCTTTCACTAGCCCAAAAAGACTCCAAATCATTTTCACCATCACAGGGTATAGTCTCCATTCTCCCTGGACTACCTGTCCTCTTGACAGCATGTTGCCCACATTCTTCCAAGGGGCCATTGCGTCCAGGAATTTGTGAGTTACTAGGACATGCAGGAGACCTGTATGCCAAGCATGAAATGGGACATGCCAGAGCTGAAGCAGGTCCAGCTTACATGCCAGCTGACATGCTGTCGAAGTCGCAGCCATCAGAATGTTCTTTAAAAACACTTCAAGGGAAGGGTTTTCCCACATTTGAACATTGCGAACAAGTTCATTATAGCCTGCAAACACTCCACTAAGAGGTGTGTTTCCATGGAAGGAGAACTGAAACTCATACCTAAGAAAGAAATGCATTTGCACCTCAGGGAAGAATGAAGCCGGTTTCTGAGGGCCTGCTCTCTGATGGTGACTCAACTGGAGAATCCATTCATCTAGCCGACTGCATTCTCGCTCAGCGAGCAGGGGCAGACATTACAGGTTGAACTTAGTCATGATCTGGAGAAGCTCTTAATCGATAGTGCCAGGAAAGTCACTTGTGTCATTACATTGCATTGTGGGGTCCTCTGTAGGGCTACAACCCCAGTCCTCTGAGTCCGACGCTGCTGTTGACATGGAA
This sequence comes from Spinibarbus caldwelli, assembly GCA_039654775.1. Lineage (NCBI taxonomy): Eukaryota > Metazoa > Chordata > Actinopteri > Cypriniformes > Cyprinidae > Spinibarbus > Spinibarbus caldwelli. The sequence continues at coordinate 10,027,060 of CM077234.1, forward strand.
TCATTGTACTCCTTACTTGCCACTCCTAAGGAAACTAGGCCCTGGGCTCCTGAGGAGGGGCGAGAACTAGTTCCTAGTGGTGAACGATCCCAGAAGAGAGATTGGCTCAGCGGAGTGGAAGGGATGCGGGCACTGAGCCGGCATGAGCTAGTCACTGGAATTAATTTCATCTTGCGGTGCTGCTGTTTTTTTTTATCATGGCTCGAAAGTGTCTGCATAGCAAAGTCCCTTTAAAGAGTAGGTCATTGAAAAAAAAATCTGTTTTTAAAAAAATATCTGTTTTGCAGTTTGTAACATTCAATGTAATCAATCTGCAAAGTTGTTAATCAAAAAAGTGCATGATAAATGATGATATTGTCCCTCAAAGGAAAGAGTCGACTCTGAACTGCCTTAGCTTCACGTAGCCAGACCTCCAGACTGATGGCTGAAGTTCTGGAATCTATGGTAGCTTTCATTGGTCAAGGCCCGCCCATGAGGCCGTATGACCGACATGTCAAACAACCAATCACAATTCATTTCGTTCAGTGTCACATTTCGGGATGTGGAAATGTCGCCACAATAACAGACTGGTGTGTAAAACTCTCGGACGTATTTTAAAGATTCTATGCCGCGTATTTGAAATATTTTGATATACTTTTGAAAATCCAGCATTTATATGATCCTGATAAGCGTTTGTCATCACAGTTGTAAACACGATGGCTTTCTTCTTTCGTGAGGGGGTTTGGCGCCACGGCATCTTTGTTTCTAGGCAGAACGCGACACACGTCTCCCGGAAATCCTGTATAATTCAACCAATCCGACGACGACTTCGACACTCCTGAAGTGTTTCCATTTTTGTGTGCCATATGTATCACACGTTCAGCCAAAGTTCCGTGGGCGTGACGTCTGAGGCTGAGACTAGAACCGCCTTAACGAGTCATCATATTTCCGAATCTTCTGCATGTTACTGATATACAGTGTTGAGTAAGTTACTCAAAAAAGTAATCCACTACAAATTACTAATTACTTCTTTAAAATTTTAATTTGATTACATTACTGATTACTGCATTTAAAAATTAATCAGATTACTAATTACTTTGCTTTTGAAGTTACTTTAAAGTTTACTTTACTTTTCAAGTTATCAAACCTAAAAAAATACACTACAAAGAGAAACTCATAGTTATTTCGTTAATTTAATATTGACTGAAAAAAATACATAAGTAGGCCTATTATTTTTATAACCTGATTCACTCCCAATATCAACAAAACTTTTCTTTTTTTGGTTTTGTAAAATAAAGAAAATAAATAGGGTGCGCTTTCTGCATTCTCAGTCTCCATGAATATCTTCCTGAAATGAGTCACTAAAATGAACGAAAATGACATGAGAAATACAGTATATCAAAAGAAAGCTTGAAGTATCTATTATTAAATGAAGTAAGTCATGTCGAAAACAAACAGTGGTGTACCGTGAGGTTTCAGTCAGAGCCTTCAGTAAGCAACTGTAAACACATCTCTGTTACAGCTAACGAAGCCATTTGCATATAATGCACATATTACGCCGCACACAGGCTCTCAACAACAATGACGGCTGATCAACAATTTCAACAGTAGGCTAGATTAGGGTGGGTTAAATGCAGAGTAAATTTCCCTACATGGATCTGTAAAAGTAATCCGCCAATATACGGGTCACTATGCACATTCACGTCACTCTAAAATGACAACGCGCCCAAAGCAGCAAAACTGTACAAATGCTGGACATCCACACACCACACCACAGTACTATCAATGCACCACATACACCTCCATAACAATGTGCATGATACAATACTCATCAAATAATAAAGCACTCACCTGTCACTTGTAAATAAAGTCCATGGGTCTGTCATTCCACGTCCCTTTACTCATATTAAAAAGTAAACACAGCCAACAAAATAACTTGTAATCGGTGCTAGCTGTTCGCCACTCATAGCACTCATAGTTGCAATCTTTGAAATGGCGCATAAAACCTTTGCTGGTCTTTGTTAGTGAATTCAGTTTGGGTGTAGGTCTACCTTTCTCAGTTATTATCTTTTGTCTGCAATAGAGCGCCTTGAAAAAGGTGTTTTTAGTAGATCGGCAACAAGATCTGGTGTAGGCGCCAACGACTACGGCTGTCATTTTCTTTTTGTTGAATTTCACTTTCGTACATTGGAAATCCCTGATTAAAGGGGTGGTTTAATGCTACGGGTAGCACCGGGCAGAGTGACCCAGAGGGGGTGCTGCCACTGAGCGTCAAAATTTGATTGGCTGATGATTCTGTCACTAATGCTCGTAACAAATCAGATGTGATATCTTTCAGCAAAAGGGTAGCACTATCTGTAGTGCTGGCCGCAGACTTTTTTTTTATGTAGGATATTCCAGTTCAACCTTAACAAAACTAATCATAGGCAATTTTGTGGACAATACACAAATGAAAATGATACCTAAATAATCAATAAGAAAAATTTTTCACACAATTTTATTTTTTAATAAAATTAAAAGAGAAGGGCCTGCTGCCCCTGACGGCCCACCACTGAAAACAAATATTCTCTGATAAAGTAATCCGTATGAAACCAACGCGAGGTACAGTCTTTCCTGTCTGAGCTCACCTATAATGTGATCATGCCCACGCTATAAGATAATCATCCATGCGAAACCAGGCTTGAGACACGTGAACGTTTAATCACCTCTGTAGAAAGATTCAAGTTCATCTATGCTATTTTTCGCTTTTGGAAGCAGACGAGCTGTGAGGAAAAAGCCTTGAATTGTGATGCCAACATGGTTTAATCCAGCGGATGATCTCATTCTGATGAGTCATTTATTTTTTACTTAAAGTCCCACTGTAGTCAAATATTTTATCTCTTAAAACTCATCTTTGATCATCAAAATGACATATTTAAATGTTCCTCTTCAGGAACTCGAGCTGTGTTGAAACGCTCTGGGAACGCCTCCAGCGTGACCGCGCTCTGAACACGTGTGAAATCTGTCCAGTGGATGGGCGAGACGTCACGGGCGGGTGACGTCAGAGACCAGGAAGCTTAAAAGCACGTGCGGTGGAACCGGCGTCAGCTTTTTGTCATTCAGCAACCGCTACTCTGTGTGTGTCTGTCGATCTCTGTTGTGAGTCTTATTTACTGTTGTTTGTCCATAGTCACAAGCACGAATAAAGCTCCATGATGGCTAGAAGTGCTGGCAAGACAAAGCACTTGGGCGAGAGCAGATCACATTACAGGCTGTGTGTTCCTCCCTGCGATCGTTATATCACTGCTGGGGATACACACATCCTGTGTGTGGTCTGCTTGGGAGCGAGTCACGCAGAGTCGGCTCTCGAGGGAGCCGACTGCTCGCACTGCGAGCTTCTTTCACTGCGTGCACTTCGCTCCCGGAAGGCTCTCTTTTGCGAGGGAGCCTTCGCCAGTGTTCCCCGCGGTGCTGGTCCCGCGTCCGCCGAGGTAGAGCGGCGGCTGCACTCGTGGGGTTCGCAGGTGGATCTGGCAGAGGAAATAGAGACGGGCGAGTCCCTATCTTCTTCCTCACCCGCCAGATCCAGCGGCCGCTCGCTAGGACTGGAAGCCCATTCGGCGGTTTCTTCCCCCCGGCGACGCGGCTCGACGCTTCACCTGTCTTCCTCCGAGGAGGTGGATGTGGTGAGCGTCGACGAGGTTTCGCACCCTCAATAGCCCCAATATGAGGAGCTAGTGGAGGTGGTTACTCGTGCCGTGGCCAAGTTGAATATCGATTGGCCCGCCGAGAAAAAGGCTGAACCACAGAGAAGCAAATTAGATGAACGCTTCCTGCGAACTAAGCCGCCACCTCCACGTCGGAGCCTACCGTTCTTCCCCGATCTCCACACCGAGGTGTCGAGATCGTGGGCTAGACCCTTTTCTTCCCGCCTCTTCATCCCCGCCTCCTCTTACTACGGTAATGTGGGGGGATTGAATGAGCGCAGGTATAGAGCGATGCCCCGGGTGGAACAGACGCTTGCGAGCTATCTGTCCCCCGGCGCGGCATCGTCTCTAAAGGCTCCAACCTTTCCCTCCAAGCCGTTGCGCACAACATCAGCGCTGGTGGGCAAGGGGTACGTGGCTGCAGGTCAGGCTGGTGCGTGTCTGCACACCATGGCGGTGTTACAGGCGGACCAAGCCGACCTGCTAAAAGAGCTGGATGAGGGAGAGGAGCTCAGACCTGATGACATCACTGAGCTCCGTAGAACCGCTGATTTGTCTCTCCGCGCTACCAAAGAGACCGCCCGTGCCATCGGCAGGTCTATGGCAGCGCTGGTGGCGGCGGAGAGACATCTCTGGTTGACCCTATCTGACATGAAAGAGAAAGATAGGGTCTTCCTCATGGATGCCCAGTTTGCGCCTTCTGGCCTGTTTGGCGACGCCGTCATTTCCGTTGATGACAGGTACCAGGAGGCCCGTAAACAAGCGGCGGCATTCCAGCGGTTCCTCCCTCGCCGATCTCTAGCTCATATACTAGCTCATATACCAGCGTATCATATAGGGAGGCTCAGAGAGAGAGGGTCGCCACTCGCGCTCCCCCGCATCGGGACCGAGGTGGCAAACGCTCTGGGTCGGGGGCTTCTAAGGCTAAGCCGGATCTGCGGACCATTCTTCAGTCTAAGAAGCCCTCGACCAAGAAGCCCTGACGGGCGTGGCCCAGGGCTTATGAGGGCAGGCCCCTCTGGGGAAGAGCGGGTTACACCACAATACACGGTGTTCGTCTCTCCTCAGTGCCCTCAGGAGATCAGTCTGCTACCCCTGCCAAAGTTCCAGGGCGCAGCGGTCTCCAGCGAGCGCTTCTCTCAGTTTTTTTCCGCCCGGAAACTTAGCGGAGCTGAGAAGCTCGCCACCCCTTCGGGGGTCTCTAGAGCAGCTGGTTCGGTCGTCCCCTGCCGGTCCTCCGCTTCAGGGCACCGAGCTAGCAGCTGTGAGTACACCAGAGGCCAGTCTCAAGAGACTGGTTCCCTTAGTAGACTATTTGGCAGCGTGGGAACTACTGTCAAATGTGTCTCAATGGGTCCTGCGCACTGTAGAGCGAGGTTATCACATTCAGTTCGGCGCTCTGCCGCCGCCCTTCAATGGGGTCATTCCCACACTGGTGGGCCCCGAGCAGTCTCTGGTCTTGGAACAAGAAGTAGACACTCTCTTGAGGAAGGAGGCCATCGAGGTGGTCCCTCCTCACGAACGAGAGTCCGGGTTCTACAGCCGGTACTTCATAGTTCCAAAGAAGGATGGAAGGTTGCGTCCCATTTTAGATCTGCGTCTTTTGAACTGCTCAGTCATGCGACTGAAGTTCAAGATGCTCACACTCAGACAGGTCGTGTCTCAGATCAGGTCCGAGGACTGGTTTGTCACGATCGATCTAAAGGATGCATACTTCCATGTCTCCATCCTTCCCTCTCACAGGAAGTTCCTGAGGTTTGCTTTCAGGGGCAAAGCATACCAATACCGGGTTCTTCCTTTCGGCCTTGCACTCTCACCCCGCACTTTTACGAAGTGTGTGGATGCTGCTCTGGCTCCTCTGCGACTCCAGGGCATCCGCATACTGAACTATATCGACGATTGGTTGATTCTGGCTCAATCGAAGCAGGTGGCGATTCGACATCGAGATGTCGTTCTCGCCCACATGAAAGAGCTGGGGTTAAGACTAAACACCAAGAAGAGTGTGCTTTCTCCATTACAGAGAATCACTTATCTGGGCGTGGTGTGGGATTCGACCGCGATGCAGGCACGTATGTCTCCTGCTCGGATCAAGTCGAGCCTCACGTCGGTCAAGAGAGTGAGAGAAGGCCGGTCACTCACTGTCAAGCAGTTTCAGAAACTACTGGGTCTGATGGCAGCTGCATCCAACGTGATACCTATTGGCCTGCTGTACATGAGACCCCTACAGTGGTGGCTCAAGACCAAGGGGTTCTCCCCGAGGGGAAACCCGCTTCGCATGATCAAGGTCACGCGGCGATGCCTACGTGCCTTAGACATGTGGAGACAACCTTGGTTCTTGTCTCAGGGCCCGGTGTTGGGAGCTCCTTGTCGCCGCGTAACACTAGCGACGGACGCATCCCTCACCGGTTGGGGAGCGGTCATGAGTGGCCACCCTGCCCGTGGTCTGTGGAGCGGCCGCCATCTCACGTGGCACATCAACTGCCTGGAGATGCTGGCCGTGTTTCGAGCGCTGAAACACTTTCTCCCAGACCTAAGAGATCGTCATGTGTTGGTGCGCACCGACAACACAGCGGTGGTCTCTTACATCAACCACCAGGGAGGTCTGCGTTCGCGCCCCTTGTACAAGCTGGCGCACCAGATCCTTGTGTGGTCCCAGGACAGACTCCTCTCACTGAGAGCCGTCTACATTCCTGGGTATCTCAATGTGGGAGCAGATGTCCTGTCGAGACAGGGGCCGAGGCCCGGGGAATGGATGCTTCACCCCTTGGTAGTGAAGCAGATCTGGAGAGTGTTTGGCCAGGCTCAGGTGGACCTCTTTGCGACTCAGGAGACATCACAATGTCCCCTCTGGTTCTCTCTGACTCATCCAGCTCCACTGGGGCTGGATGCCACGGCACAGGTTTGGCCGAGGCTTCGTCTGTACGCCTTTCCCCTGATCGCTCTGCTCCCGGGAGTTCTGGCGAGAGTGCGCCGGGACGGGGTCAGTCTACTTCTGGTAGCATCATTCTGGCAGGGCCGAGTATGGTTCTCGGACCTGATTTCTCTCCTCGACGGCTCTCCATGGGAGATTCCCATCAGGAGGGATCTCCTCTCACAGGCAGGGGGCACTATTGTTTCTCCGCAGGGTTGACCCACTCCACCTTGAAGGTCTACGTGGCGGCTTTATCAGCCTACCACGCCCCTCTCGGTGGCCAGCCAGTGGGCAGACACCCCCTAGTTACACGTTTCCTCCGCGGTGCGCTGAGTCTGAGGCCTCCAGTACGATCCCGTGTCCCTCCGTGGGACTTGGCTGTGGTGTTAGAGGCTCTCTGCAGGCCTCCATTCAAGCCTATTGAGGAGATCTCTGATCGCCATCTCACTTTGAAGACTACCTTTCTTCTGGCGATATCTTCTCTAAAGAGAGTTGGGGATCTTCAGGCCCTCTCAGTGGCCCCTTCCTATCTAGACTTTGCGCCCAGTCTGGCCAAAGCCTTCCTCTACCCTCGAGCGGGGTATGTCCCTAAGGTCCCCTCCTATACACCACAGCCTGTCGTACTCCAGGCCTTTTGTCCTCCTCCCTTCAGGGAGCCCGACCAGCAGAAGCTTAATTCTATGTGTCCGGTGCGAGCACTGGACACATATGTCCACAGAGCTGCCCTGTGGAGAAGGGCGGACCAACTGCTGGTATGCTATGGTCCCCCTAAGAGGGGTCTGCCTGCTTCTAAGCAGACCCTCAGTCGGTGGATCGTGGATGCCATTTGCATTGCCTACGAGTCCTCTGATCTCCCCTCGCCTCTGGGGGTCAAGGCTCACTCGACCCTGAGTGTGGCGGCCTCCAAGGCCTTCTTTGCAGGTGTTCCGATGCAGGACATCTGCAACGCTGCGGGATGGTCCACGCCCCTGACCTTCGTCAGGTTTTATGGCCTCAATATGCGGGCCACTCCAGGCTCTTCCATTCTCTCGCCCTCATTGTGCTCCTAGGGATACATACGGGGCAGGGACTTGGAAGTCTGGCGGCGTGGGCACCTCGTTCCCAGAGCGTTTAGACGCAGCTCGAGTTCCTGAAGAGGAACGCCTCTAGGTTACTTATGTAACCCTAGTTCCTCGAAGGAACGAGACTCTGCGTCTCGAAGCCATACTTCCGGCATCCCTGCGAGCGTTTGCTTCATTCCTGGAAGCTGACGCCGGTTCCACCACACGTGCTTTTAAGCTTCCTGGTCTCTGACGTCACCCGCCCGTGACGTCTCGCCCATCCATTGGACAGATTTGACACGTGTTCAGAGCGCGGTCACACTGGAGGCGTTCCCAGAGCATTTCGACGCAGCGTCTCATTCCCTCGAGGAACTAGGGTTACATACGTAACCTAGAGGCGTTTTTTCTTGTGAAAATAATTTTCTCTTGCCTTAAAATAGTTTGAATGTAACTCTACACCCTTGCCTCATTTACTATACGCAGATCTATGAATATGCAAATTATCCCCGCCTCCACTCAGTCACACCAGCCAGCGCCTCCTGATCCACTGAACTGTAGTAAATGCGAAACAATGGCATACGCGGATAATGACGGATAAAACTATGTTTTTACTAGCGGACAACTACAGTGAATACTGTAACATTTGTTAAAGTTACTTACTTGACGATGTTGTGTCCTAAATGCCTTTAAGACTGAATGCAGCCGTTTGATTCCAATTTGCGACCGCGAGCATACGCGTGTGAAGTACAGACACCGATGCGATAGAGGTGGGTCTGACTCCGGGCTACTTTTCCACTATTGCCGCGGGTTATAATACAAGTTAGCGGTTCTAAATTCACATTAAACCATGGCTTCATGTTTTTTTTTTTTTTTTTTGCTCTAATTTATTTTTGGTTTTGTGCTGGTATTGGTATATTTTGCATGCTAAAGATAGAAATCTATCACTTGACGTGATTGGTTATTGAATTTTGTGGCGTAGCAAACCAAAGGCTGTTTCAAACTGGGTTTCTGGGTCAGCCTTTGGGAAACTACAGTTTTAAGGAGAAATACTCAGCACTGGTGTTGATTAATGGATTGGCACATGGTTTGTCTAAAAGCATATTAAAAACACCACATAGACAAATAAACAACATAAAAAAACTTGATTTTCACTACAGGGGGACTTTAATTAGTGTTACTGTGACATAAACTTGTACAAATTCACTTGTTGAACTTTTCCCAAACTATAATGCCAGACTAAAATATGTAGAGCGCAACATTTCATTGTATCTAAATGTTGTAGGACTCGTCTGCATTTTAGCTTGCATTCTCCGGTGATTTATTAAAGGGCATACTGACGTCCAAAACATGATTTTTTTCTTCATATTTTTTTAACTCTGCATTTGTAACTTAAGTGACGTCATTTTATTGATATAAGTAACTGTAATCAAATTATATAAATTTAAAATGTAACTCATTACTTTACTGCATTACCAGGAAAAGTAATTAGATTACAGTAACGCGTTATGCGTTATATCCAGCTCTGCCGATATACGTCACTAGGTAACACATTTGCATAATCCCTGCCTGCCCGTGAAATATGAACACCCTGACCTGCTCACAAACACTTCCGCTAGTTAGTGTTTACATCATGTCGAGAAAATGCTGTGTTCTGCGCTGTAAAAGCAAGTTTGTTTTGTTTTCATTGCCGAAAGATGATGATGTGAAGAATCAGTGGTTAAAATGAATTTTTCCATGATACCACAGCAATACAATTCGAACCTTTTGTTGTGTGCTCATCATTTTACCAAGGACTGCTTCTCTAATCTTGGAGAGTTCAATGCGGGATTCACTAAATGCTTGTCCGTGAAAGAAAAGTCTGTACCTTCTTTATTTGGACCAACAAACGTCTCCGAACCACAACCTATAAATACAATTGATACTTTATGTGTACATTTTTAATTGAGTGCTCAAAATATCAAGTTTTTTTTTTTTTTTTTTGTGTCGATTAACGTAGACTATCATTATTCTAATTACTTAAATTAATAATAAAGAATGTAGGCATATTTTGGTTTACAAGCTGTATTGTTTCATCAGTTAGTCATGTTAGCACTTGACTAACATATCCACCATTATTGTTTTGTTAAGTTTTTACACTTTAGCAGCTAAACTTTAGCTGCAGGCATGATTCGCTTGCATAAGTGTTAAACAAAATGTTTGTAGAAAACAAAACAAAACAAAATACTTGTAGTTTCAACAAACCCATCACTTCATCACAATTTCGACTCCCAGTTAGGCTCATCAAGAATTACTCCTTCAAAAACAGACAGAAACCTTGGAGTTGTGATTGATGATAAGCTGAATTTCTCAGACCACATTGCTAAAACTGCCTGGTCCTGCAGATTTGCTTTATATAACATCAGGAAGATCAGGACCTTTCTTTCGGAACATGCAACACAACTCCTTGTTCAAGCTCTTGTTCTGTCCAGACTTGACTATTGCAATGCTCTCTTGGCAGGTCTTCCAGCCAATTCCATCAAACCTCTACAATTAATCCAAAATGCCGGTGCAAGATTAATCTTTAATGAGCCGAAAAGAACACACGTCACACCTCTGTTCATCAATTTTCACTGGTTACCAATAGCTGCTCGCAAAAAATTCAAGGCATTAATGTTTGCCTACAAAACCACCTCTGGCTCTGCACCCCTTTACCTAAATTCAGTACTTCAGTCCTATGTACTTCAGTCCAAGCTTCCTCTAGAAGCTTGCGTTCTGTAAGTGAACGACGCATTATTGTGCCATCCCAAAATCACTTTCACAAACTTTTTCAGTAACTGTTCCCACCTGGTGGAATGACCTTCCCAACTCAATCCGAGCAGCTGAATCCTTAGCTATCTTCAAGAAATGGCTAAAAACACATCTCTTCCATCTTTACTTGACCCTCTAACTCTAGCACTCTCTATTCTAATTCTATTTTATCTATCTGTCTTCTCTTTATTTAAAAAAAACCCCACACATACTTGACCCTCTATCAATTGCATATTTATTCTCTAACTGCTAGCTTTTCTTGAAAAACTAACACTAGCTTTCTTTTTTCTATTCTATCTACTTGTTTCTTTAAAAAACAAAACAACAACAACAACAACAACAACAACAACAACAAAAACACTAGGTTTCTTTTCTTTTTATCTATATTCTATCTACTCGTTTCCTCTAAAAAAAACAAAAAAACCCCAAAAAAACAAACAAACAAACAAAAAAACCTTGCTATGTGTACTGCGTTAGGCTAACCGAGACTTGTCTGAGCACTTGCATGTTGTTGCTCTTTTGTTGGTTTTGATTGATTTTATTGTCCTCATTTGTAAGTTGCTTTGGATAAAAGCGTCTGCTAAATGACTAAATGTAAATGTAAATGTCATTATTTTAAGAACTGTTTGAAGTACTATATTATTGTTTTATGTAAAGGCAGTGCCACGTTATCCTAATGGGCAACATGGGCTGCAGCCCGGGGTCCCGAACACTAGGGGGCCCCGAGACAGTTTTTAAATTGCATTTTAAATAGGGTTGCCAACTGTTCCATATAATATGGAATCGTCCCGTATTTAAGGCTTCAGTTTGTCCTTTATTAGAATGCATATGCTGTATGACCACCAGACCATACAAATAACAAATGAATTATTATTTTTCCAAATCATTGTTTGAATTCCGAACGTAGCCACTTCAGGAAGGCTTCAAGCGGAATCCTCTGCTGCCTAGTTGTCATTATACATTTAATGTTAGAGTCATCATTGATAAATGACTAATATTAAATGTATGTTCTGAGAAAATTCCATTGTTTTCTGACCTTAGATGCATTAAAACCTGTTGTAGGGGACTCCAACACAATATTAGGACACTTAAAAAAAAACAACAAAAAAAACATATGACCTGCTCTTTAAAGATTTCTACACACTGCACGATTTTAGCAATACTATAAAATCATTGCAGATCTCAATGTGCGACATGGATCTAATAAACTTGTGTATGACATGCATGTAGACTGTACGATGATGACACCTATTGACTTGTACGCTAGAATGTACGTTACTATAGAGGAATAAACCACTAGCAACAAAAAGAGCATACTGAATCAAGCTTTGGGATTTGTAGTTTATATGTATGCTGAAAAAAACTGGAAGTGGCGAAAGAGGTTGGGATAAGAGCTTGAAGTAAGCATTTTTATGTTTAGCGCCATGTCGCATTGATTTCATGTTGCATTTTTATTGGCTAGTCAGTAAAGGTGGGTCGTAGCAGCACTGTACGATGATCATGCTGACACTGTCAGAAAATTATCGTAGGCTATCTTTGGTTGCAAGACCGTGATAACGGCTGTCTTTGAACCTCTCTCACTGTACGACATAGGACCACCGATTAGGAGCCATGATCACAGAAATCGCCACAATTGTTTCACAATGCCAATCTTTAATCTGGGACAGCTGAAAATCGTGCAGTGTGTCTTGGGCTTAAGGCAAGTCATTTCACTCGGTGACCATCTTTGAAATGTCTCTCAGGCATGCAAGTGCAGCTTCTATCTTTTTGAATGGGGAAACATCAAATTCTCCAAAACTATTCACCAAGCTAATTGAATTTCATATTTGAAATCACCAATGAAATTTGAGAACAGTTGACTCATAAATGTTGTTTCTTTTTCTCAAATAGCGTTAAAAAAGGTTATTTTTCAGGCTGGACCAGCCAGTGTGTATGCACAGTCTTAGGGGCCATTCACACAGAACGCGTTTTTCCATTCCAATGCGCTACTTTTCCTTTGTTTTTCTATATAAACATGCGCTTGACGGACGTGCATGACCGTTATGCTCGCGTCTCGCGTCTTTTGCAGCGCCTTGCACACGAGAGCCACGTTTTTAAGACGCCGTGTCAAGTTAAATGAATAGGGGTGTGCAGCGAAGCTAGTATTTGTATCTGTAACAATCACAAAATTATTCGTGTCTGTATCTGTATTCGGATAAAACCGGAAGTAGGCGGAGCTTGAACCGGAACTTCGTACAGTTATAATTGATAAGAACGTTATGTCAATGGTTTTACGCATTGAATTAATAAAGCATTAAAAAAATGTCTGTGGTTTTACAGCCTTTCTTTTTTTTCGTAGTTATATATATATATATATATATATATATATACATATATATATATATATATATATATATATATATATATATATATATATATATATATATATATATATATATATATATATATATATATTATGATTATAATGTTTATTTAAATATCTTCTTATGTCGGAGCCGATACGCTTCGAGATGTAGTGCGGTTATACTTCAGGGAACGCGAGTTCGAGCCCCATTTTGGGGACCTTTCGTGATCCGATAAATAAATATTTGAATATCTTCTAATTAAAACAGTAAGGGTTCCTTTGCAGTTTAGAAATATGGAAATTGAAGGAATTTCCAGGAATGCAAGGAAAAAGGCAAGTGCAATATTTATTTGCGCTTATTTCATTCATAGAGTTTACACTCATTTACTTCACACACTTGTTACTGCGTTGTAATTTTAGAGGTTTATGTAAAACAACATGATTTCACTTGGCTCACCGGTTCCTGCGCAGTTTAAAAAAGTATTTCACTTAAATAATTTGCAGGTCTGGAAAAGTATGGAAAAAAAAAAAGAGAACAGTAGCTATAGCCTATGGAAAAATATTTGTGTTTCGACTATTTGCCCTATTCAGTGTTCTAAAATATAAAATTAATTTCTAAAAAATAAATTGATCATACAAGTAGAGAGCTTTCATGATAAACGTTTAGTAATCATCTGAACACGACTGAATTAATTCAAGGCGCACTTTTTCATTAAGTGGAACTCTTTAAGCAGCTTATTTATTTATTTATTTATTTATTTTGAACTTCACTAAACAAATGTGCATGTGCCACGCAAACCAGCAAAAGATAAAGCAAACACGCAGGCCTAGTAGAAAATGTATCTGTATCTAAGCTGATTATTAGCCTACTCTTGACAGCCAGCTGGTTTGGTTTTTGAGAGACGCGCAGAGACGCGCAATGCGGCTGTTTGATTGGTGATCGCGCTTTGCTTAGTCCATTCATTGGTGTATCATATCATAGCCTTTAAGGTTTCAATTATTGCCTTTTAAATATACACAAATAATAGAACGTGTATGATGCATTCAAATCTGTGTTCACTGGCTGGTACAGAGCCAGAGACACATACGTTTTTAAAGCACTGCGTATTATAACCAATCACATACGATTCTGTTGAGCTTATGAATGCAAGGACCAATCAGAGGCGTTCAGATGAGTCATCGCTGAAACACGCTGTCTCGTCACCGCGCGCTGGCTGATTGAATTCTCTCATCAGAAACAACAAAGTGAAGAAGTACGAATGTTAGTAAGATATTAATTTCACAGTGTAAACAGCTTTAGAGATTACTATGGCATTGTTTGAGAGTGCTTGAACTCGCTGAACTGAAGTGAAAATGTTTTTTGATAATGTTGCTGTCTTTTTTTACAATGAAAGTGTTATAGGCTAATTAATAACTTACAATGTTTTTATTAAATTCACATTAAATACAAAGTCAGTCGTATTAAAAATATATTTTATGGGATGACACCCATATCTGGTACTTAAGTAAAAAGACGGATTTTTATGCAAAGTTAATAGATTACACTATTAGGCTACTTTGCCCATCGCCCGTTATAAATCAACTAACATAATCTATAAAGGTGCAAAATGCATTTACTTACACATATTTGAGAATCGAGATATTTCATGATATATTTTGGGAATATTTCGAATAAAAGTAAAAAAAAATAATAAAACCCCTGCTGAAAAAAAACAAAACAATAGACACTATTACAAATTAGTAATGGTTTTACTGGTTATAATGGGACTTGTATTGGTTTTACTGGAAACTGTAATGGACCCTGTTGGTCTCTACTGTTAATTGGTTGCCTTCTACAGGTGGCTTGTTAAAACCAATAAATCCTAATGGAATATGTCCCAAAACACACTACAGAAACCATTTTTTAATGGTTTTAATGGTTAAAAGTTGATGGTTTATAATGTTGTAATGTTTGTAATGGTATTTGTAGTGGAAACCATTAAAATTCTCTGTGATGGTTTTATAGTTTTTTTTTTTTTTTTTTTCAGTAGGGACATAAGTCTATATCAGTTATACAGTGGTATTGTGGCTGCTGTGTGTCACATGACAAGCATGAGAGCTTCCCTTCACTCGTGCCCACCTCAAAAATAATGAGTGCATGATGCCCCTGACACTACAATACAAAATTATTTGTCAAATAAATGAACATGATGAAACATTAATTTTAGTTTAAATTGTTATAGATTACTTCTAGAGATTGCAGTATTACATGACATGGTGAAACATGACTGAATGAATAATACTTAGGTAGGTTAAGATGAATTTTAAAATTGTGCCCCCTAAAAGCACAAGTGGCCCCTGTCTGGCCCCCCTAGTCACTGTGGTCTAGAACCACCCCTGAACACCAGACTGTGCTGCAGCCTAAGCCGAATATTCGGGCAGAATTATTCGTTATCTGTTATTCGTTTTTGAAGCCATTATCCGTGCCTTTCCGAATAATGTATTTGGCTTCGGGCACACCCCTATAAATGAATTTCAACTTTTACACGCAGCACCGTTCATCAATGTCAGTTCCAAAGCAGTGGACCAATCAGAAGAATTCGGAGGTGGGGCAAGCATTGCAAGCTGCTGTTTACAGTAGCAATTTGGCATTACAACTGTTTTATTTGACGGCAACATGGCGGAGGAGGCGCTCATAGTGGCTGTGTCTGGATACCCTGAATTATGCCTCTGCTGAGTTATTTTTATCCCCGGTGGGGATATAAACATCCCACGATCTCGCTCCGAGGTCCCGATCTAAATCAAATGATTCGCAATACGCGATCCGATTGGAGTACTTCGATTCATTTTGCGACTCAATGTTTTAACTGATTCGGAGTTTCAAAAAGCTCCGCTGATACTGTGTTCTTTGCTCGCTTTCTCTAAATAATTTATTTGATGCTTGAATAACCGTAGAAATGAAATCATTACAATTAATAGGCCAAACGTACAATGTTTTTAATAGATTGTGATCACGTTAAATACAGTTTCCGTCGTATATTAAAAACATTTCATGACATGACACCCATTATATGGTACTTGCCTAAAAAGACTGGTTTATGATGTGCGTTATTAACAGATTACACTAACATTAGGTTACTTAGGCTATAGCCGTACCCTTAACTTCCACCAATGGAGAGAGAAAAAAAGTTTTCGAAAGCATTCCCCCTTTGCTTTTTTCACAAATCGCACCATGCCTATTTCTATTATTTCTGTTATTGTTGTTATTGCATCAAGTCTCAAAAGCTCATCTCGAGACCCTCGCATTCTACGCTACACTTTTTTTAAAACCATTCCTGAGTGCTGCGTCTTGCATTTTTAGATGCAAAGACGCGTTCTGTGTGAATAGCCCCTTAACTGCACGTCTCAGAACGCTGACTGTTTCTATAGCAACCGGGACTTCTAACTGCAGCAATGCGATGAAGGCGTGGCTTCCTTCAACAGAACGGCCATATTGAGCATTGCTTTTTTCCCCATTCAAAACTATGCAAGTGTCACATCTTGGGTATTCTATAGTCTCTGTTGTGTAGGGACACTGGAGCAGGATGGAAGTAAGAGTGTCACCTATAACGAGGGCTATCCTGAGGAGGTGAATTCTGAGGCTGTTGATCCCTCAAGAATGGCTTCTGCGTGGGTGTGGCCTAAGCAGAAGACAGCTATCATAGTCATCCAGGAACTCGATGGGTCCTGAACAGGTGGCCCAAGGATTGGTTGCTTTTTCCATCTATCCTTCCATCAGTTCTTGCCAGAATGTTGAAAGGGATCAGTGGAGAAGCACCTTTCACAATAGGCACTGAATCAACGGTGTGAGAGGCCTCTTGCATATGTTCTCTTGAAGGAGGAAGATTCTGAGGCAATGTTGTTCAGCACTGCTTTATATAGGGAGCAAACCCACCCCTGTTTTGCACATTTGAATGCCAATTGCAATTTGCCAGTATAATGGCAAATGGCGTTGCAATGACATTATTCAATCAGGCTTCAGTATTCTTTCAGACAAAGGTGTTTCAGCTTTTGACACAATATCAAGAGAACCAAAATTGAAAGGGAACTGCAGTTAAACATAACATCATTAGCCAATTAAAGTAATACATGAAAACAGAAATAGAACAAATGATCTCATAGCTTTTGAAATAATGTATGACTGCTTGAAGTTTATTTAAAGTGCCCCTATTATGGATTTTTGAAAATTACCTTTCATGCAGTGTGTAATGTAGCTGTATGTGAATGTAAACTGTCTGCAAAGTTGTAAAACTGAAAGTAAATCATTAATAAAGTAATTGTCTCTCAAAAGAAAGAGTCGACTCTGAACTGCTGAAATTAGTCATTTTAAATTTGAATCCCATTTCCACTGTTCATACGTCACAAGTTAATACATTTCCATAATGCCTGCCTACGTTCTGCATGGACATCCTGCAGACATCCCTCAAACGGTGTAGCTCGTTTGTGTGGATAGCATAATGTCGAGAAGACGCTGTGTCTGTGCTGTGAATTCAGTTTAATTTCACTCCCAAAGGATGATGCTGTGAAGAATCAGTGGTTAAAATTCATCTTTAATACGATACCACAGCAGAATAATCACAACCTTTTTCTGTGTTCCTGTCATTTAACTGACAACTGCCTCTCCAATCTCCATGAGTTAAACACAGGATTCGTAAACTGGTTTTCTTTGAAAGATGGGTTAGTGCCCAGTTTGCTTGGACCAGCTTGCTCAATTGAATCACAACCTGTGAATATGATTAATAAGTTGTTGCTTTAATGTTCCATCAAGCATGCATAACATGTAGTTTTGTGTGTTGTGTTGTGTTGTGTATACACTCAGTGCAGCTGTAAGTGCTAACTCATGTAATAGTTCTGCTAATCAGCTGTGGGCCTGCTACTGTCCAGAAATGAGCCGATTAATATAGAATGTCTGTCGTTCTTATTACTTGGAGTCATGATAAAGGATGGGGCAATACATTGGTTTACAAACGTCTCAGTTACGTCTGTAACCCTTGTTCCCTGAAGGAGGGAACAGAGACGTCATGTCGGTGACCGACGAATTGGGATCTCGCCAGAGAGACCAATCCACTTCGAGTGTAACTAAACGAGTCAACGGACATTGGCATGCGGTATTTCGCATTTGGCTGCCACACTCCACACACGGGTATAAGATGCAGCAGATGCACCGCATTAATTCATGTTTTCGCTGAGGAGCCGAGCCGGTGACCCGGCAGCTCAGCTGTGGTACAGCGACTGTGGCGGCGGGACGTGACGTCTCCGTTCCCTTCTTCAGGGAACGAGGGTTACATAGTAACCGAGATGTTCCCTTTCAATCGGTCATTCCAAGTCACGTCGGTGACCGACGAATTGGGATCCCTACTAAAGCGCCACAGGAGCTGCCCCCCCAGTGCCCTATGTAGGCCCCCTGGTCCTTCCTATAAGGCAGACGATAGGACTGGGTTCTACACAGAGAAGGTCGACTACTGCTGTTCCTCGAGCAACCCAAACAGTAGGACTTGGATAACACTGGGAAAGCGTGCACTTGCATCTGTAAGAGGCACACTGTGGAGTCACCTCCTCCCAGAGGGGGTTAAGTGACATTTACTCATGTGAAGTAACCCCGTAGGGCCCTATTGCACATGGAAGTCGGAAGCTCTGCCACGTCTAGCCGCCGGAGTGCTGGAGGACTTGACAAGATTTGCCCGTTCAGGGAACTATCTGGAGAATTTAGGTGTTAAGGACGCCGCAAGCTGACTCTGAACCGGGCCTCTCAGTGCCGCTACCCGTTTGAGGTGAGAACACAGGAGGAAACCGGTTGGACACGCAGGCTATAGAACCTAGTGAATGTGTTAGGAGTCGCCCAGCCCGCAGCTCTACAGATGTCTGCTCACGAGGCACCACGAGCCAGCACCCAGGACGATGCGACACTCCTAGTGGAGTGAGCACGCAGCCTGAGCGGGCAGGGCACACCTCGATTCGTCGACTGAAAATGTCTGCAGGTCTCCCACCCTCTTGATCGAGGCCAATGCAGTCAGGAGTAGGGTTTTCATAGAAAGAAACTTCAACTCGACTGACTGGAAAGGCTCGAAGGGGGCAGTTTGAAGAGCTCTTAGCACCAATGCCAAATCCCAAGAGGGTAGGGAGGGAGGCCTAGGAGGATTTAACCTCCTGGTCCCCCTAAGGAACCTGACAACCAGATCGTGCTTCCCCACCGACCTCTCCTCTACGGGGTCGTGGTGGGTGGAAATAGCAGCAACGTAAACCTTAAGGGTGGAAGGGGACAGCCTACGCTCCAACCCTTGCTGCAGGAAGGAATGCACGCCTCTGATCGAACATCTCCTTGGGTCCTCATGGTGAGAGGAACACCATTTGACAAACAGGTTCCACTTCAGAAGTGGTCTCATATGCAGCAGATCGAGCGTAACTACCGCCGCAGCTGCCACCATATGCCCCAGGAGCCTCTGAAAGAATTTCAGTGGGACCGCCGTCCTGCCTGATAAAGTCTTGAGGCAGTTCAGCACTTACTGAGCACATTCCTGGGTGAGGCATGCTGTCTAGCTGACCGAATCCAACTCCATGCTGAGAAAAGAGATCCATGCCGAGTTTGCTCTTTTCTCAGTTGACCCGAAGACCCAACTGGCTGAGGTGTATGAGCACCAAGTCCCTGTGTGCGCACAACTGATCGCGAGACTGTGCGAGTATGAGCCAGTCATCGAGGTAGTTGAGGATGTGCACCCCTCGCTCTCTCAAGGAAACAAGGGCTGCCTCCGCGACTTTGGTGAAGACGCGAGGTGACAGGGACAGCCTGAAGGGCAGGGCCTTGTACTGATATGCCCGACCCTCGAACGCGAATCGCAGGAATGGCCTGTGTCGCGGGAGGATCGAGACATGAAAGTATGCATCCTTCAGGTCAATTGCTGCAAACCAGTCTTGGGGACGGATGCACTCGAAAATGTGTTTTGAACTGCAGCTTGTGAAGTACACGGTACAAAACTCGCAGATCCAAGATTGGTCGTAACCTACCGCTTTTCTTGGGCACAATGAAGTAAGGGCTGTAAAACCCCAACCTCATGTCGGCTAGAGGGACCGGCTCTATCGCATCCTTCGCCAGCAGGACAGCGATTTCCATCCGCAAGACAGGGGCATTGACGGCCTTGACTGAAGTGAACCGGATGCCCCTGAACTTGGGGGGACACGGGGCGAACTGAATAGTGTAGCCGAGTTTGATGGTCCGCAGGAGCCTCTGGGACAGACTGGGAAGCGCTAGCCAGGCTCCGAGAGACCATGCCTGCGGAACCAATGGGGCCACCAACGTAACGGTGGTGCCTGTGATGGCAGGGGGCGGGGGCAGGGTCTGGGTGTGAAGTGTAACACTCACCTGATTCCTCCTCGTGCTGGAGGAAATGCAGGAACCCAGCTTGAGGCTTGTGACAGCCTGGCGTGTGACGACATGAAGCGGGGACTCGAGTGTTACGGCCCTTACCTGGTTCCACGAATGGGCAGGAGGGGTGCTCTTGGGCAACCCGCTGCTGCCCATTGGCAAGAGAGGAGGAGGGAAGCGAACCCGTGATGCACAGTTCACAACTCTCCTCCTCTTGAGACCCAGAGACTGAGGAAACTACTCTTTTATTGAAGTTGTGGGTACCGCTGGATTCTGGGCCAGCGGTGGAACAAAAACAAAACGAAACAAAAGATTCTCCACCCGGCCCTCCTCCGGGGGAGGGAGTGGTGCGGTCACCGTCTCCCGATGAGCAGTCACGTCCATCTCTGGGTCGCCCGTCTCAGGGCCACTTGCACAGGTATGGTGGGGGCCTGGATGGGCTGGGCATCCTGTCTGCAACCAGCTCCATGACTCTGCCTGGTGGAAGGCTGCTGCAGCTGCGTGAGAGCGGGGGCGGCCGCAGGGGGGCGCCCACGGCGATGAGCAGGCTGAGGGGCTGCAGCCAGGGTGGAAGCAGCAGGTTTCCTCCGGCGCATGATGTGTTTGATCACCTCAGTCTGCTTCTGTGCTGCCAAGAACTGCTGGGCAAAGCTTTCGACAGCATCGCCGAAGAGGCCAGTCTGCGACACGGGAGCATTCAGGAACTGTACCTTCTCATGCTCCTTCATGTCGGCTAGACACAACCAGAGATTGCACTCTTGGACCACTAGCGTGGACATCGCACGACCCAGAGATTGTGCGGTCACCTTCGTCGCTCGAAGCGCGAGGTCCGTCGCAGCACGCAGTTCGTGTAGAACCGCCAGGTCATGATCACCCTCGTGCAGGTCTTTCAGGGGTTTTTCCTGGTGGACCTGCAGTAACGCCATGGCGTAGAGGGCAGATGCCACTTCCCCACAAGCTCTATAAGCACTGCCAGTTAGACCTGACGAATACTCACACGAGCTCGACATTCTCGGCGGCCCGGGAAAGCATAGTTGTCATCTCTGGGTCTGGCTCGGAAAACGCTACCACAACCGAAGGGGGCAACGCAGCCGGGCCGTCAGAGAGAGGGCTCGCCACCCGATGCAGCAATCGACATCTGGTCATCAGAGGAGGCACCGAAGGAAACGCGTGGTGCTCTCTGTCCAGCAGAGGGCCCAGCACATTCCATCGGCAGCTCCACCGGCTGCGGAGTTCTTGACGGGTGAGGAACTCCACTTGAGGAAGCCCTCACCGTGATCCTGAAATCACCTCTGACTCCCCCGGACGCAGCGCCGCCCTGGGTGCTGGGACAAACCCTGGATTGCGGCAGAGGCAGAGGGACTCCGCCATGTTTGACATAGCGGAGTCTCTTATGCAACTCCGAGATGGTCATGTCCTCACAAGAAGAACATGCACCATACACGAAAGCTTCCTCAGCGTGCTGAATACCCAGACACGTGAGGCAGCGATCGTGACCATCCTGAGGTGCCAGGAAATGACCACATCCAGAAACGCACGGGCGATAAGACATCTTTAAAAAGACATGATCACCCGTGTTGCTCTTTTAGTGCTGAAGCACGCAGGTGAACTGGCCAACGCACATTCCTGGTGTGGCTGTCTACACGGAGAATGATTTTTCCTTTTTTTCCCGTGAGACAGTGACCACCGCTGCTAACTGCTGTAACGCCCGCACTTGCTTTCTCAGTCACTCGCAGGACAGGAGAGCAGAAGTGATACACCACCGCTCGACTCCAAAGCAAAAAGATGAATTAATGCGGTGCACCTGCTGTCTCTTATAGCCGCACTGCGGGGTGTGGCAGCCAGATGTGAAATACCGCATACCAATGTCCACTGGCTACCTTAGTTACACTCGAAATGGATTGGTCTCTCTGGCGAGATCCCAATTCGTCGGAGTGACCGACTGAATGGGAACTGCAGTGCTTTGTCAGTACTCTATGTCTGTGTTCGGCTAAAACATATACCATTATTGTTTGGGTCTTTACTATCAAGCTGTGGGTCCGTTTTGGTAACATAAGTGTAAAACAACTTTTTCCCCTCTGATTCTTTATTTTTAGAACAGAGTGAAGCACTATCTTTATTATAATAAGATATATTGATAAGCCGTATACCAGTACTGGTGAAGGGCGTTCCGTTTTCGACATGCGCTGTACGCAGTAGACCAATCACAAGAGAGTGAGTCATCTGACCAATCAGAGCAAAGTAGCCTCATGCAAAGAAGGGTTTTGGAAAGATGAATCTTCGAATGACTCGTTTGAGAGTCGATGAGAAATAATATAAAATTAAATGCATATTATAAGAAAATTAAAGTGTTTTTTATTTATTTATTTTTTTACCTTTCATGCATGGAAACCTATTGTTGTGGACTCCCAAAACCAAATAATGAACCTTTCAAATAACATAATAGGGGCACTTTAATCCTTCAAGATATTAATTTGGGATGTACGCTCAGGATGTTGGGGTCCCCAGAGATCCTAGACAATAAAATGTGATTTTGTAACATAATAATAATAATAATAATAATAATAATAATTTTTATTATTATTATTTATTTATTTTTTCAGTTTATTACACTTTATTTTACTCTACATTTGTTTGCAGTTTTAGGGGAATTTATGTCATGTTTTTGTGACTATGTTCTTTTCATACCATGGTTTAGTGTGAGATTTTTGCAAATCTGTTGGAAAAAACAGTTTTACAGGTTCATTTGACAAATTGCATATTTCTCTGTTTGAGTGTGTGTGTGAATTCTGGTTGTTTTCTCTCCATTTCTGTCTATGTGTGTTCTGCATTGTCTAATTTTTAGGATCAATTTGATCCCTTTTCTAAACTTGGTCTCCAAAGACCCAGGAAATCCTGAATGTGACTCATTTGACACCCCTCTCTGGGATAAAGTTTATAAATGTAGAATGTTTTCTGTAAGTTGTAGGACTAGAATGTGAGTTAGGGTTAGGTTACAGAATTATAATTAGCTGTAGCCTATATGACAACAGCAGAAGTCTGTGGAATATCCCTGTTTAGATAAGTAAAAGTGTGTGCATTTGAGTATGTGTGAATGTGGGACATCTCACTTGACGCCACCATAAAATGGGTCATTGAATTCTGCAACAATCCGCGCAGCGTACCAAGATACGGCCACCATAGTGCAAAGACCTATGGGGAATAAAAATATTTCTCTCAGTAACTGTATCTTTATATAGATGCTAAATAAAATTGAGAAACATGTAGACAGTTAAACAATAGAAACTGTTCATATGCACACATACTGTAATTCTGTAATTCTGCTTACCTGCAGAGATGAAGATAATGCCACCAATGACCATAGTCTTGCCTTTTGACTCATCTGTTTTTGACCCAATCTTAATGCACTTCAGCCCCATGGTAGATAAAATTATACCGACCAGCCCCAGGATCAGGGCGATGATCGTTAATGCTCGACATGCCTGAATATGAACTAAAAACAAGAAGGAGAAAAAACAAAACTGAGTTTAGTTTTTGTTTTTTTCTGGATTGATTAAAATGAGGATGTGCATGTAACTTTGTTGGAGTGTACAGGTTTAATGTTACAATACAGTACTTACTTTCATTGTATCAACAAGAAGTTTTTTTTTTCAGCAGCAAATAAAAAGTTTAATTACCCCAGTATCTGCATATCAGAGATTATTTATCATAAATCATTATAGTAGCCTTTGTAATGACTGGCATTAATTGTCTATGGTTCATATTAATGATGGGTGTTTTCAAAATTCTGCTAATTGAAGCTTCATAACGCTTATAAATGTTTGTTTCAAATCAGTGCTTTAGAGTGTGCATAAAAAGGACATGATTACAGCTAACAAGACATTTTTTGTTACATGATATACTGTTTCAACATGTTTTACATATTTTTTTATGGAGTGCCACTAAGGGCAATGATGTGGTGAACCATTGAATTAGTGTCTAATATTGTTTTAATTGATCTTGGGTTAGTTTTATAATTTAGGTTAATTTTTAATGATAAATAATGACAACATTTCATCCAAAAGTTCTTAAAATAACTGTTTCTTTTTTTTTTTTTTTTCTCAGTGTGAAAAATCTAAAGAATTGTAAATATAAAGAACCTGGAATGGAAAGGTTTTTCATGGAACCATAGATGCCAATAAAGAACCTTTATTTTTAGAGTAAAAAGAAAAGAAAAAAACATTTTGCAAAGCAATTGGTTCAGTTTATTTACAGTTCCGAAAAGCTCCATTTCTCCCATCACTGGTTGATATGTTTATCATTTAAGAAAAGTCAGTAATTCTCAAAACATGAAATCAAGAGAAATAAGTGGTGTAGGCAGTTCTCCATATTGTTACAATGCAAAATAGTTGCCAGAGGTTGAGATTACGGTGAATGAGTTTTTACCAGGTTCCAGGTCCAAGCATAGTTCTTCATGAATACAATAATATAATAATAACCAAATTTTATTTTAATTTGCTTCCTACCTGGCAAAGCCAACATGGATTGAAAATCTTGGCAGTTGGCCTTTCCAGAACTGTCCTCGCCACAAGCATGCCACAAGTTCTCATAGAGGCGGTTCGAAACGATCACTGTGCCTTGCAAGCTAGATCTCTTCCAGTAGTCATTAGCCACAGCAAGGCCAGTAACAATCCAGCCCACCAAACACATGAAGAATCCAATCACTTCTAATGCTGTTGACATTTTTATATCCAACTTCTCATACAAAATTAGTGAAAATACAAGAAATACAAAATGTTATATGCTAAAATGATGTGCTAGAAACCACACTGTCCCTGCTCCTGATACCTGAGTTTGAATTGTTTTTCCGTTGAGCAGCAGGACTTCAACCTTTGCAGAGGGTCATAAAGCCATCGCCGCACCCAAGAACCCACTCAGTTATGACGATGCTGTTGATGATGGGCGTGATCGTCTAGTGAAGCACATTTACTCTGATAACACCATTACCATGTTTGGTTATTATATGATTGGTTTCTGAGAGTCTCTTTCAGTGATTATATTGAAACTAATGTAATATTGCATTGAAAATAGGACTCACAAAACCTGAGAGTGTAATTGGCTGTCTCATCAAATCAAACGTCAATGCATTTATTTTCCAAATTGCTTGTCCTATAGGGGTCATGGGAAACCTGGTGCTTATACCAATGTCTTGGGCCATAGGGAAACACACTGGATGCATGGTTAGTCTATTGCAGGGATAACACACTAACAGCTTTACACACTCAATCACCAAATTAGTGGACAGTTACTGAAAGGTGCACTGACTAACAGCACAAATGTACCAATATGTGTTTAATATAAATCTATAAATGTTTTTCAGATAAATCTCAAATGAGTGTAATACTGGTGTCAACAGTATTGTATTACATTATTATTGTGAATTATAATTGCATTATCATTGATAAAACAGTGATTAAAGTTCACAAGAGAAACTGAAATGTCCTTGCCAATGACTTATGAAACTGAGAGAACACTTAATGGATGGGATAACTATATAATCCCATCAAATAGATACCACATCAGTCCAGATAATATAGAAAATATTGAAAAAAATATTGTCTTATGGACTGCTTTCCAGATGGTTTTGCTAACACAAAATAAAGCACACTATAAATTATTTTCTTTGGTTTCACTGTGACCTGGTTTCAACAGATATGACTTTATGGCTTGCCAGTTAATGGTTGATTAACATCATCAGAGCTCAAAGTCTGAACTCCCTCAATAAGCAGATGACTTTAGAGTTTCTCTTTCTCTCTCTCTCTCTCTTTCTCTCTCTCTCTCTCTCTCTCTCTCTCTCTCTCTCTCTCTCTCTCTCTCTCATATTCCCTACCCATCGTTTTTCACTCTCAAACTTAATATCTTTTGAAAGATAACAGTTTCAGATTTTGTTTTGTCATATAAACTTTTCATCTTATGTTAGTATACTCATGTCCTCATGAAAGGCTATTAGTATTAGCCAGTGGTGTATTAGAGTCATGTGAAAATGAGCACTCTGGTAATTTCCATAAATGTTTATTGTCTTATATAATATTCTAAAAACTTTCTTTTAAGCACTAATAACACAAAGAATAGCTTTCTGAGCTATTACTTTGAGGGGCAATTGGGCAACACACATGATTACTTTGCTATATAAATGGGGACATTCTATAGACTGTTTTTTTTATATACAGCAAGTTAGTGGCATCACAAGGCTTTTTTTCTGGGTTGATTAAAATGAGGATGTGCATGTAACTTTGTTGGGGTGTACAGGTTTGCTGTTACAGTACTTACAATACAGTACTTACTTTAATTGTATCAACAACAAGTTTTTTTTTCGGCAGCAAATAAAAAATTTAATGACCCCAGTATCTGCATATCTACGGAGCCCCTAAAGGGACATTGGCAAAAATTAAAAAATGAAGACTATCGCGTGCGCACCAGAAACTTTTGCGTGCTCACGAGAAACTATCTCGTGCGCACGAGAAACTATCGCGTGCGCACGAGAAACTTTTGCGTGCTCACGAGAAACTATCGCGTGCGCACGAGAAACTTTTTTTGAGCTGAGGCATTACAGTTTCCGGTTGCGTCACTTCTGCCATCTTACAAAGAAGAAAACAAGAGCATGCATGTGCACGAATTAGCCTAATTGAGATCTATTTTTGCCTTCAATACTAAAACATTGTTTCTGTTCTTGCATTGGGACACAGATAAATCATCATTGAACAGCATAAGAACAGCTATATTCCACCTGAACAATACATAGCCTAACATCTCAGGACTGTACATCTGTACATAACTTCTCAAAACTTTTCATCTGTAAAATAGCGCATTCATAATTCTTTCTATTTTCTCTATATTTTGTACATAACCTCCTAAAACATTTGCACATTCATAATTCTATTTTATCTATATTTTTATTACCATATAGTTATTATTCTTTTAATGCATTGTCTAATCTGTTTATTATTAGCCTTATATTTCATTCTATTACCTTAAATTATATGCATTCCTGCACTCTCTCTGTACTTTCTCCACTGGATGCTCCTGTCACCAAGACGAATTTCTTGTGTTTTTGTGTGCATAAACACACTTGACAATAAAGCTCTTTTTGATTCTGACATTTAAAACGCATTTTGAGGTCTAGAAGTGATTGGTAGCTACAGTATAAAAGCTCAAATTTTAGATTTCGATATGGCAATAGCCTGTTGTCCCACATAAAACGTTAAAAGCAAGTTAAATATGTATATAAATGAAAGTGATTTTTTTTTATTTTTGATAATTATTACTTCAGTTAGGTTTCAATAACTGCTGTTAGTTTCGTTTCATTTTCGTTTTTTATTTCTTTGACATTTTTCTTTCTTTCTTTCTTTCTTTCTTTGCCTAAATGCCTTTATTTTCGTTAAATACAGTTCCTAATACAACATATTTTACCGTTTAAATATGTATACAATATTTCATTTAAACTGGTTTAACAATCATTTTAGAAGTAAAATTAAACATTTAATCGTCGCGAAAAGACCGATGCAGATTTCAGAAAAAAAAACGTGTCGATTAATTAGCTATTTTTTTTTAATCGACTGACTGCACTTTATATCGGCTATATATATATATATATATATCGGAATGCGCATGGACTAATTTTGAGCTATACAGGCAAAAAAAAAAAAAAGAAAAATTACAGTTTTGGTCGAATTTGAGTTTTTCACAAAATGAGTTCATTAAGCCCTCTTCTAGCTATCCCAATGCTCCAAATAGTAATTAAACATCTAAATTGATCTTTATTTGTACGTTTTCTGAGAGGAGTAGCCTACCTTTTCTATGCTCGCTTCTGGACGACCGCTGCTGCTTCTCACCATATTTTGTAGGTCTATTGTCGCAAAGAGCAGCATTCCAGCTTTGTGAATATTCATATCGAATTCTCCATTACATGAGTCCAAACCAGTGAAATATGATTTTCAAACCTATGCTGATGAAAACAATACGATCGAGCTGACTGACATTTGCAAAGCGCGTACATAAGTCTCGCCTCTCCTCGAGCGCGCAATTATTGCGAAATATGTATTGACGAGTTTCACACAATCATAATCTGTTATGCCTTACATGAACGTTTAGTTAATGGTTGGAGGAATATCTGATGTGTAACATTATATTTGATCTATGCATTACAGTAGGTCTTAATATAGATCTGTCTCAATGTTAATCATACATAAAAAGAAAATACGGAATCACTCGCTGCTCTTGATTAAACTACCGTTTATTTGCATCTTTGTTCTTATTTTTAATAACAAAGATAAAATAATAAAATAGCTATATTCTGATTAATAATATAGTAATTATTATTAAGAATAGGATTGGAGGAAAATATGCAACGTTGCTTGGTGATTTTGCTTTGTAATCTTTAACTCGATTTTTCTCGAAATCAGATCTGCTGTCTCTATTGCCTTCAAACGGCTCAGTCATTTTTTGCCTGATTCCAACAAGTCACATATCATTTTTGAACGTATTTTAATGGAGAATGTGAAAATAAAAAGAACCCATTTTGCGCATTGCGACTCATTTTGCCAGCACATTTATTTTTTATAATTATTACTTTATTTTAGTTAGGCTTTCAATAACTGTTTCATTTTAGTTTTTCATTTATTTTGACATTTCTTTCTTTCTTTATTTGCCTGCATGCCTTTATTTTCGTTAAATACAGTTCTTAATACAACATATTTTAAAGTTTAAACATGAATACAATATTTATTACATTTAAACTCGTTTAACAAGCATTTTAGAAATATTGCCTATTGTCCCACATAAAACTTTAAAAGACAGTTAAATATGTATATAATCGAAAGCGATTATTTATTTTTGATAATTATTTCTTTACTTCAGTTAGGTTTTCAATAACTGCTGTTAGTTTCGTTTCATTTTCGTTTTTTATTTCTTATATATATATATATAAGTTGACTAACTTTGAACTAAATTTGTTTATTTAAATGTAGCTAAAATAAATTGATTGCAACCACTTACCTTAAAAAAACTGAGTAAATCCAATGAGTCATTTTTTTCAGTGTACATGTTTAACGGTAAAATATGTTGTACCGGTATTAGGAACTATATTTAACGAAAATAAAGGCATTTAGGCAAAGAAAGAAAGAAAGAAAAATGTCAAAGAAATAAAAAACGAAAATGAAACGAAACTAACAGCAGTTATCGAAACCTAACTGAAGTAAAGAAATAATTATCAAAAATAAAAAAAAAATCGCTTTCGATTATATACATATTTAACTTGCTTTTAACGTTTTATGTGGGACAACAGGCTATTGCCATATCGAAATCTAAAATTTGAGCTTTTATACTGTAGCTACCAATCACTTCTAGACCTCAAAATGCGTTTTAAATGTCAGAATCAAAAAGAGCTTTATTGTCAAGTGTGTTTATGCACACAAAAACACAAGAAATTCGTCTTGGTGACAGGAGCATCCAGTGGAGAAAGTACAGAGAGAGTGCAGGCATGCATATAATTTAAGGTAATAGAACGAAATATAAGGCTAATAATAAACAGAATAGACAATGCATTAAAAGAATAACAACTATATGGTAATAAAAATATAGATAAAATAGAATTATGAATGTGCAAATGTTTTAGGAGGTTATGTACAAAATATAGAGAAAATAGAAAGAATTATGAATGCGCTATTTTACAGATGAAAAGTTTTGAGAAGTTATGTACAGATGTACAGTCCTGAGATGTTAGGCTATGTATTGTTCAGGTGGAATATAGCTGTTCTTATGCTGTTCAATGATGATTTATCTGTGTCCCAATGCAAGAACAGAAACAATGTTTTAGTATTGAAGGCCAAAACAGATCTCAATTAGGCTAATTCGTGCACATGCATGTTCTTGTTTTCTTCTTTGTAAGATGGCAGAAGTGACGCAACCGGAAACTGTAAAGCCTGAGCTCAAAAAAGTTTCTCGTGCCCACGCGATAGTTTATCGTGCGCACGCGATAGTTTCTCGTGAGCACGCGATAGTTTCTCGTGCGCACGCGAAAGTCTTCATTTTTTATTTTTTGCCAATGTCCCTTTAGGGGCTCCGTACATATCAGAGATTACACTGTAAAAAATAAATCTGTAAAATAACTGAAAAAGTACTGACAGCTCATTACACACAACATTATCCATTAATTTTAAGGACTTTTCTGTAAACTCTAAAACACAATGCAATGAAGAGTAAAATTCAAAATACTGATAAACACCTATAAAAAATGAATACGGAAAAATTCCTTCAAATTATACAGTATATTGTGTTCTATTTTTACAGATTTTTTTAGTGTGTTATCATAACCCATTATTACGGAAGAGAATTAAGGCCAAGCAATAAAAAAAATAAATAAAAAAAATAAAACCATCTCGAGATTGAAGTTTTTAAATTTCGAGAAAAAACTCGTTAAACTTCAAGAAAAAAATTCGAAATAAAATGTTGAGAATAAACTCATTAAATTACGAGAAAAAAGTCGTTAAATTTTGAGAAAAAAACCTAGTTAAATTTCGAGAAAAAAGTCGAAATAAAATGTTGCGAATAAACTCGTTAAATTTCGAGAAAAAAGTTGTTAAATTTTGAGAAAAAAGTTGAGAATAAACACTCGTGTCATGTTCATTTCATCTCGTTGGACAGTGTTATTCAGCGTCTGCAGTGGGGTGGGTTGGGGAGTAATGCACTGGGGAGTAGCGTTTGATACGATCAACTGGGTTTGAGTTTTGACTTTTGCCAAACTCGCTTTTCTTCCTTTTCTCATCACATATCACATCGGAAAAGTGGAAATCAATTGCTTAAAGAGTGTTTAATAATAATCTATTAATTAGGGGTAGGCAGGCTATAGGGAGGGCTTTGTTGTTCCAATAAGGCAGCATCTATTTAATAATTTCAATAAATAAAATCATTGTTATTAAAAATCAATGTTATTACTGCATCCTGTTAATGTACAACAATACTGAGGTGCAAATAGTATCTGCCACTATTAGCTGTCACTGCATCTAATTAGCTACTATTTACACTTATTGCAAAGATCTGCTACTTTTACATAACGTAAATAGAATGGCTATTTTCACTTAACGTTAGTGTAAATAGCACATATCTAAAATGCTACTGTTGTCACGTAGTGTAAATAGTACATATAACTATTTTCACTGTAAATAGCATCTATGACAGGGGTGTCCAAAGTCCGGCCGCGGGCCAAATAAGGCCCGTGGATGAATTTCAAACCCGCAGCTTGTCTATTGAAATGTAGGCTATTATATGTGGTCCGCCAATCATAATTTACAAATCATGCAGTTTCACAATGTCAACACAAGGTGACTGTACTATTTTTACACAATTTTAGGCCAGATGTATCAGTAAAACGTGACAACAATTTGATAACTCATATGCGCCGTCATTTCTTTAGCGTACCGAAAGCGAAAGAGCGTTATTACTCATGTGAAGCGCGCTGCACGGATCATTATTAGCGCTGCCTAAAGACAATGCAGCGGCAGCTCAGAACAAATGCGTTTACTCGCAGGTCTCGATCAGGCGACCACTGAACAGCGCTGTGAGAAGCATTCGAGTTTGGAGCAGAGCTCTCCTATACAAACCACAGATGTCACAGTGATTTAAACTTGTTTTAAGGCAGATGAAACCGCGCTGCTATTCTCAACAACACTGACGCGGAAAACAGGAGGTAACACTGTGTGACAACAATGCAGTTAGAATACTTTTCAATCCACAAATTAATATTTACAATGGATTTACTGTAGTAACACTAAACCTACCTAATTAATACATTATTATTAAAAATTCGTTAAGCAATTGGTTTCCTCTTTTCCGATATGTGATGAGAAAAGTATGGAAGCCCGTTTCCACCACCTTAAGAAAAAATATAATTCTGTAAGTCATAATAATGAGATACTTTCTCATAATTATGACTTAGTATCTCGTTATATTGAGAAACTTTCTCGTAATAATGACTTAGTTCCTCCTCGGGAACTCGAGCTACGTCACAATGATTTGGGAACGCCCCTGCGTGACCGGCTCTGAATCTGCTGTGTAATCTGTCCAATGGAAGGGCGCGACGTCATAGGCGGGTGACGTCAGAGACCAGGAAGCATAAAAGCACATGAGGCAAAGCCGGCGTCAGCCTTCTGTCATTCAGAACCACACTCTCTGTGTGTCTGTTCTTTCTGTTGTCTGCCAAAGCACTTTCACAGAAATACATAAAACTGCACTCGATAAGACACTATACTAATCTGCATACATATCATGTCTACGAGTGGCATTAAGGGCGAGGGCAAGTCACGCTTGTTCAAGCTGTGTGTGTCTCCCTGCAATCGCTTCATCACGGCGGGAGACACACACGAGCTTTGCGTGGCTTGCCTGGGAGCGGAGCATGCAGCGGCTGCGCTGAGTGGGGGGGCTGAGTGCCCTCACTGTGAGCGCTTGCCACTGCGTACACTCCGCTCCCGAAAATTCTTGTTTGTGGACGGGATTTTCATGAGTGAGCCCCGCGGTTCGGGTCCCAGTGCTGCCGAGGCAGTGCGGTGTCTGCACTCGTGGGGCTCACAGCTCGATCTGGACGTGGGAGTGGAGACGGGTGAGCCCCTATCTCCGTCCACTGTCTCCAGATCGAGCGCCCGCTCCGGGAGAGGTCGCAGAGAAAAAGAGGCGGCTTCCTCCCGCGGAGCGGGCTCGATGCTCGACCAGTCTTCCTCCGAGGAGGGAGAGATGGAGAGCGTCGATGAGCCGCCCCAATCCCTACAGTATGAGGAGCTGCTGGAGGTGTTGACTCGCGCTGTTGATAAACTTAAGATCGATTGGCCAGCCGAGCAGCAGACCGAGCCGCACAAGAGCAGACTCGACGAACGTTTCTTGCGCGCTCGGCCGCCACCTCCGTATTGGAGCCTGCCGTTTTTTCCCGATCTGCATACTGAGGTGTGTAGATCGTGGGGAAGACCGTACTCGGCTCGCCTCTTCATTCCCGCTTTGGACTATTATGGGAATGTCGCGGGTTTGAATGAGCGCGGCTATAGGGCGATGCCAAAGGTAGAACAGACGCTCGCGAGCTATCTGTCTCCTGACGTGACATCGTCCTTGAAGGCTCCGGCCCTGCCTACAAAGCCTTTGCGTATAACATCTACACTCGTGGGCAGGGGGTACTCGGCAGCGGGTCAAGCTGGTGCATGTTTGCACACAATGTCTGTGTTACAGGTGTACCAAGCTGATCTGCTGAAAGAGCTCAATGAGCGCGAGCAGGTGAGCTCCGATGATATCGCGGAGCTCAGGAGGACCGCTGATTTGTCTCTCCGCGCCACTAAGGAGACCGCCCGTGCCATTGGGCACTCAATGGCTGCGATGGTGGCAGCGGAGAGACATTTGTGGCTGACCCTGTCAGATATGAAAGACAAGGACAGGGTCTGCCTACTGGATGCCTCGCTCTCGTCTTCTGGCCTGTTCGGCGACGCTGTCAACTCAGTCGTCGACAGGTTTCAGGAGGCGAGGAAGCAAGCGGCGGCACTCCAGCGGTTCCTCCCTCGCCGCTCTCGGGCTCAGGGGGCTGCTGGGCGGGAGCAGCCCTCGACGAGTACCGGCTCCTCATACAGGGAGGCTCAAAAAGAGAGCGTTGCCTCTCGTGCCCCCCCGCGGCGGGGCCAGAAACAGCGCTACTCATCTGGGGCTTCGAAGTCGAAGCCGGATCTGAGGTCTGTACTTACGGCTAGGAGGTCCCAGAAGAAGAAGTCCTGACACAGGGGGGTGCAGGAATTCGGAGGGCAGGCCCCTCTGGGGAAGAGAGGAATTACATGGTGCCCATCTCTCCCTAGTGCCCTCGACGCTGTGCTCAGTCCGACGCAAGGGGACTGAGACGCGCGTCACCCCTGAGGGGGTCTATAAAACGGATAGTTCGGGCCCCGCTTGGTGGTGCGCCGTCACAGGAGTCCGAGCTGCCGCCTCTAACACCAGAGGCCAGCCTCGAGGGGTTGGTTTCCTTAGTAGATTATTTAGCAGCATGGAAACTACTGCCAAATGTATCTCAATGGGTCCTGCAGACTGTAGAAAAGGGGTATCGAATTCAGTTCGTTTTTCCACCGCCGTGCTTCAGCGGCATGACTCCCACGCTGGTGGGCCCTGAGCAGGCTCTGGATATGGAACAAGAAGTGAAAACCCTATTAAGGAAGGAGGCCATCGAGGTGGTCCCTCCTCACGACAGGGAATCCGGGTTTTACAGCCGGTATATCATAGTTCCCAAGAAGGATGGGGGGTTGCGTCCGATCATAGATCTGCGTCAACTGAACCGCTCAGCCAGTCAGCTGAAGTTCAAGATGCTCACGCTGAGGCAGGTCGTGTCACAAATCAGGTCCGAGGACTGGTTTGTCACGATAGATCTAAAAGACGCATACTTCCACGTATCCATCCTTCCATGTCACAGGAAGTTCCTAAGGTTCGCTTTTGGGGGCAAAGCGTACCAATATCGGGTTCTTCCCTTCGGTCTAGCACTCTCACCCCGCACGTTCACAAAAGTAGTGGATGCAGCACTAGCTCCGTTGCGGCTTCAGGGCATCCGCATACTAAATTATATCGACGACTGGCTGATTCTAGCTCAGTCGGAGATGGAAGCGGCGAGACATCGAGATGTTGTCCTCACATGAAACAGTTGGGGTTGAGACTAAACGCCAAGAAAGTGTGCTTTCTCCGGTACAGAGGACCACTTATTTAGGCGTGGTGTGGGATTCGACTACGATGCAGGCACGAATGTCTCCTGCTTGGATCGAGTCGATCCTCGCGTCAGTCAAGAGAGTGAGAGAAGGCCAGTCACTCACTGTCAAGCAGTTTCAGAGATTGCTGGGTCTGATGGCAGCTGCGTCCAACGTGATACCATTTGGCCTGCTATGCATGAGACCCTTACAGTGGTGGCTCAAGACCAAGGGATTTTCCCCGAGGGGAAACCCACTTCGCACGATCAGGGTCTCTCGACGGTGTGTGCAAGCCCTAGACATGTGGAGGGAACCTTGGTTCTTAAATCAGGGCCCGGTGCTGGGAGCTCCGTGTCGCCAGTTGTTGTTAGCGACGGACACGTCTCTCACCGGTTGGGGAGCAGTCATCTCCTATGGCACATCAATTGTCTGGAGATGCTAGCAGTCTATCGAGCACTGAAATATTTCCTCCCAGACCTGAGAGGTCACCATGTGTTGGTGCGCACCGACAACACAGCGGTGGTCTCTTACATCAACCACCAGGGGGGTCTGCGTTCGCGCCTATTGTACAAACTGGCACACCAGATCCTCTTGTGGTCCCAGGACAAGTTCCTCTCACTGAGAGCACTGTATATTCCTGGGTATCTGAATGTGGGAGCAGACGTACTGTCGAGACAGGGGCCGAGGCCCGGGGAATGGATGCTTCACCCTGAGGTAGTGAAGCAGATATGGAGAATGTTTTATCAGGCAGAAGTGGACCTCTTCGCGACTCGAGAGAATGCGCAATGTCCCCTCTGGTTCTCTCTAGTTCCTCCAGCTCCCCTGGGACTGGACGCTATGGTACAGGCATGGCCGAGGCTTTGTCTGTATGCCTTTCCCCCAATCGCTCTGCACCCGGGAGTTCTGACGAGAGTGCGCCGAGAAGGTGTTCGCCTACTGTTAGTAGCCCCGTTCTGGCCGGGCCAAGTATGGTTCTCGGACCTGATTTCCCTCCTAGACGGCTCTCCATGGGAGATTCCCGTCAGGAGGGATCTCCTCTCACAAGCAGGGGGCGCCATTCTGCACCCCCGCCCAGAGTTATGGAAACTGTGGGTGTGGCCCCTGAGGGGGCACAGCTCATAGCTTCTGGTCTCCCAGAGGTGGTAGAGACCATTCTCCAATCCAGAGCTCCCTCTACGAGGAAAGTGTACGCCCTGAAGTGGAAGTTCTCCACTTCATGGTGCAGAGTTCGCCAGCAAGACCCTGTTAACTGCCCAGTTGGTATAGTTCTTGAGTATCTGCAGGCTAGACTCTCTGCAGGGGTATCCCACTCCACATTGAAGGTGCTTGTGGTGGCATTATCGGCTTACCACTCACCGTTCGATGGAAACACAGTGGGCAAACACCCCCTGGTGGTACGCTTCCTCTGCGGTGCATTGAGGATGAGGCCGCCAGTGCGTTCTCGTGTCCCCATGTGGGACCTGCCGGTGGTGCTAGAGGCTCTGTGTAGACCACCTTTCGAGCCCATAGAGGAAATTTCAGATCGTCATCTTACCCTCAAGATTACGTTCTTGTTAGCGATCACTTCTCTAAAGAGAGTGGGTGACCTTCAGGCCCTATCAGTGGCCACTTCCTATCTCGACTTTGCGGCCGGACTGGCTAAAGCATTACTGTACCCTCGAGCGGGTTACACCCCTAAGGTCCCCACTACTGCACCACGGCCAATAGTACTGCAAGCCTTCCATCCTCCTCCCTTTCGGGATCCAGACCAGGCGAAGCTTAACTGTTTGTGTCCTGTGCGAGCACTTGACACATACGTCCACAGAGCTGCCCTGTGGAGAAGGTCGGACGAACTGCTTGTGTGCGTTGGTCCGCCCAGGAGAGGTCTCCCGGCTTCCAAGCAGACTATCAGCCGGTGGATTGTCGAGACAATCACGGCCTGTTTCGAGTCCTCTGGCCTCCCCTCGCCTTTGGGGGTCAAGGCACACTCCACTAGAGGTATGGCGGCCTCCAAGGCCTTCTCGGCAGGTGTCCCTGTATCAGACATCTGCAACACTGCGAGTTGGTCCACCCCTTCCACCTTTGTCCGGTTTTACGGCCTAGACATCGGTACTACCCCAGGTTCTTCAGTCCTCTCGTCCTAGTCGTTTATGTTAAGACATACACACAGGGCAGGGACTTGTAAGTCTGGCGGAGTAGGCATCTCGTTCCCAAAGCGTTGTGACGCAGCTCGAGTTCGCGAGGAGGAACGTCTCCAGGTTACGCATGTAACCATGGTTCCTTGAGGGAACGAGACGCTGCGTCACGTTGTCATACTTCCGGCATCCCTGCCAGCGCAGTTCTTCATGACTTGAGGCTGACGCCGGCTTTGCCGCACGTGCTTTTATGCTTCCTGGTCTCTGACGTCACCCGCCTATGACGTCACGCCCTTCCATTGGACAGATTACACAGCAGATTCAGAGCCGGTCACGCAGGGGCGTTCCCAAAGCGTTGTGACGCAGCATCTCGTTCCCTCAAGGAACCATGGTTACATGCGTAAACTGGAGACGTTTCGTATTATTATGACTTAGTTTCTCATAATAATGAGAAACTTTCTCGTAATAATGAGAAACTTTCTCGTTATATTGAGAAACTTTTTTTGAACCAAATTCAGTACACAACTTAATGATCATGCATATTGTATATACAGGCATTCAGGTGGGCCCAAAATATGAATGCAACACAAAACAGCAACGCTTATGTATTTTCTATAACGGTTTTCTATAGGAAAACGCAACTTTGGGTGTTGTGTTCAAATTCTGGGTTCTTATGCTTGCCTGTATGCATGATCAATAATATTGTATCCTGAATTTGTCATTGTACTTTAAGCCACATTAAGCATTTTTCACGTTTACATGTCCTGCGAGAAGCGGTGTGGGATGCTGAAGAACAAGCGGTTGCCGTGGTAACGAACAACTACTCTTTGTGCTAGCATGAAGAGATTGGGCTACTGTATAAACACAGTGGGCTTATGCATCTGATGCATGAAAGTGACAGTTAATAAAACTAACAAATCATCGAAATGAACCTCTGTTCATTAAGTTTATATTTGTAATGGCTTTCATTTCTTCATAAAATGCGTGTGATTTTGTTGGAATATATTCCTCTATATCTGAAGCCATGAACTTTGTCTGGCAGAGTAACTTGTTGATAAATGCTACAAATTAACAAAAGACTTCATGCAGATATTTTATCTGAAATCGTTATTTAATGATAGATTATACAGCTTTAGATTACGGAACAAGCAATGTTTGCGGTGTTCCTGCATGGCTTTGACCAGCAGATGTCGCTAGCATGCCGTCACTCTTGCGTTGCGCATGCGTAGATTGTCTTTTTTTTTTTTTTTTTTTTTTTTTTTTTTTTTTAGGAGCAAGTCATTATTTCGAGAAAATAAGTCATTATTACGAGATGTTAAGTCATTATTATGAGAAAATTTCTCATTATTACGAGAAACTAAGTCATTATTACGAGAAAGTTTCTCATTATTTCGAGAAAATAAGTCATAATTATGAGAAAGTTTCTCATTATTACGAGATGTTAAGTTATTATTACGAGAAAGTTTCTCATTATTACGAGATGTTAAGTCATTATTACGAGAAAGTTTCTCATTATTATGATTTAACATCTCGTAATAATGAAAAACTTTCTCTAATGGGAAACTTTCTCATAATTATGACTTATTTTCTCGAAATAATGAAAAACTTTCTCATAATAATGACTTAACATCTCGTAATAATGATTGCTGACTCGATTGCTGATCGATTGCTTCAGTCTGTTCCTGTCTGTTGTGCTGCTGAGAGGTTTGCGATTGTAGCTCCGCTTTTTTATTGAATCTTTACCTTACTTTCACTCTCTGTTGTTTAAAGTGATAATATATAACTTAATTCCCACCATATTTCTGGTATTATCTATCAAACTAATCTAACTAATTTGATTGTTCGCTTTTAAAACCGCGAGTGCAACACGTTAGCCGGTTAGCTTGTTACTCGAGGTTCCATTTACGTTTCTATTCGCGCCTATTATTGTTTTCTTTTTTCTCGCTCCGTTTTCATTTCTCTCTCGTTCCGTTTTTCACAAGTTCATCAAACAACAGTGGTAAGTTAAGCTGGTATCATTCATCAATCACGGTGAGTAATGGCTTCTCCTTCTCTTGTTGTTTGCACTTCATGCCACATGTACAGTTTATCTCTCTCTGTCGGCGACGAGGGATTCACATGTGATAAATGCAGGGAAATAGTTAGGCTGACAGAGAAGATTTTAGAACTAGAGACACGCATCCAAACTTTAGTTGAGGATAGTAAGAATGTGAGGGCTGTAGATACTGCTTTGGATGCAACTAGCTCAGGGACTCCTGTACATTGTTCGGTTCCGGTTGTGCCCGTGCAGCAGGGCAACTGGGTGACTGTGAGGCGGCATAGTTGTGGGTCAAAACACCGCTCTTCCGTTCCGATCAAAACATCAAACAGGTTCTCCCCACTCAGTGACGCACCCACTGAGAAACCTGATGAAAGTGCTCTAGTAATTGGCGATTCTATTGTACGGAACGTGAAAATAGAGACACCAGCCACCATAGTCCAATGTTTACCGGGAGCCAGAGCGCCTGACATCTTGGCAAATTTAAAAGTGCTGGGTAATGCTAAACGTAAATTCAGTAAGATTGTTATCCACATCGGTGCTAATGATGTTCGACTTCGCCAGTCGGAGATCACTAAAAATAATGTTAAAGAGGTGTCTGAACTTGCAAGTACAATGTCAGACACTGTAATATGCTCTGGTCCCCTCCCTGCTTACCGTGGTGATGAGATTCATAGCAGACTGTCGTCACTCAATGGCTGGATGTCTAAGTGGTGCCCGCAGAATAACGTAGGTTTCATAGACAATTGGAAGAGTTTTTGGGGCAGACCTGACCTGTTGAAAAGAGATGGTGTTCATCCCTCCTGGGGTGGTGCCGCTCTTCTCTCTAGAAATATGGCACATAGTCTTAGAGTTCGTACTTGACTAACTAGGGCCCAGGTCAGGGAGCAGACAGACTGGCTAAACCGACCGTCTGCTAGCCGCCTCACGTCACAGAAGTCAGTTAATTCTCAGCACATAGAGACTCCTTCACCTAGATATCACACTATAGAGACTGTGTCTGTTCCCTGTACTAGAAAATACAGAAAACGTCCAAACCAAAGTAATAGTAACAATTTAATTGATGTTCAACAAATAAAAAATGTTTACAATACAGAGAAACAATTGATAAAACTTGGCTTACTGAATATCAGGTCCCTTTCTACAAAAGCACTATTTGTAAATGATATGATCACTGACCATAAGCTAGATGTTCTTTGTTTGACAGAAACATGGCTAAAACCAGATGAATACATTACTTTAAATGAGTCTACCCCCCAAGATTACTGCTATAAAAATGAGCCACGTCCAAAAGGTAAAGGGGGAGGTGTTGCTACAATTTATAGCAATATTCTCAGTATTTCTCAGAGGGCAGGCTTTAAGTATAACTCGTTTGAAGTTATGGTGCTGCGTATAACATTATCTAGAGAAACACGTGTTAGTGATAAATCCCCTGTGATGTTTGTATTGGCTACTGTGTACAGGCCACCAGGGCACCACACAGACGTTATTAAAGAATTTTTTTATTTTCTGAGTTAGTACTGGTTGCAGATAAAGTCTTAATTGTTGGTGATTTTAATATCCATGTCGATAATGAAAAAGATGCATTAGGATCAGCATTCATAGACATTCTGAACTCTATTGGGGTTAGACAACATATTTCAGGACCTACTCATTGTCGAAATCATACTCTAGATTTAATACTGTCACATGGAATTGATGTTAGTGGTGTTGAAATTCTGCAGCAAAGCGATGATATCTCAGATCATTATCTAGTCTTGTGTAAACTCCATATAGCTAAAACTGTAAATTCTACTCCTTGTTACAAGTATGGTAGAATCATCACTTCTACCACAAAAGACTGCTTTGTAAGTAATCTTCCTGATTTATCTCAATTCCTCAGCATATCCAACAGCGCAGAAAAACTTGATGATGTAATAGAAACTATGGACTCTCTCTTTTCTAGCACTTTAGATACAGTTGCTCCTTTACGCTTAAGGAAGATCAAAGAAAACAGTTTGACTCCGTGGTATAATGAGCACACTTGCACCCTAAAGAGAGCAGCCCGGAAAATGGAGCGCAGCTGGAGGAAAACAAAACTAGAGGTATTTCGTTTAGCTTGGTGGGAAAGTACCCTATCCTACAGAAAAGCATTAAAAACGGCTAGATCTGATTACTTTTCGTCTCTTCTAGAAGAAAACAAACATAACCCCCGGCATTTATTCAATACAGTCACTAATTTAACGAAAAATAAAGCATCAACAGGTGTTGGCATTTCCCAAGAGCACAGCTGTAATGACTTTATGAACTACTTTACTTCCAAGATCGATACTTATCAGAGATAAAATTGTAACCATGCAGCCGTCAGCTACAGTATCGCATCAGATAGTGCACTATAGATCCCCTGAGGAACAATTCCACTCATTCTCTATTATAGGAGAGGAAGAATTGTATAAACTTGTTAAATCATCTAAAACAACAACATGTATGTTAGACCCTATTCCATCTAAACTACTAAAAGAGCTGCTTCCAGAAGTCATAGATCCTCTTTTGGCTATTATTAATTCATCATTGTCATTAGGATATGTCCCCAAAACCTTCAAATTGGCTGTTATTAAGCCTCTCATTAAAAAACCACAACTTGACCCCAAAGATCTAGTTAATTACAGACCGATCTCAAATCTCCCTTTTCTGTCAAAGATACTAGAAAAGGTAATATCCTCACAATTATATTCCTTCTTAGAGAAAAATGGTATCTGTGAGGAATTCCAGTCAGGATTTAGACCGTATCATAGTACTGAGACTGCTCTCATTAGAGTTACAAATGACCTGCTTCTATCATCTGATCATGGTTGTATCTCTTTATTAGTTCTACTGGATCTTAGCGCTGCGTTCGACACTATCGACCACAACATTCTTTTGAATAGACTAGAAAACTTTGTTGGCATTAGTGGAAGTGCCTTAGCATGGTTCAAATCGTACTTATCTGACCGCCATCAGTTCGTAGCAGTAAATGAAGAGGTATCATATCGATCACAAGTGCAGTATGGAGTACCTCAAGGCTCAGTACTAGGGCCATTACTTTTCACGCTTTACATGTTACCCTTGGGAGATATTATCAGAAGACATGGTGTTAGCTTTCACTGTTATGCTGATGATACTCAGCTCTATATTTCTTCACGGCCCGGTGAAACACACCAAATTGAGAAACTAACGGAATGTATAGTCGATAAAAAACTGGATGACGAGTAACTTCTTACTGCTAAATTCTGAAAAAACAGAGGTGTTAATTATCGGACCTAAAAACCCCACATGTAATAACCTAGAACACTATCTAACACTTGACGGCTGCTCTGTCAATTCTTCTTCATCAGTTAGGAACCTAGGTGTGCTGTTTGATAGCAATCTTTCATTTGAAAGCCATGTTTCTAGTATCTGTAAAACTGCGTTTTTCCATCTCAAAAACCTATGGTCTCAACGTCAAATGCAGAAATGCTAATTCATGCGTTTATGACCTCAAGGTTAGACTATTGTAATGCTTTACTGGGTGGTTGATCTGCACGCTTGATCAATAAACTACAGTTGGTCCAAAATGCAGCAGCTAGAGTCCTTACTAGAACCAGGAAGTA
Source organism: Spinibarbus caldwelli (assembly GCA_039654775.1). Classification (NCBI taxonomy): domain Eukaryota; kingdom Metazoa; phylum Chordata; class Actinopteri; order Cypriniformes; family Cyprinidae; genus Spinibarbus; species Spinibarbus caldwelli. The sequence goes on from CM077234.1 coordinate 10,069,671, forward strand.
TGACCATATTAGCCCGGTTCTGTCAACACTGCACTGGCTCCCTATCAAACATCGGATAGATTTTAAAATCTTGTTAATTACTTCTAAAGCCCTGAATGGCTTAGCTCCTCAGTACTTGAGCGAGCTCTTATCACATTATAGTCCTCTACGTCTGCTGCGTTCTCAAAACTCTGGCCATTTGATAATACCTAGAATATCAAAATCGACTGCGGGCGGCAGATCCTTTTCCAATTTAGCGCCCAAACTCTGGAACAATCTACCTAACACTGTTCGGGAGGCAGACACACTCTGTCAGTTTAAATCTAGATTAAAGACACATTTCTTTAACCTGGCTTACACATAACACACTAATACACTTCTATTATTCAAATCCGTTAAAGGATTGTTAGGCTGCATTAATTAGATCAACCGGAACCGGGAACACTCCTCATAACACACGATGTACTCGTTACATCGTAAGAAGAATGGCATCTATGCTAATATTTATCTGTTTCTTTATTATTTGTTTCTCAGTCTGTGTCCGGATCAGATGGTGGATCGGCGCCGGGAGATGATGTCTGCGACCCTGACCGTCGGTGGAGGCCGGACACCTGGATGAGCCCCGGGGACATATCCCCAGTGAAGACCTCGACTTAAATACAATAAAACTTAAAATTAAACAAAATAACTATAATATAATAAAATACCTAACTACATAATACTATTATTGTTAGAAATTGCAACAATATAAAAATAGAAATATAATACATTTATACATTTAAAATTTAATTAAAACAATAAGTAAAAAAAATAAATAATAATATCCTGGCCAGAGGAGAACTGGCCCCCCGACTGAGCCTGGTTTCTCCCAAGGTTTTTTTCTCCATTCTGTCACAGAGGGAGTTTTGGTTCCTTGCCGCTGTCGCCTCTGGCTTGCTCAGTTGGGGACACTTAATTTCTAACGATTATCGTCAATTTGATTTCATAGATACTATTTAAACTAAACTGAGCTAGACAATGACATCTCTGAATTCAATAATAAAATGCCTTTAACTGAAAATTGAGTGTTTAATCTTATTATTATAAATTACTGACACTCTATCCTCCAATTTGATACTGTTAAGTGCTTTGACACAATCTGTATTGTTAAAAGTGCTATATAAATAAAGGTGACTTGACTTGACTTGAATGAGAAACTTTCTCATAATTATGACTTATTTTCTCGTAATAATGAGAAACTTTCTCGTAATAATGACTTAACATCTCGTAAGCAGAGCTCTCCTATACAAACCACAGATATCACAGTGATTTAAACTTGTTTTAAGGCAGATGAAACCGTGCTGCTATTCTCAACAACACTGACGCGGAAAACAGGAGGTAACACTGTGCGACAACAATGCAGTTAGAATAATTTTCAATCCACAAATTAATATTTACAATGGATTTACTGTAGTAACACTAAACCTACCTAATTAATACATTATTATTAAAAATTCGTTAAGCAATTGGTTTCCTCTTTTCTGATGTGATATGTGATGAGAAAAGTATGGAAGCCCGTTTCCGCCACCTTAAGAAAAAATATAATTCTGTAAGTCATAATAATGAGATACTTTCTCATAATTATGACTTAGTATCTCGTTATATTGAGAAAATTTCTCATAATAATGAGAAACTTTCTCGTAATATTGAGAAACTTTCTCGTAATAATGAGAAACTTTCCTGTAATAATGACTTAGTTTCTCATAATAATGACTTAGTTTCTCGTAATAATGAGAAACTTTCTCGTAATAATAAGAAACTTTCTCGAAATAATGAGAAACTTTTTCTCGAAATAATGACTTAATCCACGCAAAAAAAAAGAAAAAAAAAAAAAAAGACAATCTACGCATGCGCAACGCAAGAGTGACGGCATGCTAGCGACATCTGCTGGTCAAAGCCATGCAGAAACACCGCAAACATTGCTTGTTCTGTAATCTAAAGCTGTATAATCTATCATTAAATAACGATTTCAGATAAATTATCTGCATGAAGTCTTTTGTTAATTTGTAGCATTTACCAACAAGTTACTCTGCCAGACAAAGTTCATGGCTTCAGATATAGAGGAATATATTCCAACAAAAATCACACGCATTTTATGAAGAAATGAAAGCCATTACAAATATAAACTTAATGAACAGAGGTTCATTTCGATGATTTGTTAGTTTTATTAGCTGTCAGATGCATAAGCCCACTGTGTTTATACAGTAGCCCAATCTCTTCATGCTAGCACAAAGCGTAGTTGTTCGTTACCACGGCAACTGCTTGTTCTTCAGCATCCCACACCGCTTCTCGCAGGACATGTGAACGTGAAAAATGCTTAATGTGGCTTAAAGTACAATGACAAATTCAGGATACAATATTATTGATCATGCATACAGGCAAGCATAAGAACCCAGAATTTGAACACAACACCCAAAGTTGCGTTTTCCTATAGAAAACCATTATAGAAAATACATAAGCGTTGCTGTTTTGTGTTGCATTCATATGTTGGGCCCACCTGAATGCCTGTATATACAATATGCATGATCATTAAGTTGTGTACTGAATTTGGTTCAATCTGTCTTTGTACTTCAAGCCATGTTAAGCATTTTTCACATTAAGCGTTTGTCCTGCGAGAAGCGGGACACTGAAGATCAAACGGTTGCCGTGGTAACGAACAAACGATGCTTTGTGCTTTTGAAATGAGATGGCTTACTGTACGAACATTGTATGCATGTGATGCATGAAAGGGACAGCTAATAAAACTAATAAATCATCGAAATAAACATCTATAAATTAAGTTTATATGTGTAATGGCTTTCATTTCTTCATAAAATGCCTGGATTTCTTAACTGAAATATTAGTCTAGAATGTTTGAAGCCATAATTTTCTGGCAGAATAACTTGGTAAGTGCTACAAATTGACAAGACTACATGCAGATAATTTATCTGAAATCATTATTTAATGACAGATTATATAATTATTATACACTTTAGATTACAGAAGAAGCAATGTTTGCGGTGTTCCTGCATGGCTTTGACCAACAGATGTCGCTAGGGTGCCGTCACTCTTGCGTTGCGCATGCGTAGATTGTCTTTTTTTTTTTTTGCGTGGATTGAGTCATTATTTCGAGAAAGTTTCTCATTATTACGAGAAACTAAATCATTATTACGAGAAAGTTTCTCATTATTGTGAGAAACTAAGTCATTATTACGAGAAAGTTTCTCAATATAACGAGATACTTTCTCATAATTATGACTTAGTATCTCATTATTATGACTTACAGAATTATATATTTTTTTAAAGTGGCGGAAACGGGCTTCCATAGAAAAGGTTGAAAAGCGAGTTTGGCAAAAGACAGACTCGAACCCAGTTGGTCGTATCATATGCTACTCCCCAGTGTGTTACTCTCCAACCCACCCCACTGCAGACGCTGAATAAAACTGTCCAATGAGATGAAATGAACATGACACTATGTTTATTCCTTACTTTTTTTCTCGCAATTTAACAACTTTTTTCCTCATAATTTAATGAATTTATTCTCAACATTTTATTTAGACTTTTTTTCTCGAAACATAACGACTTTATGCTCGAAATTTAATGAGTTTAATCTCAACATTTTATCGCGACTTTTTTTTGAAATTTAAAGTTTTTTTCTCGAAATTTAAGGACTTTAATCTCGAGATGCTTTTATTTATTTATTTATTTTTTTATTGTTGCTTGGCCCTAATCCTCTTCCGTACATTATAGTAGCCTTATAGTAGCACAGAGAATAACTTTCTGAGCTATTGCTGTTTCTTATATACATCAAGTTAGTGGCATCACTAGGCTTTGTTCTGGGCCTGTTGTACACAGAGGCAACGTTAAATGGGGGGGATGGGGGGAGGGAAGGCTACTCCCTGATCAGAGATTGGGTTTGACGCTATCCCTTCAGTGCCACTTTTTGTTTAATGTCAAAAGGTTTTTGTGTAATTTTGTGTAAGTTAAAGCATGTTGTTATTAGTGTTATTATTCATACTTATTGTAATTGATGAGGTTATTATTAAATAATTCCATGAAATAGATGTATATTTCAGATATCTTTGTTCTTCATTAAAACTTATAGACACTCTCTCCTTCTGCTGCTTCAGTTCACGAGTTTGCTTGCCCATCCAGTCCTGATGGTTAATGGTAAATGAAACTTGGCTTACTGTCTTTAATGGAGGCTCGAACCAGAGGCTCGGCTTAAGTGCAGAGTTCAACCCCCCCTTGTGGTACTACATAGAGGTAGAATAACAGAAATAGAGGAGGAGATGGGGAGGTGGAGAATTGATGCTGGGACAGTGCAATGAGTGCTGCTTATATAGGCTGGCAATGATGACTGACAGGACTGAATGATTAGGCTCCTCCCGAACCTACGTTTGGAACTTCGTTTAGCCTCAGCGGATTTATTCACACAGCCATATTTTTGATTACACCAGATGAATAAAACCTATAGACAGAATGGGTAAAATCATTCAGATCGAATTCACAGTGTTATTATGGCCAATATTCAATTCAAATATAGGAAAT